>CM060683.1:175969297-176299297 GCA_030686995.1 Artemisia argyi
AAAAACCGTATGAAAACGTAAAATATTATTGCATGTTTTCGTTCGTTTTCGCACGTTTTTGTCCATTTTCGCACGTTTTTGTCGGTTTTTTGCAAGTGTTCGTCCGTATGAAAACGTAAAAACTTAAGAAAAACGGATGAAAACATAAAAAAAGATGAAAACGTCCAAAAACGGACGAAAACATCCAAAACGGACGAAAACGTGAAAAAACGAACGAAAACGTGAAAAAACGAACGAAAACGTGCGAAAATAGACGAAAACGTGAAAAAACGAACGAAAACGTGAAAAAACGAACG
Organism: Artemisia argyi; assembly: GCA_030686995.1. NCBI lineage: Eukaryota > Viridiplantae > Streptophyta > Magnoliopsida > Asterales > Asteraceae > Artemisia > Artemisia argyi. The sequence continues at coordinate 175,969,594 of CM060683.1, forward strand.
AAAACGTGCGAAAACAAACGAAAACGTGAAAAAAAGTTAACGGTCGTTTGAAATGGACGACACATGTAACGCACATGTGGTAGTTAACGGAGAAAGCTAACGATCGTTAAGGATAGGGACTAATGGTGTTAATAAACTTCATTATAAGGACTCGTGACGCAAAAATGAAAACCAAGGGACTTGCGGTGTTATTTTGGGTAAACCATAGGGATGAATGGTGTAATTTTCTCTTTTTTAACTGAGATACACTAAAAAAAAGTAAGGGTTATAAATTTTTGGCGGGAAAATATTTGGTCAATTTTTTTTTTTTTTTTTTGCGGGAATTTTTTTTTTTTTCAGGGGGGCGGGGGGGGGGGGGGGGGGGGGGGGGTGCAAATTTACAAAACCTCCTTAAAGAATAAAGGAAAATACAATTAGGTCCATGTAGTTTGATGTGAAAAAAATGAAGGGAAAAAGGGGCTGATTTGTACACTTTTCTCACTTTTCTACCAAAGTGGACTTTTTTAATGAACCCACCTATATATATATATATATATATATGTATATATATATATATATATATACACACACACGAATGATATTTTGTAAACAAAAAAAAGGATGAGATATCACTTACCCACCAAGAATACCACTTACACAAAGAAATCAAGAAACCATCTTTTTTATACGATTTATTTAGATCTAATATTAAAAAAAAAAATACGAGCCAAGAAATCAAAAAACCATCTCTTTTTTTAGATCTATATATAATATATATATAAAAAAAATACTTCAATCCAATTGTTAACATTTACCGTGATTTTTTTCAAAGATATTCAATGTCTAATATATATAAAAAATAATAAATAAATAATAATAATAGAAAAAAAAGAGCCAAGAAACCACCACATCGAGATCTAAATAAACCATCGAGATCCATTTATTTCTTTTCTAGATATAGATTCACAGATCAATCTATGAAGTGTTAGAAAAAGTGTGATATTGCTTGAGAGACAGAGATGGGAGAGAAAGTGTTAGATAGAAGAAAGAGGTGAGAGTGAGAAAGTGTGACATTGATTGAGAGAGAGAGAGAGAGAGAGAGAGAGAGAGATATGGGATTATCACATGGGTGGGATAAAACTTGGATCAAAGCAATGGGGTGGTATTCGTGTTTTTTTTTTTTTTTTTTTTTTTTTTTTTCAAAGTAATGTAAAAGTGTTAGTAAATAAAAGTATTAGTAAATAAAAAAAGTAATGTAAAAGTTAAAAAGTTGTAAAAATGTTATAAAAGTGTAAAAAGTTGTAAAATTGTAAAAAAGGTATAAGATATATTTTGTTATTAAAAAAACTTTTTGTTATAAAAAAAATATTTTGTTAAAAAAAAAAATTTTGTGAATAAAAAAAAGTATTTTGTTAAAAAAAATATTTTGTTATAAAAAAAAGTATTTTGTTAAAAAAATATATTTTGTTATAAAAAAAACATTTTGTTATATAAAAAAGTTGGTTGTAAAAAAAATTGTGATAAAAAAAATATTTTGTTATAAAAAAAACATTTTGTTATACAAAAAAGTTAGTTAAAAAAAAACGTCACCATACGTGTTTGTAAAAAAAAGTCACCATACGTTGTTTGTCAAGAAGAATATGTTGCACAAGTTAAGAGGGATATACCAACCTGAATCTATTGACACACGTCAACATGTTGTTCAGGAAAATACCCGTGGACGTCCGAGCGCAAAGGACAAAAGGTCCAAGGCTACAAAAGTTTCGGACTTGAATGAAGTACCAATCGTAGATCACCGAAGTAGTACAAATTCAAGATCTATGAAAGTCCCGAACTTGCGGCAAGACCCTCCAAGACTGGTTCAATGGAGGTCCACCTGACGGTCACTGGATGGTGATGCCAATGACGGGGCTAGTTATCGCTTCAATGATTCACCGACCGGTTGTATTTATATCCGAGCGTGGTTGGAAGACATGTTTTCCGCTTTTTTCCGGGCCAAACTTATCACAAGGAATCAACCCCCTTGTGATTGCCCGTGTGGGGGAGAAAGGCTGTGCTCACTACATTTTACCGATGCTAGACCCAAATTTTCCACTTCCGCGTAACCACCCATAATGGAGGTTTTTCCGAGAGCCAATTGCAGCCGAATGGATAACTTTATATCAATATCGACTAATGGAATAAATATTATACAGACAAAACATTGTAAATGATTATTGATTTATGTTGTAAATAATAATACCGACAAAACATTGTAAATAGTTATTGATTTATGTTGTAAATAATTATACCGACAAAACATTGTAAATAATTATTGATTTATATTGTAAATAATTATACCGACAAAACATTGTAAATAATTATTGATTTATGTTGTAAATAATTATACCGACAAAACATTGTAAATTGTTATTGATTTATGTTGTAAATAACTGTTTGTATTATATAGTAAATGATTAAATATTTATTTAAATTAGTAAATAACATTATTGATTGATTATGCAAATTCTTTTGTCAGGTGGGCCGAAGAAATCCTTTCTGGTGTCGATGTGATAGAGGATTTATTATAGAACGGACATCCTGGCAAGAAGGTAGTCGTGGGCGACAGTTTTATGCATGTCCTCTTTTAGTGGTAAATAATCACACGTTTACTTAGTTATGTAAATAATTTTTTGTTAAAAATAAATTTATTATTATTTTCTTAACATGTAACAGTCAGGTACAAAATACTACGGGTGTCGATACTTCAGGTGGAAAGATGAATTTGAAGAAGAGTACTTTAATCAAGCATCTTCTTCAACGCAGTGCTCAAACTGCGTTCCTAAAGATAATGAGAACAAGTTGTTGAAGACAAGAATAAAGACGTTGAAGATAGAGTTAGAATTGGCAAAGAATCCTGAGGATCACGCTTGTCAGTCGGGTGCAAGGCTCCATGATCTTTTAACCGAAATGAATAATCTTCATATGTCGTAGATATTGTTGTTTTTAAATAATATGTTAACGTTGACGTTTAATTTTATAATAATAGTTTTTGTTTTTAAATAATATAAGTTTAGGTGTAAATACTGATCTTGTAGTAGTTTATAAATGCAAATGAGTCAACGTCATCTTTTTTTTATAACGGCATATTTTTTTTATAATGTCATATAGGCAATTATTAATTAAGTATACACAACACAAAAACATTACAAACAATAGTTTATAAATGCAAATGAGTCAACGTCATCTTTTTTATAACGTCATATTTTTTATAACGTCATATAGGCAATTATTAATTAAGTATACACAACACAAAAACATTATAAACATTACAAAAAAGTATACAAAACAAAAACATTACAATATAAAATAAAACATTACAAACTAAATAAATAAATAAAAAAATGCAAGCCAAAAAAAAAAAATAAAAAAAAAATAGTGGGTTGTCAACACCAACCCTAATAAGACTTTGTTTACATGGGACATGGGACCGGGGCAAATACGACACACTTATCTTCATTCAATTATTCATTTCATAGCACAATAAAGCACCTAACGTTTCATTTCAGCTGGAGCACTTGGTGGCACCATGATTCCATGATTCTGCCTAGAAATATTTCCGTCCCATCCTGTATATGACCAATAAAAACTTTAATCAGATTGTTTTTTTATTTTTTATTTCTTAGTAAAGGGCTACCCAGTAAAATAACTATAATTAAATTGTTGAATGCTAAACGGACGTGCGTAATGCCAAGAGATAATTAAACTTTTACCAAGAGACATAACAAATCCGCGATTCTTAAGCTCACGATACTCTTGGCATAAGGCACATGGTTCACAACAACAATGGAGAATGCAATCATTGCATGGTTCGTCTGCCAACATGTATTGTTGTCTCATTTTAGACCGATACATACAAGAATATATACATTGACATCGGCCAGTTAGTAGAAGTAGTAGTGTGTAAAGAGTCCCGTGTGCTGCACAAGCTGTTGTTGCATGTAAAAAAATAATAATAATAATAAATAAAAAATAAATAGAAAATAATAATAAAAATGATTAGACAAATAAAATTTGGACGTTAATGATAGAATTCCCGGTGGATATTATATTTCATCGATCAAGCATTTATTCTATAAATTTTATAACGGTGAATAGAGCTGCAAACAAACCAAACTTTTATCAAGTAACTCGAGCTTGAGCTTGAGCTTGAGCTTTACACAATCGAGGTGAGCTTTTACTAAGCTCAAGCCGGAGCTCGAGCCAATAAATCAGCTCGAAACACATAACAAATCGAGTCCTCAAGCTTTTATCGAGTTTTTCGAGCCTTCAAGAACGTATATATTTTTATTACAAATGTTTAAATAAACAACCTAAAACTAATGTGAATATAGGTATAATAATTCAATATTTATAGAAGGACTATTTAAACCCTAATACGCTCGAATGTTTTTTATAAGTTCTTTGTTCTTTAGTTTATCACTTATCTTCTTGAATTTATTGATGAGTATGCCTATCAAATTTAGTGTTTATATATAAATTCATACTTTTCGAGCCGAGCTCAAGCATGGATAATTAAAGCGTCAAGCTATCAAGCCAAGCTCAATCTTACCTTATAATTTTTTAGCCAAGCTCAAGCTCTATCAAGCTCGACTTTAATATAACTCGATTACAACCCTAATGGTGAATACATAAAACCCTAGAAACTCTAATGTTACATGAGTCCACACTCACACTCTGGCTAAGGCCAACTACATAATACGCCTAATAGTTAATTCCTACATTAAAACTTAGGGGGTGCTTGGTATGGGGGTTAAGAGGGGTGGGGAAAGGGTAAGGTATTTAGTAGGGCCCACTATTATAGTGTTTTGGTGCTTGGTTAGTGTAGGTAATGGGATTGATTACCCGGTAGTGGGTAATCAACCATTATAGAGTAAATTGGGGGGTAAGGTATTGATTACCCACCCCACTCATTCATTTGCATTCCTTTCCCTTTCCCTTTCCCTTTCCCCACTTTGAACCAAGCGGGCCCTTATATAAAATTGTAGAGTGATCCGTCCCTTTGAGCCATAATTAATATATTAATATGTGGCAAATTAAACTAGTTCAACATCTTGTTTTTCGTCAATAAACCATCATTTGTTTTCTTGTACCTTCACAAAATAAATAATTTATCTATGTCACATAGATTCTTGTAGGATTTTTGTCATATATGTGAACGTTAATACTTACAAGTAGCTCCCTTGTCTACAATCTCAGCAATTTGTCCGAAAGTAATGCATGGACACCAACACGTAATGCAACCTACAGATTGTTAAGATAGAATGCGAAACGTCAACAAATAAACAACTTGTTAAAATTGTTTGTGCAAAATAGTAGGTATTATTTATTTATTTTTTATTATTATTAATATTTTTGAATACAAAATAGTTGGTATAGTTAAAAGCTTACAATTGGAGACATCATCACCGCAACCACAAAGGCCAGTGGACCATTTGCCATAAGAGACCATAGGTTGTGGTGGAACACCGGTTGCGTACTGTGCCATTGGTGGTTGACCGAATTCTGCTTGTGGTGGTTGACCATATGATGGTGGTGTCAATGGTGGTTGCCCGTTCGAAGGGTACATGATTGTATAAAGTTGGAGTGCTTTGTTTAAGTGAGTACTAGTGATGAATGATTGTGGAGTAATATTTATAGAACCTTATAGGCAATACTCTCATCATATGGCACTTTTCTTCATAGAAATTTACATGCCAAGGTTTTTTCTTTTCTTTTATTTATTTATTTATTTTAATATATTATTAGAGAGAAAATACAAAGAGCCTGCGAGGAAAATACATGCACGGGACAAGTTTGTTTAATTTGACTGTTCTATATATCCGGATCACATACATAACTCATTACCAACCGCCGAACCGGGCTAGCTCAGTTAGCCACCAAAGGGGATTTTGGGGAGTTTGTTACAACATGTGAGAGGTCTCAGGTTCGAGTCTCTCTGTTGAGGTTTTCCTTCAAGGTGGAATCTGTGGGGTTCTGCCCCATAGATGCGTCGATTCGAGGCTAACAGGGCTACCTTCTGGGTATATACAGTTGAATCGAATCACTAATTATTATTCGAAGTTGGCAGGGACTACCTTCTGGATAAATAATATAGAATCAAATAACTAATTTAGTATTGTACTAACTCGTCATTAAAAAAAATTCATCTTAATAAAATGAACAGTATGTATTAAATTGTATTGAAGTATATAAAGAAATCAATGGGCACATTGGTATCCACCTGTGTTTGAGTGAATTGACGTTGGTTCAATTCTCATACTTGGCATTTGTTTCAGATAGGTACTCACCTTCGTAAAATTTATGGGCACATTGAAGAGACTTTGTGGAATAAGAGCTCAGGGGTCCGAGTCTTGGCTCGTGCTCACTCTAGTTGGTGCCCCACTAGGCCAGGAGAGTTGTCGGAGCTATTCCATCTGGGATGAATAATGACCGGTGCCAAGAGACACCCGGGGTAAGGGTGTTCCCGCCAATATACATCTTGAAATCAATGTTTTTCTGTTTTAACAATTAATAAGTTTATTTATTATTTTTTTTTAATTTTATTTATTTATTTATTTATTTTTTCAATAAGGACCTAAGCATTTTTATAGTTAAAGGTTTGCTATGTTTCATTTACACACATGCTTATATCATTAGAGAATATTTTCGTATAATCTATCCTAACGTTAACATGTTCATCTACAAACCAGTTTGGTTTCAAACAAAAACCGAGCAATAATTTCGTCCATAATGTTGTTGATGATAATAGTTCTCGATTTGGGCCAATGAATAGTCTTTAGTCTTGCAATACACATTTCCTTTCAATTTCGAAGCCAAAAGTCTTCTCTTCAGTCTTTATCATTCCTAGCTAGTTTCCTTTGAATGTCATAATTGACAATCACTGTTGACTCCATAAAAGTTGTACGATTGAAGTTAATTGTTTATCAAGTATGAAAGCCTACATCCTTTCTCTCTCTAAATAATATACTCCTCCTTCTCACTAAAAAAAAACCAACCTACCTGCTCCTTCTCCGGCGGTCGGCTATGGCCGGCCGTCCGGACTTTTCCCCTTTTGCATTTTTCTTTCTTTTAATAAATGTTTGCTTACAGATCTGTCATTTCCTCCGATGCCGCTGTCTGTCGCTGCTGCCACTACTGCTTCTGCTCCGATCCGATGGCTTCCGGCCTCTTCTGCTCAGATATGTTGTGGTCCGTCATCGTCGGCTTGCTGCTGCGTTGGGATTTAGTTTAGATATGTTAGGATTTTGTTAGGCTCCTTTATGGATGCCTTGTTTTTGCATCTTTGTATGTATTATGTACTTTGTGTACTTTTGTCAAGCTACACCCTTATATGGTTGTTTTCAGTCAAAGCTCACTCGGGTGATTCTCCCCACCTTTGAAGGGTGTTGTTATAGGCTGTTACATCTATATGGTGTATGTCTTGTGATGTAACTTGTTATGTTGTTATCTTCCTCGGTTTGTGAGATTATGTTTCGATGTAATTTGTTATGTCGTATCTTTCTCCTTTTGTGAGGTTTGAAATGTAATGAAATTAATCTTCGTTCAAAAAAAAAAAAGTTAATTCTTTGTTACCAATCAATGCTTACAATACAAAAGGGTAGAATATATCAAACAGATTCAAAGAAAATACTTATATTGTCGTATTATATCAATTCGACGTGAATGATAGTAATACTTTAAGCTCAGAATATCTAATTTATTGAGAAAAATGATTGTTTTTGTTTCAGTCACGATGTATTTCTAGCTACTATCAAATTAATATGACCATGCATGCATGTACAAGTATATGGATTTGGCCACTATATATGTTATGTGCAATTTTTTAAAAATAAAAAATGTAAGAACATTGCATCTAACCAAATTGAACTTCAAAATACTCCGTAAAATCATAGTGTGTCACCCTTAAAGTTTATGAATAAATCAACAACTCTCGCAACGGTCCTGTAACTGTGGAAAAGAGTCATGTGTTTCAATCACTCGTCGTGGCATGAACTCAGAATTTCTTCGCTTCGATTCCGCATTTACTATAACGTATATACTACTTCTATATCTCCATGTACACACGACGTTTTGGGATAGATTATTATTAGATCGATTTTCACAGATTGTGCGTGAACATGGCTAAAAGACAACATGAGGTCTTTCCTAATGAATTATTTTAACACATAACCCAACTTTTAAAAATATTAATGAATTATAATTTTTTTATGATGGGTAATAACATTCAAGTAACAAAAAAAGAAATGTTCATCTTGTTCTTTCTTTTGAATTTTAAAAGATTTTCACAATCTTTGTATATAGTCTCTAATATCTACAAAAAAATAAAGACAAACTGTTTTGGGTTTTATTGTACATGAACATGGCTGATACAGTCGGGAGGCTAAAATTAGGGTATTATAATTTATTAACATGAATTGATTTTGGTATACTTATAACGATATGCTAGCCTAAAAAATATGCATGTAACGAATAATTGTGGATAAACACAAATATTTGTATATGAGCAAGTTGTCGGGTCAAACGACCCTACTGACACCCCTACTAGCAACTACAAAAATTACATCATTAAGTAAAAAGACGAAGAAATCATTCTAAACGATTGTGGTCTACAAAACATGTTTTAATCTTCGTCAAAGAAGTTAAGGTCAACAACATCATCATCGCTTATGGAGTGACCTCACGCACTTGTTTTATTAATACATCAGCCTTTTTGATCTTCCTCATTATCTGCTTGATGCACAAAGACTTTGTTTAAGTTTTCTGGTCAACTAGACCAATTATCTGAACTTTAGATGAAGTTTTATATGCTTTATAACATAAACTTTTGTAATTTCAAATAATAATAATAATAATAATAATAAATAAAATAACAAAAAAATAAACAAAAACAAAACATGGACAAGATTAGGTAATTGACTAAAGTTAAGTAAATAGGATATAATTGTCCTATGTAATAATGAGATGTGATGTATACATATAGTGTGATGAAAGTTCAACAATCTTTGAACTAGCCTTGGTCGTTGATACATGCCATTTTAACTACCACTACTCTACTTAGAGTATGGGGAGTGATAACGCCGAGCTTGCGTTATGGTCTATGTGGCAAGGTTTCAACGCCGTTACCACGTTACGAACATTTCCCAGCATAAAGCATTGGAGCTGCGTTGCTTTGCACGTTAACGTTACAACGTGCGTTGTAACGTGCATACATCTTTTTGAAATTAACAAAACACATCCCTCCCACTCTTTAATGGTAACGGCTAGTTTTGAAAAAAAAAATAATCTAACCGTTTGAATATAACGGCTAGTAGGCACAAGAAAAAAAATAGAACCTTATAAATGAACTAGAACAACAAGAAGTATATACACTTTCTTTTCACAAGCAAAAAAAAAAAATAACTATAACACTCATTTTCTCACAAAATCAAAACCATGTCGGGACGAGATGATTCAAGTTTTTTAAATTTGATGGGTATTGTAAATGCCAACGCTAACCCGAATATCGGTTCTTCTTCAAATCCTAACCCATTTGGTAACTTGTCATTCGAAGAACAACAACAATTGTTGTATTTGTGGCAACAACAAAATAACGCGGAGCAATCCACACCCCAACACCACAAACCCAATCCTCACAAGCGGCTAGTGTCGAAGTGGAACCGAAGCTACGTCTCCACGAAAATCCAAACGTGGAGGTAAACGTGCGGCAAAAAAAGGCAAAAAACAACTAGTCGACGAGGTGGTTGATTTTGAAAAAAATCCCGACGTGAGCGAGACTACGTTACGTTGGACACCGGAAGAGGAAGTTTTACTTGCCGTGTGTTGGGTGGCCGTTTCCGAGGATAGGAATGTTGGAGTTTCTCAAAAGGGCATCACTTTTTGGTATAAGGTAATGCACGAGTTCAACCGGAAAAATTTTCAAGTTCGTAACAAAGATATGATATCAAGCAAGTGGCATACGTTGAATGGAAATTGCCAAAAGTTTCTAGCGTGTTACAAACGTGCCGTACGCACGAGAAAAAGTGGTGAAAATGAAGAGGATGATATGAGGAACGCTAGACAAATGTATCGTGACGAGCATAAAGTGTGTCGTTTACTCAAGAGGACGCGTGGTTAATTTTGAAGAAGTGTCCAAAATGGGACGCGCCAGCACCGATTGACTTAACCGGAGACGTCCCCGGTCAAACCAACCAAGAGCTATTTGGTGATGATGTACGTCCACGTCCTCCCGGGAAACAAAAGACATTGATGAGGCGAAAAATGAACCGTTTTTAGGGGGTCATTTAAGCCCGGATTCGAATTTATTTGATCAAATATTGCCCTAAATCGTTCCTTTTTTTTTTTTTTTTTTTTTTTTTTTTTTTTTTTTTTAATTTTAGGTACTCTTGGAGTGAAATCTAGAAAAGAAAGCATTTTGGACGTTTTTGGAGCATAAAAGTGAAGAAAACGGCAAAGTCTTAATTTTTCTTACTGGGAACAGTACCTGACGGCGTCAAGAGTTTCCAAGTGATGGCGTCAAGAGTAATACAAGAGGTGGAAGTGGATGGTGCACATGACGATCCAGAAAGTTTTGTACTAGGGACATGACGGCGTCACCATAGGCCGTCATGGTCCAAATATTAGTGACGGCCCAGAACTATTTTACACATGACGACGTCAAAAGTGGATCCAGGCAATCCGATTTCATTATGGGCGGCGAGTTGACGGCGTCAGAATTTTCTTCTTGACGCCTTCACCCTGTAAAATCTATATATAGTTTTGCAATTTCCATTCATTACAGTGTAACTTTGGAGAGAAACCCTAGTCCGATTTTCATAGCTTTTTCAAGGGTTTTTACCCTTTGAAACCTTTCATGTTCAATTGAGATAAGCACTCTTTCAATTCAATCAATATGTCTATGTGTTGCTTAAATATATCTTACACTTGTCTTCAATTTAACATGTTTGGCTAGATCTCTCTTGTGTTTGCTTAGATGTAGTGAAACCTAGATGTTAATTATGGGTTGATTGTTTGTTTATAGTTGTTACGGATGATTGTATTCGATGTTAGGCTTAAGAAAACTGGCAGACTTCCATTGGTAACATGCTTGAACGTCTTAAGAAACATGATCAGAGGTGTACTATGATTTTTGGTTGTATTTAATGCGTATGAGATTTTTAATGATCCCATGTTAGGAGCTTCTAACGGCTCGACATAGGAGTGAAGTAGGATCCTATAGAGTTAGGGAATATTGTACACGACCCTACGACTAGTATTAAGGAATACGACCCGTCATCCATGCAATTGTAACAAACTATCAACCTGTAAAAGATATCTAGGGAGTAATGAAACCTAAGTAAACACAACTTTTCCCATTATTGTTTACACCACATTAGTAATTAGATTTATTTTCATTTCTGTCATTTATTTTGATTGCATTTGTAGTTATTGGGTTAGTTGGCTAGCAACTAATTCCGCCCACTCTTCCAAAAATTGAGATTTTATTTGCTTTAATAAAACATAAAAAATACAAAAAGAATCATGCCTCACCTCTAGACTTAATTTAGGAGACTTTCTAATCCTAGCGACACTATTCCTGAGTTGAACGATCAATCCCCCGGTACTTGTCACTATACTATACTCGAGATCCCTCGAGAGGTAAAGCCTGGTGCAATTCCCACGTATCAGACGTCCAAAAAACAAAAGTCCGATACATCGACTAATTCAAGAGTGAGCAAAAGATAGGAAAAGAGTTACTAAAAGCTATTTTGGCAACTCCCACTAAAAAGAAAATAGTCACTACTGAAGCTATCACTAAAAGTCAATCCTTACACAATATTTAGTAAGCAAAAGGGTCAAATTTTTAGTGACTATTCTCTTTTAGTAGGCAAAGGTGTCAAATCTCTTTTACACCAAAGCCTATTTAAAATGTTTTAGCCACTTTCTTTTACAACTAATAGTGAGCAAATGTTCACTTTTAGTGACTAAATGATAAGTGAGTAAAGCTAGTTCATAAATAAGTGAGTAAAGCTACTTTAAGGTTTTCTTATATAGGCAGCTTTAGAAGTGAAGGGAAAGATTTAATCTGAACCAATGATGAGTGTGTAAATACTCATCATTTTTTGTCAATCTGAACTGCAAAAACATTTAAAAACACTCAGAAATGCATCAAAATACTGAAAATATCCCAGGATTGTGTTTTATATGTTTCAGATGCAAAATAATTAAAAACAGATGAAAAATAAACGAAGTTTGCATAATTGGTAGTTTCAGTCCCTTAACTTTTAAAACTTGTCAAAATCAGTCCCTAGGCATTTATTTTGTAAGAAAAATAAACCAAAGTCTTTGAAAATTCAAAAGTTTTCCCAAATGGTCCTTGAAGTTCAAATTTCACAAATTGGCAAAAACGGCCCCTCAACTTTGAATTTTGGCAAAACAAGTCCCTGGGAATTTAAAAAGTGGAAAAATCAATTAAGGTTCTTGTGTTATTAAAATTTGGCAAATATGGTCCTTAGGTGAAAGTTTTGAAGAATTACACAATTGGTCCCTGGAGTTTCAATTTTGGCAGTTTTGGTCCCCCGGATATTTAATATTGGAAATTTAACATCTAAGGTCCGTGGGTAATTAATGTGGCATGTTTGGTCCCTTAAATAACTTTGGGAAGTTGGCAAACCAGGCCCTTTAAATTTCAGCTTATTGCACTTTTGGTCCTTGTGATTTCCTAGTAACTAAACCAAATGGGCCATTAATAAAATTAAACAAACAAACCCAACACAATTTTTTATCCATCCAATCCCCTAGCCCAACACTTCCCAGGCCCAAACACAAACAAAAATAACACCCCGTTTTTATTTAATACCCAGTCAAACCTCCCTTTGACCATCTCCCTTCCACCTCACACCCTGCAAAACCCTGCAAACACCCTGCAAACACTCGATCTCCACCCTCCTCCATCATCACCCCTACACCCTTTTATCCCCAAACAAACACCCCAGTCCAAAATTTCACCCTGCCATAAGAAAACTGCCAAAGTTGCTAATAACCTTTTTCCCGCCAAAAAACCAAGCAATGTCTAAGATGAAAACTACTCATCCAATGGTTCATAAAAGAGGTGGGAATGTACTACGGGACCCTTTTCAAGGTTATAAAAGAAGAAAGAGGACACAGGAAGAAAGTGTGGAAAACTAGAAGGGGGGGGGGGGTTGAATAGTTTTACATCTTTTTCGTTTTATTTGTTTTGTAAAACTTGGCTTCTAAGATTTGTCAGAAATTTCAAATCACTTTAATGCTCAAATGTAGATACAAGTTGATTTATGATTTTGTATAAGCAATACTTATGTATAATGTTTGGGAAGAATATACAATTTCTTATGTCTTATGTAAGCATATGTATGTATAAGTATTTTGATATAAAATTATGCACTTGGTTGGTTTTTGTAAAATTAGTTTTATGAATGAATTTTTGTTTGATCTTTATGTGAAATCAAGATACGCACCACACAAGCAATTGTAATTATGAATGATATGCAAGTAAGTAATTAATCAAAGAGTGAGAGATGGAAAGATCAAACCGAGAGACAAAGGATTTATAGTGGTTCGGCTACAAGGACACCTTCCTTGCCCTACTCCACTCCCCGAGTCACCTACTCGAGAGTTTTCTTCACTAGTTCAAAAACCTCCTTTATGGCGGAGAAAACCTTACACACCAATTAGCACACCACAAGAATGTCACACCACAATCACGACTACAACACAACTTCTTCACACCAATCTTCTTCACACCTATCTTTTACACACCAATCTTCTACACTTCAAAATTCTTCACAACTTTCTACTTTGCTCCTAGCTTCTTCACAACTTGATAATTCCTAACTCTTTTTCTTCACGCCACTTGTTTCTTCACACCTTCACTACTAAGTCCTATCCACTACCACAAGATATGTACTACTTCACAACTTCTAGGCTTCAAGGTCTTTTCAACTTCAAAGCTTCAACTTCTTTGTCTTCACAACTATCTCCACTTCAATATGCAATTACGACTTATTTCTTCTAACACAAATCCTATCCACCTCTACTTCTTCACAACTAGTACAACTTCACACCTTCAATAGGTCTAGATTCTAAATCTAAATCTATCTAACCAATGTATACACAATGTTCACAAGGAAGAAAATGATATACAAGATGAACTACATAAACAACTTAGATAGCAAGATGATACTAAGTTGTAATACTCCTAGTCTTGATAAGTAGGAGTATTCTTCTCTTTGCACTTGAAAGAATGAGGCTTTGGATCACTTGGAAACAAAGGCTTATGAATTGTATGATCAAAGGGTTTTTAGGATTGAAATGGAGATTTGAATCAGAAAGTTTATGTGCAAAAAGGTGAGGAAAAAATCTAGGTTTAAGGTGGTATTTATAGGCAACAGATTCTGACAGAGGAGCGTGGCCGGTCCCCTTAAATCATGGCCGGTCCCCTTTAAATTAAGGGGACCGCCCCTTATAATTAAGGGGGCCGCCCAGCTGAAACGGCCAGAATCTTTGTCTTTTAGTGGGGAAAGTTTATTTGGTGAAAAACTAACTGATTTTGGTTAAAAATTTGAAATCATATATTTAGTATGATTAAAACATTTTTCTTTATTACCAAAAGTGTTTTTCAAAAATATATAATATGTTTATATAATTTAAATAAACTTTGTATTAGTTGATTAAATACCCATTTGATCATAAATTGCACTAAACACTTTGTTTATTCTTACCTTAAGTGATTAGTTGGTGAAAGTGATTATTTACCACTAAATACTTGTTTACTTCATAATATTTGGTTTGATGAGTTTAAGTTTTGTGATTATCAAAACATAGTGATATCGAAAGATATGAATAATGTTTTTAGTCAATTATTTATATCAACAATCTCCCCCTTTTTGATGATTACAAAACCTAAACTTATTAAATCCAAAAATTAATTTTTAGACAAGTATTTAGTAAGTTTACATTCACTTCTCCCCCTTTTTGTAGAATAAAAAAGGTTAGGCCGAGTAAGCTTCGTGAGAGAAGTTTAAACGGGTAGAAAACTCCCCCTTGATGTATGCTCCCCCTCGTTTGAGGGCATCAAGGGTTCGAGTAATGGAATTCTTGCAAGAAAAATATTAGAAGCACAAGCATGGCACAAGCAAACACATATATCATAACATCAACAACTAGTGAGCATGGAAAGGATAATTCGAAACATATATTAAATCATTCAATAATAGAAAATGATTATGTCAACCCATAATCATTGTTACAAAGGCCATAAAAATAGAATTACAAACAAAGTAGAACATCCTAATGTGCCAACAAGGAGTGTCACCAAACTTTCTTGAATCCCAAAATGGTTGAGGAGTCTTATTTGAAAATGAGAAACATAAGCATATAAAATGCTTGGTGGTTTAGTGAAGGTAAACTTTTGGTTGCATGGATGTTGGTGAGTTTGGAGATGTGGAGCTTGGAGGTGGTGGAATTGAAGTTGGGTTTGTTGGTTGAGAGTTTTGATGTTGTTCAAGTGATGGTGTTTGTTGAGATCTAGTAAGAAGATACTCAATCCAAGTGAAGTGCTCATTCAATACAATGGTTTGTTGTTGAAGGAAGATGCAACAAGGGCAATTGTTAACATGCTTCTCAATTTGGTTTTTGTTATGTGGTGATGATGGTGAGCTTGATTGTGGTGGATCCAAATTGCGTTGAGCAAGATGTAATGCTAAAAGAGCACTAAGCTCATGTGCCTCTTTTAGCTCCTCAACGAACTTCAAGTGTTCGGAGGAAGGTGATGGTGGTGGAGCTTGATAGTTGTCTTGGGTGAAAGTTTGAACATGCAACATGGGAATGGCATGTGAGGTTGTAGGATGTAGTGGTGGTACTCTTGGTGGTGGAGACATGATTGAGCTTGGGTAATCATGAAAGCATGATATGGGTGGAAGAGGTTCTTCATGAGATGATGGTGTTTTGTTGAATGAGCAACATGTGAGGTGTTGATTGAGAGGTTGGGATTGAGCATGCTCATCATAAGAAAAAGCATGAATGAGGGAATGAGTGAGTGATAGGTTGTGAGATGAATCAATGTTGTGGGTTTGAGGTTTAGTAGTTGGTTGACTTTGAACAACATCACTTGAGTTATGACAAGAATCAAGTTTCCTCCTCCAAACGGGTTTGACGGAGATCCTTGCGGTTCTTGAAATCTTAGGTTTTTGGTTGTTGGGAGATGACATGTTTGGGTGTGATGGAATTAATGATGGGAAGAGGGTATTTATAGTGTATGAGAAATGTGGTTTAGGAAGGTAAATTTTCAAAAAGGTTGTGTTTTTGGATTTGGATTCAAGTAAGTTCAACTCTTTGAGGCAATATAGGGCATACTATTCATGAATGTAGATAGTGATATAGAAATAATTGAAATAAGCAATAAATTTCTAATACTCATGCTATCTATTTATTTATCAATTAAGATATGCAATTAAGGAGGCAATAAGGCAAATAAGCTAAATGTGCAACTATATGAAAATGATAACATTTAGCCTAGAACAAACATATTGATGATTGTTAACAAGTAACAAATAGGTGGATATGATTATATAGACTTCAAGACTTGTTACAAACAAGATCCATATGGGCAAGTCATGATTCTCATGAGATGATTTGATTAAATTGTGAATGTCATTTCCGATAGAGGTGTATGACATATGTGAGAAAGTTAAATGTGTTTTAAGCGAAACGTTTTTAGTTTTATTCAACAATGTTTTGAAGTAAATTCAAGTGTGCATTACAATAACGTAGATTGAATTTTGTTTCATAATGTGAAGAAAAACAAGAAAAAAAAATTCAATCTTGTTTTTGATTTAAAGTAATGGTTATGAAAGAAGTTTTAGAAAAAAAATATTTCATTCAAAAAGAGAGAAGTTTTAAACATGATGTTTTGATCATGATAATCAGGAAGTTGCAAGTGAAGGATTTGAAATGGAAGCTTGTCATGCTTCAAGAGAATCACTTAAGCCCATTGTCACACATAATCATCCTTAGTGACACCTAAAGATATTAAAGTGAAATGATAGATACTTATGATCTAAATGCAATGGGACAGGAAGGAGCAAGGTAAATAGTTCATGGATACAAGATAGACATATGTATATATATATATATATATATATATATATATATATATATATATATATATATATATATATATATATATATATATATATATATATATATATATATATATATATAAAGAACATCATAATATCAAGTTGCAAACAAATATCAATTATAATGCATCTATTTATGCAACTAGTAAGATCATATAGCTTAAGTGGAAGGGTTCTACTATAGATCATAGAAGATTAAGAAAAGTGATAATAGACTAAACAACAAGAGGGTTAATAATGCTAATATCATACATGCATATATTAGTGTTGATAATCTAAAAACATGGCAATTTATCAGTTAAATCATATTCACATACTAATTAAAACAATCTAACATATAATGTAACATTGACAAGTTTTTGAAAAGAAAAACTTATCTCAGGTCCAGCTTTTCAAAAAGAGTGGGCATGACGGTAATAGAAGAAATCATAAGAGTTAGTCCACAACAAGTCGAAGTAGCCAAGTAATATCAATACTCCAAGAGTGAAGAGCAAAATGCCGAGACAAGAATATTCCCGCAACAACGTCATAGGCGAAACATTAGCAGAAAGTGAAACAATGTGATAGAGACCAATATCCGTCAAAGGTAATAGAGCGAGATGAGTAAATCAACACGTAATAGATTCTTCATTCGATAATTACCTAAACATGATAAACAGCTTGGTACCCAGATTCTCATGGGTCCTAGTTGGTTAGATGAGAACATCCATTGCATTTGAATGCACATAATAGGATGGCGTTGATAAGTACAAGAATTCATCAATAGTTTGTTTTAATTAACAAACAATGATTTTCTTGACTAGAATAGTAAGTAATGAATGTTAATAGTATTAGTCCTAAATTTATTCACTAGATTTAACAAATTTTATTTGTTTTGATACATTTGTTGAAGGATCATTTACGATAAATCCTAACCCGGTTTTATCATAAAATGGCTTTTGAATGTCGAGAAGATATTTTAAAGATTTAGAACTATTTTTGAATTTTGCCAATGTTTTTGCTTTTTCATTTTCCATTTTAATTTCATGTTTGTAGTCTCGACATTTTTTACATTCAAGATCGATTTCAATATTACTTTCAAGTCTAGACATTTTATCTTCTAAAATGGTTTCTTTTTAAAAGTTGTTTTCAGCGGATGTTGAAAATTC
Organism: Artemisia argyi; assembly: GCA_030686995.1. Classification (NCBI taxonomy): domain Eukaryota; kingdom Viridiplantae; phylum Streptophyta; class Magnoliopsida; order Asterales; family Asteraceae; genus Artemisia; species Artemisia argyi. The sequence goes on from CM060683.1 coordinate 175,987,916, forward strand.
GTTCTTAAAAATAATTTTTGAGTCAATGTTGCAAAAATGTTTGAAGTTGTTTTCCATTTTTAAAAATTCTAATATAAATTGATCATAGCAAAAATGTTTAGTTTTGAATTGTACCTTTTTTGTAGTTGTACATTCTTGACATGCTATACGGTGATCAATTCCATTTTCCATGTCGCTCCATGTTTTGTTTGTAGTTTCACTTGGATCTAGAAACATGTAGTTCTTGCCATCAATACTTGTGTTCTCATTTGTTTGAATATTCTCATAAGCCGTATTATCATCGTTTTCTTTGCACTTGTTGCACCATGATTTATTCATGCTCTTTCTTCGGATTTGACCCATGTATTCTTCGTTGTAGATACCTTCAATGATCACATTTGAACTAGTAGTACATGTGTTTAATTCAACTAAATATTTATTTACTAAATTTTCTAGATTGACTATTTCTTGTGCAATATCAAGTTTATCATCTTTGGTTTTACATTTCTCTTGGTGAATCTTTAAAAAACATTTCGAAATATCATTTTCCGTTTTACAATGAAATAATCTTTCATATTTAACATTTGGTAGAGTTTTGAGAATAAGTAATTTGGCTTTAGTGTTTTTATCAATATTAGTTTGAAGATTATTATATTGATTTTCAAGATCCATTTTGATTATTTTAAGATCACCAATTGAAATGATATGCCAAAGATCAAGATCTATTGATTTCACATAATTTTCAAATTTAGTCTTCCATTCAAGAAAATGATCATTTTCAAATAATGGTGGTTTTTGCGTAAATTCCTCTTCTAGATATTTTTCAAATTCCATAGATCGTTACAAGTTTTAAAATACAATATATTTTAAAAATCTTGCTAGACGTGGCTCTTGATACCAATTGTGGAAAACTAGAAGGGGGGGGGGGGGGTTGAATAGTTTTACGTCTTTTTCGTTTTATTTGTTTTGTAAAACTTGGCTTCTAAGATTTGTTAGAAATTTCAAATCACTTTAATGCTCAAATGTAGATACAAGTTGATTTATGATTTTGTATAAGCAATACTTATGTATAATATTTGGAAAGAATATACAATTTCTTATGTCTTATGTAAGCATATGTATGTATAAGTATTTTGATATAAAATTATGCACTTGGTTGGTTTTTGTAAAATTAGTTTTATGAATGAATTTTTGTTTGATCTTTATGTGAAATCAACATACGCACCACACAAGCAATTGTAATTATGAATGATATGCAAGTAAGTAATTAATCAAAGAGTGAGAGATGGAAAGATCAAACCGAGAGACAAAGGATTTATAGTGGTTCGGCTACAAGGACACCTTTCTTGCCCTACTCCACTCCCCGAGTCACCTACTCGAGAGTTTTCTTCACTAGATAAAAAACCCCCTTTATGGCGGAGAAAACCTTACACACCAATTAGCACACCACAACAATGTCACACCATAATCACGACTTCAACACAACTTCTTCACACCAATCCTACACACCAATCTTCTACACTTCAAAATTCTTCACAACTTTCTACTTTGCTCCTAGCTTCTTCACAACTTAATACTTCCTAACTCTTTTTCTTCACGCCACTTGTTTCTTCACACCTTCACTACTAAGTCCTATCCACTACCACAAGATATGTACTCTTCACAACTTCTAGGCTTCAAGGTCTTTTCAACTTCAAAGCTTCAACTTCTTTGTCTTCACAACTATCTCTACTTCAATATGCAATTACGACTTATTTCTTCTAACACAAATCCTATCCACCTATACTTCTTCAAAACTAGTACAACTTCACACCTTCAATAGATCTAGATCCTAAATCTAAATCTATCTAACCAATGTATACACAATGTTCACAAGGAAGAAAATGATATACAAGATGAACTACATAAACAACTTAGATAGCAAGATGATACTAACTTGTAATACCCCTAGTCTTGATAAGTAGGAGTATTCTTCTCTTTGTACTTGAAAGAATGAGGCTTTGGATCACTTGGAAACAAAGGCTTATGAATTGTATGATCAAAGGGTTTTTAGGATTGAAATGGAGATTTGAATCAGAAAGTTTATGTGCAAAAAGGTGAGGAAAAAATCCAGGTTTAAGGTGGTATTTATAGGCAACAGATTCTGACAGAGGAGCGTGGCCGGTCCCCTTAAATCATGGCCGGTCCCCTTAAAATTAAGGGGACCGCCCCTTATAATTAAGGGGGCCGCCCAGCTGAAACGGCCAGAATCTTTGTCTTTTAGTGGGGAAAGTTTATTTGGTGAAAAACTAACTGATTTTGGTTAAAAATTTGAAATCATATATTTAGTTTGATTAAAACATTTTTCTTTATTACCAAAAGTGTTTTTCAAAAATATATAATATGTTTATATAATTTAAATAAACTTTGTATTAGTTGATTAAATACCCCTTTGATCATAAATTGCACTAAACACTTTCTTTATTCATACCTTAAGTACTTAGTTGGTGAAAGTGATTATTTACCACTAAATACTTGCTTACGTCATAATATTTGGTTTGATGAGTTTAAGTTTTGTGATTATCAAAACATAGAGATATCGAAAGATATGAATAATGTTTTTAGTCAATTATTTATATCAACAGAAAGAGTTAGTTAATTAGTTAATATAGTTTAGTTTAAATTGTCGAATTAATGTAAAATTAGTTTTTAGTACTTAAATTAACTTCAAAAAGCTTGTAATCTGTTTCATTAATGTAATTTGATCTTTGTTTAATTACAATTCCAAGCATTTCAGTTTAAAATTCAATAATTGCAATTTTATTTGAAAATCTCAAATTAGCTTATTAAGTGTTTGAATAGCTTATTTACTGGTTCATCAGCTTTCATTAACCATATTTAGCTTATCTAAATTTTTAGCTTTATAGTTTATGCATTTTATATCAGAAATACAAAAATTACAAAAAAAATCAGAAAAATCATCGAAAAAATAAAAAATTGGTAGAGATTGTTAAAGAAGAAGGAAGAAAGGATGTGGCATGGTTTAGAGCTCATGGGAGCATAGGTTTATGGTCCTGGTTCTAGTTCTCATTTGATTTTAGCTTTGGACCTCTTGTAAGAATTTTCCATTTTTTTTATATATAATCTGCCATTGTGAATTATTGTTGTTGTTTATTGTTTGTTTCTGCTCTGCTAGGCCTATTTAGAGTTATTATCAGTTAACTTAGTTGTTTCATGAGTTGAAATACTCATTTGCATCTTTGATTTGCTAAATCTGCTTTTAGGAGAAGTGTTTGGATTGAACTTGTTGGCTGAGTTAATGTTGTTATTTATGGAACAAATTAGTTCAGGAAACCTACCTAGGATCTAATTTACTTCAATAAACACTTATCTTGGTCAAATTCACAAAAAATTCAAAGTTGCATACAAATTCCTCCAACAGTTTATCTGTTGTGGATTGTGGATGCCTAGACCTTGAATGGAGTTTAGATTTAGTATATATAGCCTAAGTTAGTTGCATTTAAGTTTGTTATAACACCTTTAATCATCTAGCTCAGTAGAACTTCACAAAAGTCAGCTTTGCAAAAATATATAAAATTAAAAATGGCATAAGCTTGTCAGATTTTTAATTTTTGTGGGAATTTTCATGCTTTCATCTCTTAACTATTTGAATTCAGATCTTGGGAAATTAAAGTTTGGTAGTTAGTCTTTACTGTCATCATTTTTTCTTATTTTTAGAAATTTTCTAGATTGCTTATTTGATGTCTTACTTTGGCCTGTTTATCTAAAATGTGCCCTGCCAGTTGCATAAGCCAGTTTCATGGGCTTCTATTTTGATTCATTAGTGGACCTTTGGTTGAGCTCTTGGGGGTTTTGGGAAGCTAGGAGTGGTGTTTTCAAAGTCCAGTGCTCATTTTCCTCTTATTTGCTTATTTAGTTGCTTATTTTTGCTAATCTTATTTCCTTCACTAAGAAATTCACACTGAAGCATCAGTGTGAATGGGGATGTTCATAACCTCTTTTTGAGCTCACCTGTGGGAATAAGCTCATGCTTATTGGCTCTTGGGAAGCCCTGTGTACCGGCTTGACAGATTAAGGGTTGTTTTTGGGTCTTGAGCTTATTTAATAAGCTGGAAAAAGGCTTGAAACTTGCCCCATTCTGCTCATCACACTGACTCATCAGTGTGATGGAGCCTAATTCATAAGCTCTTAGAGAGCTTATTTGTGGGCACCTGCTCTTGAGTCATGGCTTATTGGAAAGCCCCTCACCACAGCTTTTAAGATAAACTTTTAGATTGGGCTTCCAATCTCCTCTGTGGGACCCACACATGCCTGCAAAGGAGCCTTTAGGCCTGTTTGGTCTGAGTGGGTTTGGATAGCTTATTTGTGCTTATAAGCTCATTCTCAGAGATTTTCTCCTTTCTTTGGCTTAATTTAAGTCCATTTCACTTGCCTCTAGCTTATTTCACTTTGGTTTGTAGGATGTAGCTTATTTGTAGCTTATTTAGTGTTAAAAAATCAAGTTTTGGCTTAATAAAGCTTTCTGTTAAGCCAAAGGGCTTCTTCTGAGCTTATTTTCAAGATTAAAAAAGGTTGTCTTTATTAAAGTGTCTTATTTCTACTTGTTTCATAGTTTTGTAAAAAGAAAATTGAAAAAAAAAAAAAATGAATTGCAAAAAGGGAGAAGCAGTGGTCGAACCTGAGACCTCTCCCTTCATGGGATGATAGAGGGGTACCTGGATGCCAAGTACCCTAGGGACTTTTTTCATTAATCCCCTATCCCCAATTCCTTTTAACATTTTTTCTTCCTTTGGCTTAATAAGCTGTTTTAGCTTATTCCTCTGCGTATCCGTACCATTTCCCCTCCTCTTATTTTTCCTAAGTCTCTGCTATTATGTAGTATTTGTATAAAATTTTCCAGAATTTCTACTTTTCATTTGATAATTTTAATAATTAATTTAGGTTTAAATAGTCTTAATTGAAAAATTCAAAAAGAAATATTTGTACTGCTTATTTATAAGCATTTAGGAGTTTTTAAATTTTTTTAAGTTTCTGGTAGTATAAGGTATTTATAGAAAAAGTTTTACAATTTCTACTTTTCATTTAGTATTTCTAATAATTTAATTTAGTTTAAATAGTTTAATTAATATAAATAGTAATTAATTAATAATAATTACGTAAATAGTGTAAAAATTAATTTTCTTTTTCTAAAAATTTTATTTTATCATTAGGATTATAAAAATGTAATTTTCATATTCGTAGGTATTTTATTTCTATAAAACTCGTGTTTTATTGCGTACGTTAACGTAGCTTTAAATCAAACGTACGCATTATTAGACTTAGCTCACGTTTTTAGTGTATCTAATCATCAGTAATTATTTATATAGTGTTTCTAAGTTATTTTCATTCCTTATGTCTTAGTGTAATCATACAAATCACTCAAACCCCTTTTCTGTCCAAATTCACCCGATGACAAACCCGTTTTGATTACCATCACACCTCGTCGGGACATAACGACGCGGGGAAACCACTATATTCCACGAAGATTGACTCTATGCTGTTTGACCTTGTTGACCATTCACTTGGTCGATTTAGGTTAACCGTTTAGAGCCAATCAAAATTTTGGCGCCGCTGCGGGGGAGGATGTGCGCGTTATTATAAACGGTTTTTCAGATTAGTGATTCTGGAATTCACTTCTTTGTAAATTTACCATCCTTGTTCATATTTCTTATCATATAAAAACAAAACAGTTCGCGAAAACATTTTAAATCAGTTTTCAACGAACACAAAAACCCAAAAAGATTTTCTTTCTTATTTATACAAAATGTTTTTCAAAAACCCAAAAAGATTTTCTTTCTTATTTATACAAAATTGTTTGTGCAAATATTACGATATTTAATCTATACAGTCTCGTTTGTTTTGATTGATGACAAACGTATAACTTGATACATAACGTAAAATGTACAAGTTACTTGTAATCATACTTTGTCTCAACAAACATTCAACACCTCTCAACGTCTCGAGTCATCGTTTGCTACAACACAGGTTCGTACATGTTTGTTATGTAGCATTATGATCAAACCCCTTGACCAACCATTTAGAATGACTAAAATACATTTAGGGTCTCTAAGTATTTTAGGTGTCAAAGTGCACTTTAGGGGTCAAATAGAATAAGTGTCACTTTAAGTGTTTAAGTAATATTAGTAAGTTTTACAAATGATAAAAATGTGATGACATTAGGAATCAAATATTTTTAGTAACTCATTAACTTACTATAACAACATTACTTAGGTAATATATACAAGTTTACTTTCATATATATCTTAATCTTTAAATAGAAATATATATACATCACATCATGTGCATTTATGGAAAGGTTGAGTGTTTGACTTTTCATAAAGGTCTTACACATTTTGGAAGCATTTCATATTGATTCAATGCATGTTTGACTAGAAATAAATATGATGTGACATTGTTAGATATGAAAAGTTATTGTAAATAGTAATCCATGGTTTTGGAACATGGTTTTGGAAAACTTCTTATTTTGTTTTGCCTATAAATAGAAGTTTATGTTTTACTTAGAAGTGTGATGAAAAGATGAAATAAACACACACACATAGATAAGTAGGAAACCATGTAGATTACCCTTTCAATAATGATCATAATGCTTCTAACATTCATCTTTGTTGTAAGCATATCATACTTCATGATCCACCAAGAAGGTTACAAGATCTTGAAGTCATCATTCATTGAAGCATTCCAATATATGAAGATTCAAGGGCACTTGACATCCTCAATGGTTGAAGACTTCTTATTCAAGAAGTTCATGTAGATTAGGCATGCATATCCATTAGACTTTTATGTCTTGGATCATCATTGTAACATAACAATATAGATTAGATGGTTTATGTGTTTGTGCCATAAAACACAAGGTTTTTATGTTGGGCCACAAAACATAGCGGGAGTGGTTGTACCCTTGGTAAAGAACTCGACATCTAGCTTAGTGTCGGTAAAAGTGTAAGCGACGAACGGGAGTGGTTGTACCCATGTAAAAGAACCCGACATCTAGCTTAGTGTCGGTAAAAGTGTAAGCGACGAACGGGAGTGGTTGTACCCTTGTAAAAGAACTCAATATCTAGCTTAGTGTCGGTAAAAGTGTAAGCGACGATTGTAAGGTTTTCTCCGCCGAAAAGGGAGGTTGTTGATCTAGTGAAGTAACTCTCGAGTTGGGTACTCGAGGAGTGGAGTAGGGCGGAGAGGAGATCCGTGACCGAACCACTATAAATCCTCATGTTCGGTTTGCACTTTCCTTTTACTTATTGCCTTACTTTAATGTTTGCATTATGTGATTGTTTGTGTTGTGACTTGTTGATTGTACTTGTGTGATAACATGTTTTAAGTGATGTTAGTCATAAACTACAAGTAACATCTTTTATATTAGAACAAGCTAAAAATGGACATTTGATACAACAAGAAATAAAGTTTTTAAACGGTAACGTATTCACCCCCCCCCTCTACGTTTTCACAATTGGTATCAGAGCTTCGTAGCACTTATTTTCAAAACAAATGGTTTTTAAAATGGAGCACGATCCATGTATCAAATTACCATTGAAGCGGAATATAATATGAAAAATGTTTCGTTAAGTATACTTAGAAATTTTGTGGTTAAATATTACTTTGTATACAAGCTTGAAGGTGTCCTTGAAAAATAAAAGAAAACTTTTCTTAAAAAGTTGTAAGTGTCAAATTATGTGGTTAGAGCTAATGTACGTTTAAAAGGAGTGTTTGGGTTAACTATAAAATTAGTTAAAAAATCACCTCCGTAAATGTTTAGATAAGTCACATAAGAAGTAATGATGTTAAAATAGGTGTATTATATGTTTACTAACAAATCTAGTAAGTCCTACACATTTTCGCTATGCGAAATACACGTTTTTAGCTTTTTGTGAAATTTTGTTACAGTAGACCCCGCGGATCCCCGCGGAACCCTCAGAAGGGTTCCTTGCCCTTTGGACGAACGTTCCTTGGGCTGCACAGTATATAGTTTTTGTCAAACTTTAAAAATTCATAACAAATTAACTGTAAGTCCGTAGGAGTCGCGCCACCTATCATTTTAAAGGTAATTGAGTCTACTTTCTTTTAAAAATAATGTAATGGCCTAAATCTAATCTGAAGTCAAAAGAATAAACCAAATACTATAGTATGTCCAAAATAACAAGTTTCGTTTTGACGTAGAAACTCAAACTTTTGAGTTAGGCAATATAAGTTAGTATCTTTTGAACATTGACATTATTTTCTTTGAAACTAAAGAATTTTTTGATATTCATATATACAAAGGAAACTAATCAAGCTTGGCATACATCGTCATATTTAAACGCAAAGTGACGCAAAGTATATTTCTTTTTATGTTATGCTAAATGACTACTTGTCTTAGTTGTGTGCATATATGATATTTGCTTATTGAAAGTTGTGATTGCATATTGTTTATTTGTGATTCATGAGTGTCAATCTTTTCATGATATTCATTTGCTTGTTTGTCGATTTCATGTTTATACACAATAGGATATTTGCTAGATTGTGTGTACTAAGTTGAAAATTTGTGTTTGTATTGCTTATTGTTTTTGTTACTCTTCCTTGCATATGTTATGTGATCATTTTGCATAATTAACTTAGGAATGAGAATTAAGTAATATTAATTAAATATCTTGGAATATGGTCACACATCTAAATGAGTCACTACATTTTTAAACATGTAGTATTCTTGTAAAATGGTGTTTGGTATACATGCTTCTACAATGATGCGTAATGAATGTGTTGTGCTAAAAGATAGAAAATCATCTTAGATTGATCATGCTAACTAACCGTATCATGTTTGGATGATAACATATTGTTGTAATCAATTTTCCATGTTTGGATTAATTTCTATTTATGGTAAGCTCATAATCCTTGGCTTAATCTATATGCTAACATGTGTTAGAATATGTGTTTTTGGTTTTAATCTATCACATCTAAGTAGGTGTATATGTTCCAAGCATTATTAGGATACTTGAACGAGTTTCGGGAGTCAATAAATGTCCATTGTTAAGGAATGTTTGGCACTACTTGAAATTTGAACTATTTGGTAGTTAAACAATGTGTTTCATGGATATATGTACTTCTAGGATCTTTTGTTATCTCTGTACATTGTCTTGTATTAACGGATATGCAGGTAGACAACATTTGGGATGTTGTCAAATTTTCAAGTTTTGGATATTTCACTAAGTATAGTGAAATTCGCTAGCCCCCGATCAAAGACTAACGGTTAGAATGTTTCTATATCCAATCTTTGCATTTCCTAATCAGATATGGTATAAATTTTATGTTTTAGGAGTTTTCAAAAAATTTGAAAATCGTCTCGCGGGTCAAAATTGCGGACTGTCTAATTTTTCAGGTCTGGCGGATCTGGCGATACCCTAGAATGGGTTCCACCAGTGTAATTTTTGGGTACTCCAGAATTTGGCCCAACGGATCATACGGAACCCTCAAAAGGGTTCCGCCCTTGATGTGTCAGGGTTCCGCCAGTCGTGCAGACTCCTTTTTAAATTTTCATTTAAATCCCTCACTCAAGATCACTCACCTTCATCACTAGGATTCTTCTCACTAATGTTCACTCATATTAGGATTAGGACATCTCACCTGCACCAATAAGAAAATCATCTATAATAATACTTTCCAAACTTCACAAGAATGACCCAAGATACCTTTCTCCATAGAGAAAGGAATCCGGAAACTTGTTCCTTGTAATCCTCGAGCCATTGAGTATTTGTGATCACTACACACACTCACAACATTCTTTCATCCTTAACTCATCCTTAAAGATGATAAGGATTTACATCGAGTCATAACTTACTTTTAAGTTATAGATGTATTATCGAGTCTTGCTATCCATTCTCAACTAAGTAGGATTGACAACTTAAGTATTTATTTCAAAATATTCAAGTAATCTTGACTTACTATCGTAGTCATTAAAAGTCATATCCGAAAAATCAACACCCAAGTATTTTAACAATGTTTGTTAAAACACTCATCACAACTAAAACACTCATCATAGTACTCTCCCAATCAATAGGAACAAAAACAAATGTCAATAGGTTTTCATCCTTAAACATTTAGCAATTAAGTTCACTTGTTCCTTCACCATCATCTCATCACATTCACCTTGTGATATATCTCAGCCCATAAGCTTCACAAACATGAGCAAAACTTCAAGCACATCGCCCGCTAGTTGTACCAACCAATAGATGAGAACAAATTAGGATTAATCCTTCTTCACTTTCTACATCTATGAAACTTAAGTACTTCTTTAGCACAACAAACCTCCACATCACCACATCCTTCTTTGGACACTCTAAAGGAGCTACCACCTAGATAAACCAATCCACCATCCTTACTTTCATTTGAATCCGTTGAGTGCATTGCTCAAAAAGCCCCTTGTCTAAACACTCGTTTAACAAACTCAACCATACTTTACCACCTATAGGATTAGAACCTTCACCATCAAATGAGCATGAAGCACACATTTAATTACACTAGGTTTAAGTAGTTCCGCTTTCACAAGTTATCAAAGTATTGGTAATACTTTTAACTTTTGCACATGTTTCATTAAACTTCAAATCAACATATGTTAAAATGCAATCTCAAAGCCAACCTCATAAACCCTGAGCAACAATGACTCTTGAGGAGTATACATAAGAAACTCGAGTGAATTCCTCTAGTCATCATCTAGTGATTATAATCTTGAGATCAATTATATTTAGGATAGGACTATCCGATTCAAACACTTTGGCTTCATATCTTCATTTAGGAAAACATGATGTCTTGAAAGACATTATGCCTAAGAAATCATGCATCAAGTTTTCATCATGATTAAAAGGATATTGTATATCCAATGCGTCATTTTCGCATTGAACATGAACGGTTGTGTTACATGAGATTTCATTATACCCCATTGGGTTAATGATATTAAATCAACATCTGCAAGTTCTAGGATCTAGAGTCTCCTCATCATCCAGTCATTCTTATGTTTCATAAGCATGGTGACTTTATTCCACGTAATAATCTTACTTGTTGAAAGACACCATATGTGTCTATTTCCTTTTAAGAGTTCATCATAACCAAACCTTGCTCATAACCCAATTCAAACCTTATGCATATCCTACACATCTCTAGATCATACACAATTAAGATCCTATAAAGTTAGTAACTTTATACACTTGTTCCAAAGATCTCTATTGAAAATGTCCTTAACATATTCCATCATCACATACTAACACATCTCTTGGTCTTTGATGATCAAATCACCCTCATATCCTTTCATCACTCAAACCTTAAACCACCAATGTGAAATGAAAAACCGAGTTATCCTTTGTTCTACCAATAACGAGTCATCCACCACTTCCATACCCTCAAAGAAACAAAGAGTCAATATCATACACCTAGTTATCTTCACAAGAAGATTCCACCATGTAACCAAACAAGTGTGTCATCCCCACTACAACCTAACCCATTAAGGTTAAACCATCTCTCATGATACATAAACTTATATTCACCCTTTGTGTCGCTCTTTGAAACAAAGGGCGATTATCATATCCATACACTCATTGTCATATTTGTGTATGTAGTCGAAAGTCAAGTGAATTTCATTATGAAATGCGTCTTTTCCACTTTCTAGCAAGTGAAGAACACAAAGAAGATATCCAAGCTTCAAGTGTTGTCAAGTCATCATCACCTCATTTCACACATTCACCTTCAGTCGTCAACCAACAAAACACCTCAAAACTCCATGATTCCCAATCATCCATTAATGATAATCCACATTCACAAAGAGTCTCCTAACGTCAATCCTCAAGATTACTCATCGTCGCCTCCATATCAATATTCTAATCCTTTCCACCTCCTTTGAGAAAACCACATGCCTCTTCATGCGATCATCTCGCATTGATAGAGAAGAGCTACATGACTTCAAGGATAAAGTTCTTTGTATGCTAATCAACATCCCTAAACACTTCAAAATCATTCAATTTCACAAAGCTCATCGCTTACATTAACCTACAACCTCCTAAACACTTCTTCATAATTCCTATACGATGCATTACACAATATGTTGGATGTCCACCTATTTAGGAGGAGAGAAATTCATTCACATATTTGTATTTTGTCAAATTGTATTCAAAGAACATCTACTCATGTTTCTTACACCCTAAAATACCAACACATAGGTTTAGTTGAAGTCAGTTCACAAAAACACAAGTGCTTCAAGCCTTTGACTTTTTCTCTTTTTAATATTTCAAGCCCTTTTCACCCCCAATACCTCATCAAGTGAAAAACACATCATATGTTCAACAAAGTTTTTCATCTCCACAACCAACAACCAATGGAGTCTAGGATTATTCTCAAAACTAGGACTTCACAACTTCATTGTCTAGAACACCATCATAGGATCTCATCCTTTTTCTTCCTCGACACATATCATGCACGTCATTGTAAGTGCAAACGATATTTTAATCAAACTCTCATTCTCAACACGTTGGTTTAATCAACACTCTCGCATCTTATGATGTCATTTTCATCCTCATATAGGTGTTTTTAGTACTCTTTTCATGTGAACTCTTGTTCATAGGTGCTTATTGTTATCACTTCCTTTCAATTCCATTCAAGCATGCATTATGGCAAGATACATCATCTTTGGTAGATGATAAAGTCATATTTGTTGCTTATCCCTCTAGTTGTGAATTTTAGGATTGCATGAGTAGATATGTTCTATCCTTATCTTTCGATAAAGAATTTCTATACACACGAGCTTCTAACTCTTTAAATAGTTGTCTACGTATCACCACCACCTTCAATCAACTCTTTCAGTAATCATCACCACCATGGATTAGCGTAAAACCTACTTCTATTCATCTTGTGATGTTGTCATATTTTCAATACTTTTTCTAAAGTATAATGAAAATCGTTAGCCCTTGTTCAAACTCTAACGTTACGTGTGTTTTTACTTGTCCTGTTATCTTTTCCCAACCAGATATGAGTTATATTTGTGTTTTTAAGTGTTTTCAAAAATATTGAAAATCATCTCGGCACTTTAAAAAGGGGACTGTGTTGTTTTCCAGGTCTGGCGGATCTGGCGGAACCTTCACGAGGGTTCTGCCAGTGCAATTTTCTGGAAACCCATAAATGGCCCAACGGATCAGACGGAACCCTCACAAGGGTTCCGCCCGTGTCATCGCAGGGTTCCGCCAGACCACCTGCAAATGTTTATTTTCGATTTTTCAAATTTTCAACTACCACACTTTTTCAAAACAATCTTTTAGGTGAGAAACTCATTCCTTGTTAGTTTACAACATCATTAGAAGCATCTCATCCTCATATTTTATCTCTAGGCATTGTTTTGTAGGTTTCTATCATATTATATTCGCATTTTTATTGTAATTCTTATTAGAAGAATACAACTTATTTTTCTTATGATTGTATTTCTTTCTACAAGAATGCACCTCATGAGATCTTTGATATCATGGGTCTCTACCTTGAGTCGCTTATATCATTTATATATTTACAACTTACTTTTCTTTGAGATGAAATATATTGCACTAACTCTTTCATTGTAGGTTCACCATTATATACGCTAGATCGTATATAGCATTATCATCTAAGGATGATGTTTGCATCGAATATTTTTCTTCATTCATTTTAGGTGTTTCTTGACGTAGGAGGAATATCCATCAAGCACTCATATTGCATCGTCTATACACGTTGTTGTAGAGGACATGCTTGTCTAAAGACAAAACTTTCACTATACTAATTTTTTTGTAGGTTCATATTGACGCCCTTTAACAAGGGGAGCTTCCGTCAAACATAGGAAAATTATTGTCTTATACTAACCTTTATTTTGTAGGGTTCTTCATCCTTGAATCACATACGTTGGTACCCTAGCAACGGGGAGTATTGATCAAGGGGGAGTCAATCATACACTAACCTTTGTGTCTTTTGTAGCTTTCTTATCCTTGTATCATATACGTTGGTACCCTAGCAACGGGGAGTATTGATCAAGGAGGAGTTAATCATGCACTAACCTTTATTTTTTTGTAGCTTTCTTATTTCTTGTGTCATATACGTTGGGACCCTAGCAAAGGGGAGTATTGATCAAGGGGGAACTACAATCTAGGGGAAGCATGCACGCATTTTTCTTTATTCTCATTCTTCGACGCACCTTTGTGTTTCGACAAAAAGAAGGAGATAAGTCAACATAGTCCAAAATGATTTTTATTCATCATGCATTTTTTGTATAATTTTTTTTTGTTGCACAACACTAACCTTGGTGTAGGTCAAGGAACTTAATTTGATCCATGGATCCGCTAACAACCTTAGGAAATTGGAGTTGAAGAATTCACTTCACTAGGGATGATGCAAGCTCGCCATTTCGGGGAGAAATTAAGTTAACTCCAAGGACACACCCCTTTTTGTTTCGACAAAGGGGGAGAAGAGTGTAAACGGAGAAGGAAAGGTAGAAGGTGTGTTGCGGATGCAAGTAAGTAATACGGACACAAGTAACTTTTTACATTTTACGTTCTATCACGTTTACATATTTTGTCATCATAAAAAAGGGGGAGATTGTTAGTGCAAATATTACGATATTTAATCTATACAGTCTTGTTTGTTTTGATTGATGACAAACGTATAACTTGATACATAACGTAAAATGTACAAGTTACTTGTAATCATACTTTGTCTCAACAAACATTCAACACCTCTCAACGTCTCGAGTCATTGTATGCTACAACACAGGTTCGTACATGTTTGTTATGTAGCATTATGATCAAACCCCTTGACCAACCATTTAGAATGACTAAAATACTTTTAGGGTCTCTAAGTATTTTAGGTGTCAAAGTGCACTTTAGGGGTCAAATAGAATAAGTGTCACTTTAAGTGTTTAAGTAATATTAGTAAGTTTTACAAATGATAAAAATGTGATGACATTAGGAATCAAATATTTTTAGTAACTCATTAACTTACTATAACAACATTACTTAGGTAATATATACAAGTTTACTTTCATATATATCTTAACCTTTAAATAGAAATATATATACATCACATCATGTGCATTTATGAAAAGGTTGAGTGTTTGACTTTTCATAAAGGTCTTACACATTTTGGAAGCATTTCATATTGATTCAATGCATGTTTGACTAGAAGTAAATATGATGTGACATTGTTAGATATGAAAAGTTATTGTAAATAGTAATCCATGGTTTTGGAACATGGTTTTGGAAAACTTCTTATTTTGTTTTGCCTATAAATAGAAGTTTATGTTTTACTTAGAAGTGTGATGAAAAGATGAAATAAACACACACACATAGATAAGTAGGAAACCATGTAGATTACCCTTTCAATAATGATCATAATGCTTCTAACATTCATCTTTGTTGTAAGCATATCATACTTCATGATCCACCAAGAAGGTTACAAGATCTTGAAGTCATCATTCATTGAAGCATTCCAATATATGAAGATTCAAGGGCACTTGACATCCTCAATGGTTGAAGACTTCTTATTCAAGAAGTTCATGTAGATTAGGCATGCATATCCATTAGACTTTTATGTCTTGGATCATCATTGTAACATAACAATATAGATTAGATGGTTTATGTGTTTGTGCCATAAAACACAAGGTTTTTATGTTGGGCCACAAAACATAGCGGGAGTGGTTGTACCCTTGGTAAAGAACTCGACATCTAGCTTAGTGTCGGTAAAAGTGTAAGCGACGAACGGGAGTGGTTGTACCCATGTAAAAGAACTCGACATCTAGCTTAGTGTCGGTAAAAGTGTAAGCGACGAACGGGAGTGGTTGTACCCTTGTAAAAGAACTCGACATCTAGCTTAGTGTCGGTAAAAGTGTAAGCGACGATTGTAAGGTTTTCTCCGCCGAAAAGGGAGGTTGTTGATCTAGTGAAGTAACTCTCGAGTTGGGTACTCGAGGAGTGGAGTAGGGCGGAGAGGAGATCCGTGACCGAACCACTATAAATCCTCGTGTTCGGTTTGCACTTTCCTTTTACTTATTGCCTTACTTTAATGTTTGCATTATGTGATTGTTTGTGTTGTGACTTGTTGATTGTACTTGTGTGATAACATGTTTTAAGTGATGTTAGTCATAAACTACAAGTAACATCTTTTATATTAGAACAAGCTAAAAATGGACATTTGATACAACAAGAAATAAAGTTTTTAAACGGTAACGTATTCACCCCCCCCCCCCTCTACGTTTTCACAAAAATGTTTTTCAAAAACCCAAAAAAAATCCACCTTTACCCTCCTACCCTTTTTGATTCTTCATCCCTTTACCTTCTATCCTTTTGATTCTAACTTCTTCCACTTCTCCTGTAATTGATTCTAATGGCATCTCTCGATAATGATTTCTTTGAACAAAGGGCCTTTGAGAGCAACATTGAAAAACTTCAGGCCTTGTCAAAAATGTCGAGATGTCGTGTTGATTATGATGGACCATCGATTCCTATTCCCTCTCCGGTGAGGGAAATGGAACGAGAAACCGGGGTGACAAAGGACCCTGTACTTCCTTCTGACGATTGGAGTCCTAATACGTCCAACCTACGGTTGTCCAAAAATCTAAGCTCACAATTGCTCCTAAACCGTCAAGAATCAATCCTAACCTTTCACGATATACGGTTAAAAGATTGTCTGAGTTTAGGACAGTGACTAAAAAGAACGACTTGCCCAATCTTCACGTTTATCAAGAACAAAAACCCGAGACCATAACGGAAGTGGTGGAAATTCCTAGCTCTCAAAGCACACCACTTGTCCCACCTCCGGATTTTATTCCTTGTGTCGGTTGTGGTGAGCCGCTTTTTGGTTTACCATGTCGTTGGTGTACATGTGAACAATGTGGTAATGATATTCGACATGGAAGTTGTTTGTTTTGTGGTTCGAGGAATTCATTTGCTTATGATCCTAATCAGAACTCATTCTACAACTCTCCAAATTTTTCCAACTACCCATCACATTCATACGAGCAAGAATCATATTATCCAAATCACAATGGTGCTTCGTATCAAAATACACCAAACTTTTCATGTGAATATTGTGGAGGTCCTAACCAAGGTTTTGATTGTCAAAATAGTCAAAATTTTGGTTATGACCAATGTCCATACAATTCACCAAACCAGACTCAACAGTTTTACTGTTGTGAGTACTGTGGTGGTTCACACTACGGTTCTGATTGTCAATCAGGAAGCACGCTTGTCTATGAGCAGTTTCCTGATAACAATTATGACTAAAGCACATACGACTCACAGCCACATCAGTTTTACTGTTGTGAGTACTGTGGAGGTCCTCACTTTAGCTCGGATTGTCAAACAGGGAATCCATTTCCTTGCAACAATTACGACTATTCGTTTCAAGACTAACCTCCATAGTACCAATTGATTCAAGCAACTCCTCATGAAACTCAGCAAGACCTTTGTCTAAAGGTTCTTGAAGCATTGAAAGAATTTAAGGAGGCGTTGGCTACTACATCGTTTCAAGATTCTCGTGAGAAATCCATGGCAGAATTACTTGCTGAAGAACATGATGCTAGAAACGAAATGAGCATGGAAGAATTACTTGCTGAGCAAAGAGCAGCTAAAATATGTGCCAATCTTCGCTATGCTGCTCTATATGATGACGATGTTGACAGTGATGATGATGAAGATAACATTGTTATTATTCAAAAAGATTCATCAGATTCATCAGTTGTGATTCCTTCCATGGATAATCAGGGAGAAAATAATGTGACAGAGTCACTAACCGTTGATCAAATGGAACTTGAAGATTCCATAACTGCTAGTACTTCTAAACTCCCTCAGTCTACTGTTATCACACCCGAGGTTCCCACTCACTCTCTGAGCATGGGGGACGAGCATCTTGACACTATTCCTGAAAAGGAATCGGGCGAATTCATAAAGTCTAGTGTTGAGAACCTTGTCCCAATCCCAAGAGAATCACAGGGAATTCTTGATCATGTGTGTGATATCCCTCCTCCTCTTGTCTTCCCAATTGACAATGTTGAGATGTTCTCCGATTCTGATAATGACGATTCTTTATCTTGTGGGGACATCATTTATGTGGAAGAATTACCTTCTGAGCTAGTTAGCTTAGAAGATGAGAATGATGATGAAACTGAAACTGAAATCAAAGATGAAGCACTTCGTGCTACATTATTGAATGTCAGTCACCTCATCTCTAAAATTGAGGCTTTCAAAGAGAAACCCATTTCATCTCCAATCCCCATTAAGGATAGTGACATTTTTTCTGATGATCCTATACCGGAATTTGAAGCCTTTACTTTTGATCCTATGGGAGAGAAGATTAGTGGCAGTACCACTTCTCATTCTCATAATTCTCTCCCCGATTATGAATCATTTACCTTCGATGAGTTCCCCTGTGAACTCACGCACATCAATTCAGAATATGATTCATTCACATTCGAGGAGTTCTCCTGTGAACTCACTCATATCATATCTCCACCGGAGTATGATAACTTCTACTTTGATCTAGACACACCCGGGACATGTCTTGATCACATGAGCTTAAATGATGAGATTCATGATGATGAATCCATGAATTTTCCTGAGGATGATGATGAGTTAGTCATGATGTTTATCATGACATTCTTTCTCTTCTTCACCTATCCTGTGACCTCTCCTGTTCTTCACTCGTTCGGGAATGAAGACATTATCTTTGACCCCGGCATCACCTCTTATAGTTTATACTATCTTAAGCCAGGGACTGTATATCTCATCGGTGTGGAACTTTCACGTGCTTCAAATGTTTGTCCAAACATCTTGAATGAAAGTCCGATGAAGATTGTTTCTTCCACATCATGCTTCCCCAAGAACAAATGAATTCGGGGTCGAGTCAAGCTAGCGACTCGGTAAACAAAAATAGTAGCATGTATATGGGGTTTTCACCCTAAGTGTGGGGGAGTTATCCCTGTTGTGGTTACCAATAAAGTGAAAAAAAAATGTTGTTTCCACATTTAGCTTGTAATGTTGCCCTTTTACGTTCAAAGAGTCGGCATAATAGCCGGGACTTTGAATATTGAGGACAATATTCAATTCTAAGTGTGGGGGGGGGGGGGGATTCTAGCGAATTTGATCACATTTTACCATCTAGTACCCCCGTTTTTGGCAAAAATTTAAAAAAAAAATTTCACTTGAGCTTCAAAATTTTTTGTGGTTATCAGTCCACCATGTCTAAACGACAAAAGGATTGGCTAATCCAGGAGCAAACGGCTCTTGGTAAAGATAACTCAAATCCGTTGACGGCTGACAATTTGCCCAAAATTGTATGGTATTCAACTCTCCATATCCTAAAAAGTAAAAGAGTTGGCTAGCCCGCAAGATTTTGGCTTGTGGTAAAGGCAGTGGAAAACCATAATTGGTAATCAGCTCACCAAGATGTTGACTATGTCCATCAAGAGTTGGCTAGTCCAGAAGCAAAATACTTCTGGTAAAGACAAATCAAAACCGTTGACAGCTGGTGATTTGCTCAAAATCACATGGTTATCAGTTTACCATGGTTCTTACTTGAACTGAAACATTTGGCTACTCCAGAGGTAATGGCTTTTGGTATAGAGATTCAAATCCATTAAGTTTTCTCAAAAGATTGCTAGGGACTAGCAATATTTTAGTGTGGGGGATTGATGAGTGTGTAAATACTCATCATTTTTGGTCAATCTGAACTGCAAAAACATTTAAAAACACTCAGAAATACATCAAAATACTGAAAATATCGCAGGATTATGTTTTATATGTTTTAGATGCAAAATGATTAAAAACAGATGAAAAACGAACAAAGTTTGCATAATTGGCAGTTTTAGTCCCTCAACTTTTAAAACTTGTCAAAATCAGTCCCTAGGCATTTATTTTGTAAGAAAAATAAACCAAAGTCTTTGAAAATTCAAAAGTTGTCACAAATGGTAATTGAAGTTCAAATTTCACAAATTGGCAAAAACGGCCCCTCAATTTTAAATTTTGGCAAAACAAGTCCCTTGGAATTTAAAAAGTGGAAAAACCAATTGAGGTCCTTGTGTTATTAAACTTTGGCAAATATGGTCCTTAGGTGAAAGTTTTGAAGAATTACACAATTGGTTCCTGGAGTTTCAATTTTGGTAGTTTTGGTCCCCGGATATTTAATATTGGAAATTTAACATCTAAGGTCCATGGGTAATTAATGTGGCATGTTTGGTCCCTTAAATAACTTTGGGAAGTTGGCAAACCAGACCCTTTAAATTTCAGCTTATTGCACTTTTGGTCCTTGTGATTTCCTAGTTACTAAACCAAATGGGCCATTAATAAAATTAAACAAACAAACCCAACACACTTTTTTATCCATCCAATCCCCTAGCCCAACACTTCCCAGGCTCAAACACAAACAAAAATAACACCCCATTTTTATTTAATACCCAGTTAAACCTCTCTTTGACCATCTCCCTTCCACCTCACACCCTGCAAAACCCTACAAACATCCTGCGAACACTCCATCTCCACCATCCTCCATTATCACCCCTACACCCTTTTATCCCCAAACAAACACCCCAGTCCAAAATTTCACCCTGCCACAAGAAAACTGTCAAAGTTGCTAATAACCTTTTTCCCGCCAAAAAACCAAGCAACGACTAAGATGAAAACTACTCATCCAATGGTTCATAAAAGAGGTGGGAAAGTACTATGGGACCCTTTTGAAGGTTATAAAAGAAGAAAGAGGACAAAGGAAGAAAGAGTTAGTTAATTAGTTAATATAGTTTAGTTTAAATTGTCGAATTAATGTAAAATTAGTTTTTAGTACTTAAATTAACTTCAAAAAGCTTGTAATCTGTTTCATTAATGTAATTTGATCTTTGTTTAATCACAATTCCAAGCATTTCAGTTTAAAATTCAATAATTGCAATTTTATTTGAAAATCTCAAATTAGCTTATTAAGTGTTTGAATAGCTTATTTACTGGTTCATCAGCTTTCATTAACCATATTTAGCTTATCTAAATTTTTAGCTTTATAGTTTATGCATTTTATATCAGAAATACAAATATTACAAAAAAAATCAGAAAAATCATTGAAAAAATAAAAAATTGGTAGAGATTGTTAAAGAAGAAGGAAGAAAGGATGTGGCATGGTTTAGAGCTCATGGGAGTATAGGTTTATGGTCCTGGTTCTAGTTCTCATTTGATTTTAGCTTTGGACCTCTTGTAAGAATTTTCCATTTTTTTATATATAATCTGCCATTGTGAATTATTGTTGTTGTTTATTGTTTGTTTCTGCTTTGCTAGGCCTTTATAGAGTTATTATCAGTTAACTTAGTTGTTTCATGAGTTGAAATACTCATTTGCATCTTTGATTTGCTAAATCTGCTTTTAAGAGGAGTGTTTGGATTGAACTTGTTGGCTGAGTTAATGTTGTTATTTGTGGTACCAATTAGTTCAGGAAACCTACCTAGGATCTAATTAACTTCAATAAACACTTATCTTGGTCAAATTCACAAAAAAGTCAAAGTTGCATACAAATTTCTCCAACAGTTTATCTGTTGTGTATTGTGGATGCCAAGACCTTGAATGGAGTTTAGATTTAGTATATATAGCCTAAGTTAGTTGCATTTAAGTTTGTTATAACACCTTTAATCATCTAAGCTCAGTAGAACTTCACAAAAGTCAGCTTTGCAAAAATATCAAAAAGTCAAAATGGCCTAAGCTTGTCAGATTTGTAATTTTTGTGGGAATTTTCATGCTTTCATCTCTTAACTATTTGAATTCAGATCTTGGGAAATTAAAGTTTGGTAGCTAATCTTTACTGTCATCATTTTTTCTTATTTTTAGAAAATTTCTAGATTGCATATTTGATGTCTTACTTTGGCATGTTTATCTGAAATGTGCCCTGCACCAGTTGCATAAGCCATTTTCATGGGCTTCTATTTTTATTCATTAGTGGACCTTTGGTTGAGCTTTTGGGGGTTTTGGGAAGCTAGGAGTGGTGTTTTCAAAGTCTAGTGCTCATTTTCCTCTTATTTGCTTATTTAGTTGCTTATTTTTGCTCATCTTATTTTCTTCACTAAGAAATTCACACTGAAGCATCAGTGTGAATGGGGATGTTCATAACCTCTTTTTGAGCTCACCTGTGGGAATAAGCTCATGCTTATTGGCTCTTGGGAAGCCCTGTGTACTGGCTTGACAAATTAATGGTTGTTTTTGGGTCTTAAGCTTATTTGATAAGCTGGAAAAAGGCTTGAAACTTGCCCTATTCTGCTCATCACACTGACTCATCAGTGTGATGGAGCCTAATTCAAAAGCTCTTAGAGAGCTTATTTGTGGGCACCTCCTCTTGAGTCCTGGCTTATTGGAAAGCCCCACACCACAGCTTTTAAGATAAACTTTTAGATTGGGCTTCCAATCTCCTCTGTGGGACCCACACAAGCCTGCAAAGGAGCCTTTAGGCCTGTTTGGTCTGAGTGGGTTTGGATAGCTTATTTGTGCTTATAAGCTCATTCTCAGAGATTTTCTCCTTTCTTTTGCTTAATTTAAGTCCATTTCACTTGCCTATAGCTTATTTCACTTTGGTTTGTAGGATGTAGCTTATTTAGTGTTAAAAAATCAAGTTTTGGCTTGATAAAGCATTCTGTTAAGCCAAAGGGCTTATTCTGAGCTTATTTTCAAGATTAAAAAAGGTTGTCTTTATTAAAGTGTCTTATTTTTACTTGTTTCATAGTTTTGTATAAAGAAAATTGAAAAAAAAAAAAAATTGAATTGCAAAAAGGGAGAGGCAGGGGTCGAACCTGAGACCTCTCCCTTCATGGGATGATAGAGGGGTACCTGGATGCCAAGTGCCCTAGGGACTATTTTCATTAATCCTCTATCCCCAATTCCTTTTAACCTTTTTTTTTTCTTCCTTTGGCTTAATAAGCTGTTTTAGCTTAGTCCTCTGCTTATCCATACCATTTATCCCCTCCTCTTATTTTTCCTAAGTCTCTGCTATTATTTAGTATTTGTATAAAATTTTCCAGAATTTCTACTTTTCATTTGATAGTTTTAATAATTAATTTAGGTTTAAATAGTTTTAATTAAAAAAATTCAAGAAGAAATATTTGTACTGCTTATTTATAAGCATTTAGGAGTTTTTAATTTTTTTTTAAGTTTCTGGTAGTATAAGGTATTTATAGAAATTTTTTTACAATTTCTACTTTTCATTTAGTATTTCTAATAATTTTAATTTAGTTTAAATAGTTTAATTAATATAAATAGTCATTAATTAATAATAATTACATAAATAGTGTAAAAATTAATTTTCGTTTTCTAAAAATTTTCTTTTATCATTAGGATTATAGAAATGTAATTTTCATATTCGTAGGTATTTTATTTCTATAAAACTCGGGTTTTATTTCGTACGTTAACGTAGCTTTAAATCAAACGTACGCGTTATTAGACTTAGCTCACGTTTTTAGTGTATCTAATCATCAGTAATTGTTTATATAGTGTTTCTAAGTTATTTTCATTCCTCATATCTTAGTGTAATCATACAAATCACTCAACCCCCTTTTCTGTCCAAATTCACCCGATCACAAACCCGTTTTGATTACCATCACACCTCGTCGGGACATAACGACCCGGGGAAACCACTATATTCCACGGAGATTGACTCTAGGCTGTTTGACCTTGTTGACCATTCACTTGGTCGATTTAGGTTGACTGTTTGGAGCCAATCAAAATTTTGAACTATACAAATATTCATCTTAAATCATATTCAAAACACAAATATTTTCCTGGTTCTACAACACAAATATTTTCCAGGTTCTAAACATGAATATTTTCCAGGTTCTAAACATGAATCTATTATTGGTTATGATTTACAGGAAATGATCTTCATATTTGCACGTGACATGACTTATCTGGCGACTGTCCCTTCAACGTGCTGCACTTTTGAGTCCAAATTTCCAACAGCTAAATCCCCCTTAAACTGAATTCCAAATTTCCTAAGTAGCAGAGCATCCTCTCTCTTGAGTCCCTTCAACGTCTGCACCAATCACACAATCACAAAACCAATAAAACTCATTATTATTTTAGGCCAATCTAGAAAGGTAAGCAACTTTTGTTTATCTCTGTTTCAAAAAGCCTAACTAAAAGGGGTGTCTGGATGTAAAACAGATCATTGCGATTTAAAGTTTTACGCATCAGTTCTGAATTTCTTCATTATTTAGAGTCAAAGTATCTAGATTTGAAGAACATACGACGTCGTTGGAAGAAAATATATTGTTGAAGTAAACCTTATATGAAAATTTTATGTATCCAAGTTGCAATTATGAGTTCCAAAATGCACACACAAGATAACACATAAGGTACCATTTGGAAAACTAAAAAGCTACAAACAAGAAGCTGATGAAAAACAACACTAGGGAGAATAAGCAAAGGCAAGTTAGGGGGACTTAAATATGCTATATGGAACAGATAAGCAGTTGCATATAAGCAAATAAGCACTAAACAAGCTAGCATTAACTAAGGGCTGCAACAGTAAAGGTGGACAGAGGGGTACTTTGAGGCAATAAAAAGCTAGGAACAAAAAATCTAAAAAACAAAATAAAAATGCTACCTAAGAGACAAGCTACTAAATACACACTATGCAATTAACTAAGCACTAAACAAGCTAGCATTAACTAAGGGCTGCAACAGCAAAGGTCAAGACAGAAAGAGCCTATTGCAGTTGGAAAACCATCTACTTTTTTGATGGAATTTTTACAGCAGAAATAAGTAATCGTTTCTTATATCAATACGTTAATGTAGTATTATGATATGACAACTGACAACTGACTTGTGTTCATGGGTGTTCAGATACAACATTCCTACAGGTAAAATGTGCATGGGGGTGACCGATTAGACACTGATATATTATTTGGACAGAATACGGGGTGCAAAACACTACTTGTTCTTTCAGGTCGATAAATTTATATTATCTTTTAAACCATTTTAATTTGTATTTTTTTGTATTACACTTAGCTTTAGATGCCCCATACTTAATATTTCGATTTTGGTTGCAGGTGTGACAAGTCAGTCAACACTTGAAGATCCCTCAAATCATGTCCACCCAGAATTTCACACAAACCAAATTTCTGACATTTTTGATCTAATAAATCATGAATAAAACCATGGCAGAAGATGTTGATCAATGAAGAAATACAATCGTAATAATCCGCGCATAATCCAACAAGGCGCGACAAACCATTGTAGAAGTATGTTTCTTTTCTATGTCATGCAAGAACATATCTTTTGGAATTACAAATAACTGGCAGCCAGCATTGGCCTCTTTGGAGCCTCATTTAATGTGTAATAAGACACATACAAGATTTATGATTTATGTTATGTTAGAATGACTAAAAATTTGTGTGGGTTGTGTATGGGTCTAAACCATCTATATTCTACTCAACACAAAACCTCACATAATCTTAATCAATATTGTCTGGTTCTCTACCTTCAATCAATGGCTAAACCAGTTATAAATAGCAAGATATCAGGCCTTGTTTGTGTTAGCTTATTTATTTGGATGACTTATCTTATAAATACAAATATTGAATGATACTAAATCTCAAATAAGCTCATAAGCCACATATAAGCTTAAACAAACACCCCATAAGCTCATCACTAAACACCTGTATAAACTCCCAAATCAGCTTATCAATTCACATCAACTAACTCCCTAAAAATAATAATTCCATTGACCTTTTCATCATATGTTCCCATTGTACTATATGTCTAAATCCTGAACAGCATTTACCACCTTTCTCAGGTGTTACCAATAAGAATTGCATCATCATTTATCTAGCACTAAAAATAACGATAAGTGGCCCAAGTGCCTAATTAATCAAGAGTTAATATATATGACAGTAAAGCTATTTTCTATTGCTTTTTCTTTTGTGTGGAAAACTAGAAGGGTGGTTGAATAGTTTTACGTCATTTTAAATTTATTACCAAAATATTTTGTAGCTTATTAAAAACTTTCGATTCGATCTCACGTGAATTCAAGTAACAACCAATATAAGCAATTCTAATCTAATAATGAAAGTATTGAAATGTAATGAAGAAAAGATAGAGTTAGAAAGATCAAACCACAACACGCGAATTTATAGTGGTTCGGCTACAAGGACACCTTCCTTGCCCTACTCTACTCCCCGAGTACCACACTCGAGAGTTTTCTTCACTATGTCAACAAACTCCTTATGGAGGAGAAACCTTACACACCTTGGCTTACACGAGTTAATGACACTAAGCTAAATGTCGAGTTCTAATCGTAGCTAGAACCAATCTCACAACTTCTTCAAAACTTCACACCTTCACAACTTCTTCAAGACTTCACACCTTCTTCACACCTTGTCAACTTCACACCTTCTTCTATGCACAACTAAGTCACAACTACTAAACTACTTCACAACATACCTAGTTTCTACAATCAACAAATTCACACAACACTTTTACAGATATCTAACACTAATACAATATGAAACTAGCTAATCACAACACTACTACAATTAGATGGATGTAGAGAAGTGTTCTTCTTCTTGCACTTTGGTGGATGAAGCTTTGGATCACTTGGAAACAAAGACTTATGAGTTATATGATCAAAGGATTTTTGATATAGAAATGGAGGTTGGATCAGAAAGTTTATAGTGCAAAAAGGTGAGAAAAATATGTGGAATGATCCAATATTTATAGGGCCAGAAAATACTGTTCTGGAGCGTGCCGGTCCCCTTAATTAGGGGGCAGTCCCCTTAATGATTAAGGGGGCCGCCTAGTAAAATTAAGGGGGCCGCCTTCCTGAACGTTGGAAAAGTTTTTCTGGATAAAATTTGCCCTTTTTGGTTGGAAATTTGAAATCATATCCTTGTAGTTTAATATAACATTACCAAAAATGATTTACAAATATATATAAAATGTTAATATCATTTTATAAAAAGTTATGTCTTAAGACAAGGTTTCCTTTGATCATGTAATGCATAAGATGCTTAGTTTATGCATACCTTAAGTGATATTAGATGTAGAGGTAAATATTTGTTACCAAATACTTGTTTACGTCTTAATCTTGACTTAATTTCATTTGAGTTTTGTGATTATCAAAACATAGGTTTATTATGAAATATTAATAACGTTTTAAAACATTATTTATATCAACATTTTGCACTGCATTTCATTGTCTAGTATAATTACAGACTGAGGACTAAATGTTAATTAATGTTCGTTCTCAGACATACTCAACCTCACCCTATACTAGCCAATATGCAGAGCCAACCAATGCTCCTTTAGGAACATTTAGACTTCAATTTAAATTCTAACAAACAGAAACTTACAAGCCGTGCAGTATTACTCTCATCTCCCTTTTAGAGCATTCAAGCTCATCTCCCTCCAGAGCATTCAACTACTAACTCTGTGCATGATATCTGCTTAATTACTATAGACATTCAACTCTATTTCCTAGAGCATTCATTCAATTCTATTCTTTATAATACCATTACAAGTCTCAACACTTAGTGATGCAGAATGTAGATACATGCACTGTGGTTATAAGGGATGAAGAAAAAACCATGCACTTAGTGTGTCTTGGGGAAAACAAATGCTTGAATCATAAAAACCATGCACTTAGTTTGTCTTGTGGAAAAAAAAATGCTTCAAATCTTTATTCAATGTCTGCACCAATCCCACAATAAAAAAAACAGTAAAATTTTCTTATTGCTGAGACCCATTCTATGTTGTTATACGTATTAGAGTGAGGATGCTATGCTACTCTAGTATCTGTAATATGTATTAGATGTGTGTAAATGTAATATTGTAGGATTTTTAGACATCAGTTCTGTCCAACTAGAAGTCAGCCTGGTTTGGTACTAGCTTACGACTTATCCCAATCTCTTTAGTTTCTATTGACCCATCAAAATAGAAAGAACCAACTGATTACTAAAGTGACATACCTGGCGACAATAGCCCACTCGCTGTTTTACCTTCCTAATACACCAAAACTCATTGTCCGACATTAGACCGCTCTTAACAAACTGTTGATGAAGTATCATCATCTCACTACAAAAAATGATCTATATTAGCCTTTTAAACTTGTGAAAATAGATGATTTGTTTTGAAATTAGAAACTTGCCTGTCCTCCTCCAAAAACTTTGTTCGAAGCTGGATTTCAGCTGAGCTAAGATGAGTAATCTTATTAGAAAGCCCGGGAGATGTAACAGCTTTAGCTGTTTGAGTAAGAAAGTGCAATTATTTTTTATGTCAATAGCGCATAATATGTCAATAATGCAAACAATATGATAACTAATGAGTTAAAACAAATACCGGATTTTTTATTTTGACTTGCACGAGTTGCTGTTGAGTTTCCAGACGGACCATGATTATGAACACTACTGGAATCATTAGCAACCTGCAATTATTTATCATTGAAACACTAAATTATATGTTAAAAAATTAATAAATATATCCAATTCCTTTATGATTACCTCTTTGTTTGTATGAGTTGCTGTTGAGTTTTCAGAAGGACCATGATTATGAACACTACTAGAATCATTAGCAACCTGCAATTATTTATCATTGAAACACTAATTATATGTTCAAAAATTAATAAATATATCGAATTCCTTTATGATTACCTCTATGTTTGTATTATTCAACACATTTGAAAAATTCTTATCTGGATTATGATTTTTGTACTCTGCCATAAATTGTAAAATAGCCGCTTGGTTTTCCTTCATGACTTTCATTTCATTATCATGCCTTTCTTTCAGATCCTTCATTTCGACTTCAAGTTCGTTGATTTGAGCCTTTAACATGGGCACTTGAGAAACGCGAGATCTTTTGGACCTAGGCAGTCTCATATTTGGCCCTACGCATCGTGTATAATCTCCTTTTTCTTTTCCTTTGACTCTAGCAAAGTCATCGTTGTTCAAATCAACAATCCCAATCCCTGTGTTTGTATTACTTGTGCTTGTACTGGTATCATTGGCGATTACCTGTATTTCATTCTAAATGTGGTTTCCAAGTTAAAAAATTAGTACATAAAAATATTAATACAAATATGTCGAAAGAAAAAGAATTAGATATACATACAATAACTTTTGCAGCAGTTTCATTGACAATGCTTCCATTTTTTTTCGTGCGACTAATGATGTATAGATTTCCACGTGTTGGTTGAACCCCTGTTTTCTTTTTCTGCAAAATCATGCGTATGATTCGTCATTTAACAAATTTAATGCAATTACTATATATAATATTAAAAAAAAATAGCATCACCTCTTCATCAGCTAGCCTGGCAAAGATTTGGTCCCAAACACATGAGGCTCAATGGATTTCGAACGAATCTCCTTCTTCTTCTCATTAATAGCATGCCAGTTATGTTTAATTATATTTTCAGTTATTTAGAGTGTGGTAGCCTGTATATCTATCTCGAGTTTAACTCCTTACCAAGGTATCAACTCTTCACCGAGGTATGTGTAATGTTTAACTTATCTTATAAATACAAATATTGAATGATACTAAATCTCAAATTGTATATGTAGGTAGTTACAGATGGATTGGATGGCTTGATTTTTACGCTTGACTTAAAAGCAAGTTTTGATATGATGGGAGAAGGTCCAGACCACGTGTTAAACAAGTGGAAAAGGAGATAATCCTTTATACAGTTCTTACTGTTTGCTATGATGTTTTCTCCGGATTTGCACATTATAGCAGTTCTTCTAAACAACCATTAGATTCTGATGTGCTTTCATTTATGCTTAAAAGGTGGTATAATAAATCACAAAGAAAATTTATGAGTGTTAATCTTTTGCAAAATTATTTTATATTTTTTGTTTGTAGTCAGAACCTGTTATCTAGTTGCCTGGAGGAATATTGGGCTGCTTATGATAAATCGGAGTAAGTTGTTATAGAAAACAACACTATTATAATAAAATTCTACATAACTGAATAAAAATATGCACTTTATTTTATCATCTGCAGCGAGTTAATGAAGTTTACAGAATCTATATTATTGGAAGCTAAGTTAAAGCCAATTGAGCTAACCAAAAGGGGGATCTATAAGGTTGTAATGTTTCCTTCATTTCGTCTTGATTTTATAAAACTTTATGTGATTAACATATTTGGAAATTGGCAGGACACAAGTTTAGCAGGAATCAACAATGTAAAGCTCACAGAAAAGGAACACGGAACTAAAAGAAAACGTTTACATGAACGCTTATGGAGGAATTCCACAGAAAAGTTGATTTCTGCTAGAAACGTACGTAAGATGCTAAGGGTGTGATTGGATAGGTATATGATTATCTAATTAGATAGCCGGGTTTAGTTACTCTAATACCAAGTTCCTAACATATCACATGAAATACAGGTTTTTTTAATGGGCACTGTTAGGAATATGATTATTCAGTTAAAGACTCGGTCACCCCAAGTATTGCTAAGCATTACGTAGCTCGTAGAATTATCCTTATTATAGTTAGTACATAGTTTATTAGTAGTTAAATATGTAAATAGTATTCGTAGAGTGGGTCGGGTCTTTACCCTCTGTCAGCTCACTCTACAGCTCATTTCATGGAGCACCAAGTATTGTAGTATAAATACCCTCTCCCACCCAAGGGAGAGGGTTGGACCTTTCATTACAAGCTAATGCACTCTCATATTTCTCTCAAAGGCTCCCAACACTCTTACTCTCTCTCTCTCTCTAACTTCTCTCTAGATTACTTCATTCGATCCATTCTACACAAAACCATACGTGTTTATATTTATGAATATCATACAATTGGTATCAAGAGCCAAGGTTTCATCTTAGGGCCTTGTAGAATTGGATTTGATGTGGTTTTGTGTAGTTTTGTGAGTTTGAAGTCACTTTCTTGTAAAACATCTTGGTTTGATCTTTCTTGTGTTATTTGACATGTTAGTGATATACTTTTATGATCATAGGTGTTAGTTGAACATTATGTTTCAGTTGGCTATACCATATCTTTAATCTATTTGAAGTTTGGACTTGATTTTGGGCGTATTTCATAGTTGCGGTTAAGTCTACTGTTGCATTGCTTGTCTGCATTTAGTTCCTGATCTCTGCGGTTAGTTTGCTGCGATTACTATTTTAGGAATACAAACAAATCGCAAAGAAAGTGACAGATTTGGATTTTTGTATACTGCGATTAGCTCTTACGGTTAAGTGGTCCGCGGTTAGTTCATTGTGGTTAGCTTTCTGCGGTTAAGTGGTCTGTGGTTAGCTCATTGTGGTTAGCTTTCGGCGATTAAGTGGTTTGCGGTTAGATCTGTGTGGTTATCTCTCCTGCGGTTAACTCCATGCGGTTAGTTGCTCCCTGCGGTTAGTTGCTCCCTGCGGTTAGTTACTCCCTGCGGTTAGTCACTTCCTGCGGTTATCTCACCTTGTGGTTAACTCACCTTGTGGTTACCTTTCCTGCGGTTACCTTGCCTGATCCTGCGGTTAACTCTGTTTGACAATAGTTGACTTTTTACGTCGAAACTTCAAACGGTCATAACTTTTAAACCGTAACTCCGTTTTCAGCGAATTAGCTGTCAAAACGTCCGGAACAGGCTGAATATTGTGAATCACAAAGTCGTGAAACGAACTTTTCGAGGCCCAAATCACCTCTGGAGTGAAGTTATTGAGATTTTAAGTTTTCAGACCATAAATTTCACCGTAACAACTTGCATCAACCTAACCAAATTACGACTAAATAACATACAATCACTGCTATGGAACCTTCGTGCTCGAATTCTAATGATAATGTGCTTCATCAGCCAATTAAATTGCCTGATAATGCAAAGGATAGTCGTATTGAATGTTTTCGATCACTCCATTCACATCTCAACGTTCTCTTTGCAAAACCTAGATACTTGGGAGGTTTCAATCGTGAATTCGCAACACTTTTTGGTCAAAATGTTGAGACCTTCACTGTCAAAATGACTCTACACTTAGATCAACTTCAACAACAACTTGAAACAGGTGAATTTTCTGAAGGTAGTTCTATGGCTGCATTCTGCGTGATCAACAACCAACTCCAAGTGTTCATTGATTCACGATTCACTGAGAAGTATGATCATGAGTGTTAAATGACGAAAAAGAGCTTTGCTACTCATACGGGAATTGAAGTTGACGTTTTCAGAGTCACACTACTCCAACTCATGGGTAATGTGAAGGAGTACATTATGGAAAGAGCACAACACAAACTCAAGCATGAAGACAAGGTGAAGGCATGTCGGGAGCAATCAAGTGATAATATTGTGGATTCAGGTAAAGCATCGGATGCTGGGTCAGTTGTCACCAAAGGCAGAGGATCAGAGACTGATAAGCTTGACACAATGAACAGCTCAATGACTCCTACACGTGATGTGGATGCATATATCAGACCGGTAAAAGAACATGCGTCATGTGCTAAGGTACTCGAACTGTGTAACATGGTTGATGAACAAAAGATTCCTAACAAAGTACAACCGACAAACGATGTCGATTCAGATGTTGTTGACATGGGAAATAGCTATGTTGACCCATGTGAACAACATATGAAACACAATGAAGTGTCTGTTGTACAATGTAGTGCATCTTCTGTTTTAAATGATGATTGTGTGCTGCATGAGAACACTGCCTATGACCCTGATGACTCCTTAACCACTAGATTTAATATCCTTAAGGATCAGGTGGCAATGTATGAACAACGTACTAGATTTGAACTCACTGGACGTGAGCAGAACATGGAATGGCAAATGCGTGCATACATATCTAAAAATAATCTTAAGCGAGAAACATTGAAAAAGGAGTTACAATCTTTGCAAAAACAACTGGATCAAACTGTTAAACAAAAACAAGAGATTCAGAATGGCTTAAACACACTCAAACATGATTTCAAAGAAAAGGAAACAAAACTCTTAAATGATT
This sequence comes from Artemisia argyi, assembly GCA_030686995.1. Lineage (NCBI taxonomy): Eukaryota > Viridiplantae > Streptophyta > Magnoliopsida > Asterales > Asteraceae > Artemisia > Artemisia argyi. The sequence continues at coordinate 176,020,844 of CM060683.1, forward strand.
TCTCTAGTCTTAAAATCCTAAAAAATAAACTTGAGGATAAGTTATACACGCAAGGCCAAACCATTCAAACTGCTCAAATGATGCATAAACATAGGAAGTTGAGTGATGATCATAGTGAGAAGGATTCTACTAAGCCAAAAGCCAATTTCCTTAGAAGCGGTATAGGTGCACAACCGGCATTATATGATGCAAACATTATGCTTGAGCCTAATCATGCCCCACCTGATGCTACATCTGATGATGAGGGCAATGAGATAGAAGATAGAACCAGAGAAAAACTTGCTGAGAAATTAAGGGATCCCCAGTGCATAGCTAATAAAATCTTGTACAATTATGATTACTCTGAAGATAATCAATTAGCTATCTTTGTCCCACAAAAGAAATTTACTCCAGAGCAAGTCTTTTGGAACATTGACATGGAAAAGATACAAGCAGAAAGAATAGTGGGAAAAACACGTACAGTTTTTCGGATAGCTGGCCCAACGATATATCCCATTAACACACCACGACATCTTGTTCCTTTCACCCTCCCCACAAAAATTAACACATTAGTTGGCTTATATGTCCTTGGTCAATTATTCGCTGATTTTGATAAAACATGTAAAAAGAGAATAACACCAACGGGTATTACTGAAGGGGAAAGAGGTTTTGAACAAACAAAACAATGCTATTTAACAGAGGTCATGCCATTTTTTAAACTTCTCAAAGAACATTTTGAGGGTCTTCAAAAAACAATTAATAATGATGTGACTGAAATGAAAAAGGTCTTCAAAGATGTGGAAAATGAGGGAAAACAATTGGCAATTGATCTTAAATATAGTGAAATTGAGAGGAAAAATATTCTCATCATGAATGAGAATTTGATTACTAAATGTGTTGCTCAGGACGTATTTTATACTGCTACTGATTCTTCGTTATCTGCCTGCCAATTTCATGAGATGTCTATTGCATTGACCGCTTTCCAGAATCGTGTTGTTGAGCTTGAGGGGGAGAATTTAAAATTGCGTGAGAAAATTCAAAACGATGACCATGATAACATGGTCAGGCATTGTCGAAACTAGAGGTTGATAATCTTAATTTGCAATTAAAGTGTCAACATTTAGAAGAAAGAACTAAAATCCCAAGGCATCTTCGGATGCTCCTGAATTTGATGCATATTTTGAATTAGCCAAACGTGATGAAAGGATTCAAGCTCACACTAACACGATTCGGAACCCGAGGGTTCAAATTGCCCAATTGAAATCAAACAAGAGTGATGTGATTAGCACCCAAAAACCACAGTCTATAGATTCTCAGAATTTTCAATTTCATGATACCATTAATAAATTGCAACATGAAAATGATTGGTTTCGTGCTGAAAATTCAAAAGTTAAACAACATTACAAAGAGTTATATGATTCAATTAAGATCACACGTGATATAAACAATGAAAAGATAACTTCTTTGCTTAAAGAGATTGAGAATCTAAAGACTCAGGTGAAAGGGAAAATGCCAATCATCACTTGTGATAACGTTGTTCAAAAGGTTTCTGCTTGTAAGAAGTACGCAATTGATGCTGTGAATATTCCTCTTCCCCTTAGGAATAATAAGTTAGTTCATAGAGACTATCTTAAACATCTTAAGGAGTGCCTTGACTTGCTTCGTGAAACCATTGAAGAGGATAGGATAGCAAAACCACTTGATGATGCTATTGTAGGTGTCTGCTTTCTCACTAATAGATCTCATGAACTCTTAAGAATATGTTATTGGTACATGTCCTAAAATTGATAGCAAGCGAGATAGGTCTACTGCATCATCATCTATGACTAAGAACAAGCATGTTACCTTTGAGGTACCCTTGGAAACTTCAGATCCCAACACATCAAAACATGTTCAACAACCGGAAGTGAAAAAGGCTAAAATTCCCATTAGTCCGTCTACAGGAGTAAATAGTAACACTAAAGCTAGAGAGTCTAAACCAAGGAAAAATAGAAGGAATTATAGGACTTCACCTGCTAAAAGTGTTCCTAAAAAGAAAGTAGACGACCACATGAGGAACATTAAATCCAACTTGAGCAAAATGAGTCATAGTTCAAAACCTAATTCACGTTGCAAAACATGTAATGAATGCATAATTTTGAGTAATCATGATAAATGTGTTGAGAAATTTCTGAAGTCATTTAACAAAACCCCAGTTAAGAAAGTTTGGAGAGCTAAACAAAGTAAGCAAATTTGGAAAGCAACAGGTAAACTGTTTGCCAATGTTGGTTATCAATGGAAGCCCACAGGAAGGAAATTCACTTCAGGAGAACAGTGCCCTTTAACTAGGATAACCAACTCTAAAGTAGTGCCTATTAAGGAATGGAAGCCAACTGGTAGAACTTTTCCTTTGGAGACCCAATGTCCTTTAACTAGGCCCATTGCATCTACTAGTGAAATTTCCACCATTAAAACGAATGCACCTAAGGTCTTAGTAGCTCCAGAACTTGTTTGGACTAAACAACTGGAACCCAACTCAAATTGGGGATCCGACGCTCCAAATTTTCTGCTCTCGTCTGTTTCCAAATGCAGGTCGTACATTTCGTCCTTTGATATTTGGACTCAGGCTGCTCTAAACCTATGATTGGGGATCGCTCAGGGCTCGAGAATATCGTGAATAAGTTTATCGGGACAGTTAGATTCGGGAACTATCATTTTGGGGTAATTATAAGTTATGGAGATTATGTTTCTGGTGACAACTAATTTCCTGGGTATACTAAGTGGAAGGACTTGGGCATAATATGTTCTCTGTTGGTCAGTATCTTGATTCCGATCTTGAAGATTGCCTTCAGAAATTACACATGCTTCGTTTGAGAATTGGATGGTATTGATCTTCTTAAAGACAGTCATGGCACAAATCTATACACCTTTTTCCATCGAAGACATGAAGTGGTCCTCTCCTATTTGCCTTCTCACAAAGGCCTCAAAGAACAAATCGTGGCTATGGCAACAAAGTTTAATCAATTGAACTTTGGTACCATCAATGATCTTGCTCACAATAATCCTGTATGATGTCTGCCTAGTTTAAAGTTCGAAAAAGAACATTTTCATTCGGCTTGTCAACTGGCAAAAGAAAGAAGCATACTCACAAATCCAGAACTGTCAATACCATCATGGAGGTTCTTCACACCCTTCACATGGATCTATGTGAACCAATGTAAATGCAAAAAATAACTGGGAAGATGTATGTTCCAGTGATAGTCGTCGACTATTCTCGGGTAACATGGGTAAGGTTTTTGAGAACCAAGGACGTGACTCCAGAGGTTATCATAAAACTCATCAAACATCTACTAGCAAGACTCAACAAAACTGACGAAATCATCCGGTCAAACGATGGAACAGAGTTTATCATCAAACAACTCGTTCAATTTTACGAAAGTATTGGCATCACCCATCAATAAAGTATCCCATGAACTCCTCAGTAGAATGGAATTGTTGAAAGACGATACTGTTCTCTCGTAGAAGCTGCACGAACCATGCTAATATTCTCCAACGTACCGATGTTTCTATGGGAGGAAGTAATTGCTACAGCTCGTTACACCCAAAACCGATACTTGATACATACTCTTCACAACAAAACTCCAAATGGCAAGAAACCGGATCTCTCTTTTCTATTTGAGTTTGGTGCGTTATGCTACCCTACGAATGACAGTCAAGATCTGGGAAAGTTAAAAGCTAAAGCTGATATTGGACTCTTCGTTGGTTATGCTCCAGATAGTAAAGGATACAGAATCTACAACAATCGAACCCGATAAATCTTGTTAACCATTCACATCACATTCTTTGAGCTGACTGAGCAAATGGCTCCTGTACACATCAGTGCAGGACCTGAGTCTAAACTTTTGTCCCCTGAACCAATCAGTTCAGGCCTTGTACAGTATTCCACGCCTGCAGTACTTTATGTACCTCCTAGAAGTGAGCATTTGAAGATCTTATTTGAACCGATGTTTGATGAATAATTTGAGACACCTACTGATGATACACCGACATCACTAGCTGCCGCTGCTCCGATTCTGTACAACTCAAATGGTCTATCAGTGTCTACTTGAATTGATCAAGATGCTCCATCTGCTAGTTATTCACCATCATCGTTAAATCTTCAATCTCCTTCTATATATCAAGGCACTGTAGTCGACAATTCTTTTGAAGTAAATTCATTTGCTCCTCTTGAGTATGCTCTGTTCAAGAACCAATTTGCTCCTGAATCTTCTTCTGAGACACCTTCTTCAAGGGATGCAAACAGGACTTCTTCATGTTTCTACCCCCAACCACATCAAAATCTCAGAAAACGGACCGATGATCATCCGATTGATAACATTATCAGGAATCTTTCTCAACCGGTGTTCACACGAAGACAACTTACCACCTTTGCCTTGTGGTGCTTTTAGAATTCCGTACTTTCCAAAGTCGAACCCAAAGATGTCAAAACTGCTATCTCTAAAGGCTGTTGGGTTAATGTGATGCATGAAGAAGTTAGCATGTTCGATCGACTTGAAGTATGGGAATTGGTACTATCTCTAGACTGTGCAATGATTATTGCTCTAAATGGATTCTTCAAAGGTGTGGTGGATCAAGTTGAGAAAGGGCAGTGGTACTTTTCCTTTGTGAGGATAGAATGTCAGCTGGCGGATTCATTCACAAAAGCACTTCTGAGAGAACGGTTTCAATTCATTCTCTCATGATTTGGAATGAAGAGTCCTTCGCCAGTATCTCTCAAACGTCTTCAGGAAGAAAATGAGGAGAAATGGTTTTGCTTCACATATCCTTGTACATATCTTATACCATAAAGAAAATAGAAAAATATAAAACCTATAAAACCCATAAAAATTCAGAAAAATCATAAAAAATCTAAAAATATTCTTCTCACGACATGTCTCTTGTGTAATCAATATTATGTACGTTTCTAGAAATGTCATTCAATAATGACACGGAAACATACATATGCTTGAGCAAGAGTTTTTCGGTTTCAAATAAAGTTTTTCTAAAACATGTCGTTTCTCAAAATATTCTTCAATATTATGGCTTGCAGTCATTTCAGGCTGTAACCCGGACTTCAAAACTATGGTTTGCTATTACTTCAGATAGCAACCCGGTCTTCATATTGGGGAAAGTTCGTCGCCAAAAAGACGAATGTTCCTAACAAAGACATGAATTACTTTATATTCGTGCCTTTCCGATCTAATGTACGTTTCAGTGCATTATTTCTTGTTTAAGAAGAGAAGTCTTCTTTTTATCAAAACAAATAATTTTCTTTTATGATTCTTCGGAAAATTATTTAAGTGATACATGGTGGTAACGTGTTGCTTGTAAATCAATCAGTCTTAGATACTTCATAAAATTTGTCACTCAATTAATGACAATGGGTCATCAATTGAGGGGGAGAGTGATTTCCAATTTTGTATCATCAAACGGATTTCTTCGTTGTCTCATAATTGTTAGAAAAAGTTTTGTAGTTAATGGGGTATTAGTTGAAGAGGAACTTACTAAACTTTATCTTAAATGGCCAAATGTGTTAGTTGTTAGAAAGATTAGGGCATTATGTGCTATTTGCGTATAGTTTCCTAGCTTTATGTAACTAAAAGATCCATTTGTCTCACGTTGGTATCCTCGCTTAATCCCCTAAATACGTTTAAATCTAAAATCTTAATGATGTTAGAAAACCATCGTGTTTGATGCTCTTGTTCTCTCCTCTGGCATTCGTATATTCTGATTGATTGTGTTTCGTTTGCTGTTTGCTGATAATTGTTTGATTGTTGCTGATTATGTGTTCGTGTTCTCAGGATTTGCTTAGATATGTAGTTACCGGGTTAGAATCTCATTCCTAAGCTCCTGATTTGAATATTGAAAATATGCGTGAATTTCCATGTTAGTGATTATTGTTTATGTCTGATAGAAACTTGCAATGAATGTTCATGATTGCCAGTTTCTCTTCGTGATGGATAGCATTTTGATGTGTTGCTTGAATGTTCTTTGATCATGATATGAATATGGTATTATGAGTAGGCTAGCTGCTACGTGGTAGTAGTTAATTAAGAGTGACTCTGTGTGTATGCATATCTTTGTTGATACTCTTATGCAGATTCCATGGCTGATGTGAATGTGCTTGCTCCTGCTCTAACCATTTGATCAGATGTTCCAACTTCATTGACTGGCTTTTATTTCACCACAACAACAACATCGGTAGCAACAACGACAACAACTCTTTCACCACCACCACCAGTTATCTTGTGCGTCAAAAGTAGTGTGGTATCAAATGTTATGTGTCAGCACATGATTTTTTATTTCATCAGTTTCCCGTTAAACTTTAAATCATTTATAAACTCATCATAACTGACGCTAACATTCTCCCTCATTGATTGAGGGGGAGTAATGAATTGTCTCAATATCAGAATATCTTTAATCAGACCACATCTTGCTCCCAAACTTTTCTAACTTATTTAAATCACTTGGGATCACAAATCTCAAATGGTTTGAAATTTTTGATCGGGGTGAGAAAATGTGATTTAAATATGAAATCTGATATAAAATGTGATTGTTTTGGACTTAAACAAACGCTCCCCAATATGTGCTAAACTCTTTTGTATATCGATGCACATATTAAGGGGGAGCAAATGGTTTGTGAAAAAGGATCTTTAGCATCTCATGTGAGCGAGACTCAGACTTCACCAATGTATTGACGAAGCCATAATTGTCATGAATCGAAAGGTCTAGTCCTGGACGGGTAATAATTTCAAGCTGGTCTAACCAATGATGTAAGCGTGTCTCAAAAAGGACTTGTCTGAGTAGAATGTATCGTTTCGAGAAACCTTTGGTGAATCTGATTGGGCCGGGTAATAACTTCAAGCTAGTCTAACTAGTGATATAAGCGTGTCTCGAATGACCGTTCATATTCACTTAAGGAGGATAAATTCAAAAAGTGCAACTCTTCCCGACATGTGCAAATTGTCAAATCAAAACTTATGAGCTCATGTTAAGGGGGAGCATTTGAAAATGACAAAACTCTCAATGTGTTAACAAAATGTGTTTCTCAATCATAAACACGTTAAGAGAATTTTCAATGATTTGGTGTATGGCAACATAGGATAGTCATGAAGTTATAAGGTGGCTAAGGTTAGGAAAACCGTCCTATGATCCGCCAGAACCGGAGGGATCTACCCGTTGACAATACCGAATAGATAGTATTAGAAAGTCTGTAGGTATGATCATGAAAAAAAGGAGAAATGTGAGAATGGAGAAAGAAGGGGTTGAAGAATTAAAAAGAAATGAAATGAGAAAGGGTGAAAAGAAATAGCCCTCCAATTATTCAACCTTAGGGCAGAAACCGGGTTCAATTCATAATCTACTGATGGTTGCTAAGGTGACATTGGTATTGAAGACAAGACGTCATGGACCCAGTGACGCACTGCACTAAACCTTCTAGCCACTCAAGTTCTCTTAAAAGAACTTGTTTCATTCTCATGGGGAACCGGTGTAATCTATCGACATATCTCTTAGAGATGGTTGATATTGAAGCAGGAGACCTCTCCCTAATCTCCGCATAGGAAAACCAAATGCACTTATTGAGTCTAGAGCCTCGAGATACATAAAAAGATCTCATTGGAACACGTGATACTTCTACCCTAGTTGTTCAACATTAAGGACACCAGTGGTAAACTTATGAGTCCTACGCAGATCTTAGCAATCTACCAGAACATTTATGAGGGAAGTTACTATTGTACTCCCAGTGATTGAATGGAAATTCCTGCCAGGGTCAACATCAAGCAGCCCTGAAAGCAGGTCACTTAGGTAATTCCTTGTGGATTACGCTTAGTGGTCACGATGGTTACAAACGGTCAACAGTCGTGGAGTGATCTCCAGTGACTCACCCAATCGTTGATCTACTTAGGTAGGTCGTGTGAATCCTTTCAGGGTTTGCCGATTGGGAACGGTCTTGGTAAGGGTTAGAAGGAGTCTTCACACTATGCTGTTGACAATCTCTCATTCCAAACCTATAAGTACCGGACGATTTATTGCTAACTGTCTGCTTGCAGGAAATTCTGACGGTTGCTGTCGATTGCAGAAAAGATGCTGGTCCATCACCACATGCTCGCACTTCAACATCACTATCTAAGAAATCATGATCATTGATTAGGCCTCATCTATGCTTTCACAACTCTGATGCAGAAGATCATGATCCAGAAAAGTGTGAGCATGTCAACTCAAAGATATTCAAATCACATGGAGACATTACTACTCTAAGATGACTTGTAGATACTCATTTGGATGATGAACTCGAAGTAATGCCAAAGATCATCCAACTCATTGAACAAGCCATCTAGAGTCTGCTGTTGAATGTACAAAGACATGTTTGAAGAATCAAAGTCTACGAGCTACAAGCTTTCATGGATGCAAGAATTCCGTACTTATCTTCTGGGGTGACCTCCCTTAGGGGGAGATTGTTAGGAATACGATTATTCAGTTAAAGACTCGGTCACCCCAAGTATTGCTAAGCATTATGTAGCTCGTAGAATTATCCTTATTATAGTTAGTACGTAGTTTATTAGTAGTTAAATATGTAAATAGTATTCTGATACGTGGGAATCGTACCAGGCTTTACCTCTCAAGGGATCTTGAGAAGCTTACAACCCCCACCAGGCAGTGTACCTGATCGTTGTAGTATAGTATAGTGACAAGTACCGGGGGATTGATCGTCAAGCTAGGAATAGTGTCGCTAGGATTAGAAAACCTAAATACTAGTTCTAAAGGTGAGGGATGATTATTTTTGTATTTTTATATTTTTTAGAAAGCAAGTAAAAATCTCGGGTTTTAAGGATTTGGGCGGAATTAGTTGCTAGTCAACTAACCCAATACTAAAGATGCAATCAAAATAAAATACTAGAAATGAAAATAAACTAATTTAACTAAGGTTGTAAGCAATAAGTGGAGAAGTTGTGTTTACGAAGATTTCACTACTCCCTAGATATCTTTTACACGTTAATTACTTGTTATAGTTGCGTGGATGACGGATTGTATTCCTTAATACCATTCATGGGGTGGCGCACTTAATCCCCCAATCCTATGAGTGCCTACTTCACTCCTATGTCGAGCCGGCTAAGAAGCTCCTAACATGGGATCATTAGAATTTACTCATGCATTAAATACAACCAATAAAACCTAGTGCACGTCAGTTCATGTTTCCTAAGACGTTCAAGCATGTTACCATTTAGAGATCTGCCAGTTTTCTTAAGCCTAACATCGAAATCATTCATCCAATACAACCATAAACAAGTAATCAACACATAATTAACATCTAGGTTTCATTAGATCTAAGCAAACACAAGATAGATCTAGCCTAGCATGATGGAATTAAGACAAGAACAAGATATAGACAACCAACACATAGACATATTGATTGAATTAAAAGAATACCTATCTCAATTACACATGAAAGGGTTCAAGGGCTGAGAACCCTTGAAAAACCTGTAAAATTCGTACTAAGTTCGGCCTTAGGGTTTCTCCAAAACTTCTCCTTTTTATGAATGAAAATTAGAAAACTATATATAGGAAATTGAGGCTGACGGCGTCAAGACCAAATTGGTGACGCCGTCATCTCGCCGCCAAAATACTTCTCGGACTGCCTTGATCTACTTCTGACGCCGTCACGTTATAACATTTTCCAGGCCGTCAAATATTTTACTCTTGACGCTCTACCTTGTGACGCCTTCAATTCTGTACTGGGCCGTCATGAAAATTACTCTTGACGCCGTCAGGATTTTCTTCTTGACGCCGTCACCTACTGTTCCCAGCAAGGAAAATTAAGACTTTGGCGTTTTCTTCACTTTTATGCTCTAAAAACGTCCGAATTGCTTCCTTTTCCAGATTTCACTCCCAAAGTACCTAAAATCACAAAAGGAACAATTTAGGGCAATATTTGATCAAATAAATTCAATTCCGGGCTTAAATGAGCCCCTAAAAGTGGTTCATTTTTCGCCTCATCATATACCCTTACACTTGAGATTTGCTTGTCCTCAAGCAAATGCGCTTTTATTCTACTCAAAATACAAGTTAGGGGTCATTTAACACTAATATAAAAGTAATTACAACAAATAATCGTTCCACTAAAGACCAAAGACAAGCACGGAGGTCATACACTAGCACCTCACAAATAGTGTTTAGATACTCACATCTCTCGGGTGTAATAAAGTATAAATTACAATATGGAAACGGAAGATATCTGTCACTACCTGTCATAGCAAAATAGATTACCATAGGCTTGGGAAAGGATCAAACCTCCACCACATGGCGTAAGCACCTAGGATAAACTATCAAAGAGGTCTTTTAAAGGGTTGTAACGTTAGGTGTAGGGATATGAAATACACGGTTTTGTTGGATAAAGGAAGTTTTACTGGTGGCGAGCTAACAATCTTGGTTAATTACATGTACAATATGGCGTTGCTAAGCCAAGACTAGACTCGACTTTAGCTAATAAATGAAAACTAATAAAAACATAAAATGAACATAGAATAAAAAGGGATGGTAGTCCGTATGTTTTTTCTCTTTTCTTTTTCTATATTTTTTTTCTTTTTCTTGATATTTTTTTGATTTTTTCGATTTTTTATTTATTTATTTTTTTTATTTATTTTTTTTTGCATACACTCTTACCCTACCATCCAAAATAATACATCATAGGGAATGGAAATTCCCCTTACACTTGAATTTTTACATACTTTACAATAAACTAAACTAATGACTCGAATTAAGAAAATCAAAACACTTGGAGTACTTTTAAGATTAACGTACATATGGGGGTAATAAATGATGTTCTTCCCCATTACTCCATAAAATAAGTACTTACCCATGAGTCCCAATCGTCCCAAAACAATATGTACAAGGATATGACTCGACTTAGCAACCATGTAATCAATTAGATAGTTAACTTAGGGTTTAACAAATAACAATAATGCACTAAAAATGAGCGCATACACGGAAGGCTAAGGCGATTTGGGTGTACATTTAAGTGGGGTGTAACAAATTCTTCCTTTAAGTAAGATGCTTAAAGTTAGAAACGAAAAGATAGGCTCGGAGGGGTGTACTAGGGGTTTCGTGTACTAAAAATGAGTACAACGCTAAGGGTGTGGGAAAAATTAGTTGACTTAACTAGCCAAGTAATATGACATAAATGGTCAAGTAATCATGATACGGGTTTAACACAAGGGTGATCGTAATGCCTCTTATCATGTAGTAAATCCTACTACACGAATGTAGTCTCGCTAGCGGTCTCGGGATGCATAACTAACGCAAGTTCTAGAATCTAAATGCTACCGGTACACTCATAAGCACTAATAGTAAATGCTTTTCCTATCAAGTCTATAGGCGAACCTCACATATTTGGGTGGAAAATTTTTCTGAATATACGGTTATGTGCTAGTCATACGACTCCTATCCATGAGACGCTTGCTATGGCTAAAGTTTCACTCCTAAATGTTGTAAAAAATTTTAAATTTGGTGCTAAAATTGCACTAACAAGTATTTCTCATAGTTTTATTACACATCTACCATTAAACAAAACAAACTCAAGCGAAAGTGTATATGTAAGGTATCATCATTTTTCCCTCCCCTTACACTTAGGATGAACATTGTCCCCAATGTTCAAGTAAAGAATGTAAAAGTGAAAAAGTAAAAAGGATGAAATCAAATACTCCCCTGATTCGCTCGGTATGGATAATAAGGTGGCCAAGTTAAATCTTCCTCCAAGAAAATGAACAATCAAAGTTTCCCTTTCAGAAAAATAAATCATATTCTTGTCATACATAACCTGTGAATCCTGAGAAAATAGACAAGACAACCTCGCATAAAATCGGCGGCAACCTATATAAGTTACTAAATCCTAGAAAACAAAATAAGATATAATGCTTGTGGAATGAAGTTTGCAGATTTCCTGGAGATTATAAAACTTAATAATTCACAAAAACCTTAAGACTCCGTTAGAAAAACAAAACCGGTAAAATTTCCAGATTTTTTACACGTGACGCTGTCAAGAGTTAACTCGTGACGCCGTCAGAAGTGACCTGCAGAAATTCTTATGTTAAGTTTCCGGAAAATTTCTGGAAAAACTTGGTCTCACTTCCTGGAAAATCCTGCAAAACTTCATTATGACTCAATACAAGCATTTGACTCTAACAAATACGAATATACATGTTCATTTAATATTGTGGAGAATCATGATCGGTTTGTTTCTTGAAAACATATTTGGGGTTTCCCCTTACACTTATATTTTGCAAAAATACTTTTAGGTGGAGTTAAGACTAGGCCAAAGCAACAAAGTAAAGTATTTCCACAATTTAATTGAGAAACATGATCTACCAACAATAAAAATAAAGCATGCATACGGAAGCAAATAACAAACAAACAAAATAAAATCACACAAAGCATGGGTTGCCTCCCAAGAAGCGCTTTTCTTTACTTACGAGTCTTGTAGCTAGACTCAAGGTCATGGGTTACTAGGTGACCTCATCCCTTGAAATGATATACCCCATGTAGTTGTGATCATTACTGTTATGGTGGTAGTGCCTTAACCTATCGATACTTGCAATCACCATTCCACCTACCTCACTTCTCAGGTTAGCCGTCCCATCTTGGTTCATGCTCTCAAATGTGAAAGGCCCATACCACTAAGGACTTGGTTTATTGGGTGGTATTGTTGTTTCCAAGTGTCTCAAGAGTACCAAGTTCCCTTCCTCAAATGGTACATGATTTTCTGCGGGTGGAGTATGTTCGAATTCGACCTGAACCTTATTGCTTTTGCTTCTCTCATATTTAGCCTCCTTATAGCTTTTGATTCTTGCCTCCCATGCAAGAATTTTATTCTGAACACGAATGGGTGTCATTTCAATGTTGTTTTTGATCTTTCTCCAACTCAAATTCTCATGCCCACTTCGCGGAGTCATGGGGAAGCTAATCTTTCTTTTTCCAGATTTAAGCTCAATTTTCCTACCTTCATACTTAATGACAGCCCTAGCGGTGGTGAGGAATGGTGGCATGCATCCATCTCCTTTATCATCGATGATCATAAAATCAACGGGGTACATGAATCCTGCGACATTAACTAATACATCTTCTGCGATTCCTGGGGGTTTACGTACGAGTGTCCAGCGAGGGACAACCTAACACGAGTAGGGGCTGGCATTTTTGACGTTAGTTGGATGTAAATAGTTAGGGGCATAAGATTTACTTCCGATCCTTGGTCGGCGAAAGCACTAAGATATTTCAAATCCCCGATGCTAGCTGGTATCTCAAAATTCCCACACGCTATCTGCTTAGTAGCCACTTTTTGTACCAATAGCCTCTCGAATACTGATCCCCCAGGTAACGTATCATACTCATCTTTTACCTTTTCCTCTTTCTCAGAACCCTGTTTGGAAGGTTGGTTACGCCCGTCACCCTTAATCCAATTTGTTATGGTGTTTTCGTTTATATCATGTTTCAGGTAGTGACTCAAGGGCTGGGATTTTGGTGGCTTCTCTAAGGTCTGTTTAGTAGGTGCTTCTACCTTCTCGTTATCCTTGTGGACAATTGTGATGGAATTAACAAATTGGGTAGTGGGAGTGGCACTTTCTTTCCTTAGTAGCATTCTTTCGGGGGTTCTCTGGTTGGCATACTCCTCTAATAGACTCATCATCTCATTCATTTTCTCCTGCATCTCCTCTTTTTGCTTATAAACTGCTTCCTCGAATCTAGCAAGTCGATCTGAGTGAGTTGCCATATATTCTCTCATCCTAGCTTCAAACTCCGAGCTAAGCTCCTCGAGAGGGGAACAAGCTGGGGCATAGTTTTGAAAAGTCCCGATATTTTCTCTAGAGGGTGACTCTGATAATGGTGTTGAAGTCGGTTTCGAGACAGAATTGACAGTAGGCCGCCTAGGACTTAAAGGTCTCCTTTGCCTTTCCTTAAAATAATCAAATTTTGCCTCGAGTTTGCATAGGAGTTCATCGGGGATTTCGGTGGTTCCTCCCGATGTTGAGACTGCATTGATGGCCGCTTTTATTGTATGATTAAACTCCAACATCTCTTGATTATCGGCGGCGAGCTCCTCAATAATTTCCCAGGACTCCTCGGCATTCTTATCACGCAGTTTACCTCCCGCGGCCCTATCGATTGTGCGTTTAGTGTGATAGTCGACATGGTCGTAGAAAATCTGAACTAATAACTAAAGGTTTATACCATGATGAGGGACCTTATGGAGGAGATCCTTAAAACGAGCCCATGCTTCGTAGAAAGTTTCATCCTGATGTTGTTCAAACATCAAAATGTCATTTCTAAGCATTGCAGTCTTCCCCGGTGGGAAAAATTGAGTAAGGAAGCGATTGGTGAGATTATCCTATGTGGTGATGGATCCCGCGGGTAAACGCTCAAGCCATTGACTAGCTTGATCCCGTAGAGAGAATTGGAATAGGCGTAATCGGGTTGTCTCTCTAGTTTCAACATCCAGGTCTATGGAATCTACGATTTTAAGGAAGTCCTTAAGATGTTGGTTTGGATCTTCGGAACGAAGTCCATGGAATGCACATCCGCTTTGCACCAACCGGATGGTGTCGGATCGCAAGGGAGTCACATTGGCTCCGGTGAGCTCAATGGTGTTTCGGTAGCCTTGGTGGCTATGTCGGGAATACTCTCCTAAGGTTCGGGGCCTAAGAGGTTCAAGTGGTGGGTTTTGTTGCGGTGGGATGACGGGTTCAAAGATGTTCCCATCGTCCATGATGTCGGGTGGTGAAGAGTTACGAACAAAAACACAAAGAAATAAGATAGACTAAAGAAAACCTAAAAATAAAAATAAAATCTTACTGGAAAGGAATCTAGCAAGTAGACCTAATAAAAAGAGATTCTAACCTAGACAATAACTATTCCCCGGGCTGCAGCGCCAAAAACTTGATACGTGGGAATCGCACCAGGCTTTACCTCTCAAGGGATCTTGAGAAGCTTACAACCCCCATCAGGCAGTGTACCTGATCGTTGTAGTATAGTATAGTGGCAAGTACCGGGGGATTGATCGTCAAGCTAGGAATAGTATCGCTAGGATTAGAAAACCTAAATACTAGTTCTAAAGGTGAGGGATGATTATTTTTGTATTTTTATATTTTTTAGAAAGCAAGTAAAAATCTCGGGTTTTAAGGATTTGGGCGGAATTAGTTGCTAGTCAACTAACCCAATACTAAAGATGCAATCAAAATAAAATACTAGAAATGAAAATAAACTAATTTAACTAAGGTTGTAAGCAATAAGTGGAGAAGTTGTGTTTACGAAGATTTCACTACTCCCTAGATATCTTTTACACGTTAATTACTTGTTATAGTTGCGTGGATGACGGATTGTATTCCTTAATACTATTCATGGGGTGGTGCACTTAATTCCCCAATCCTATGAGTGCCTACTTCACTCCTATGTCGAGCCGGCTAAGAAGCTCCTAACATGGGATCATTAGAATTTACTCATGCATTAAATACAACCAATAAAACCTAGTGCACATCAGTTCATGTTTCCTAAGACGTTCAAGCATGTTACCATTTAGAGATCTGCCAGTTTTCTTAAGCCTAACATCGAAATCATTCATCCAATACAACCATAAACAAGTAATCAACACATAATTAACATCTAGGTTTCATTAGATCTAAGCAAACACAAGATAGATCTAGCCTAGCATGATGGAATTAAGACAAGAACAAGATATAGACAACCAACACATAGACATATTGATTGAATTAAAAGAATACTTATCTCAATTACACATGAAAGGGTTCAAGGGCTGAGAACCCTTGAAAAACCTGTAAAATTCGTACTAAGTTCGGCCTTAGGGTTTCTCCAAAACTTCTCCTTTTTATGAATGAAAATTAGAAAACTATATATAGGAAATTGAGGCTGACGCCGTCATCTCGCCGCCAAAATACTTCTCGGACTGCCTTGGTCTGCTTCTGACGCCGTCACGTTATAACATTTTCCAGGCCGTCAAGTATTTTACTCTTGATGCTCTACCTTGTGACGCCTTCAATTCTGTACTGGGCCGTCATGAAAATTATTCTTGACGCCGTCAGGATTTTCTTCTTGACGCCGTCACCTACTGTTCCCAGCAAGGAAAATTAAGACTTTGGCGTTTTCTTCACTTTTATGCTCCAAAAACATCCAAATTGCTTCCTTTTCCAGATTTCATTCCCAAAGTACCTAAAATCACAAAAGGAACGATTTAGGGCAATATTTGATCAAATAAATTCAATTCCGGGCTTAAATGACCCCCTAAAAGTGGTTCATTTTTCGCCACATCATATTCGTAGAGTGGGTCGGGTCTTTACCCTCTGTCAGATCACTCTACAGCTCGTTTCATAGAGCACCAAGTATTGTAGTATAAATACCCTCTCCCACCCAAGGGAGAGGGTTGGACCTTTCATTACAAGCTAATGCACTCTCATATTTCTCTCAAAGGCTCCCAACACTCTTACTCTCTCTCTCTCTAACTTCTCTCTAGATTACTTCATCTATTCGATCCATTCTACACAAAACCATACGTGTTTATGTTTATGAATATCATACAGGCACTCATCTACTTTTCATAGATGTATCAAAACTTATCAGGCTCCTTGTGAAGCAAGTGCGTGGCAAAAAGATAACAAGTAGAGAAAGAAGGAAGATAAGGAGAACACTCAATGATATTGTCACTCTTGTTCCCGTTACAATATTAATGCTAATACCTGTAGGCATCTACTTCCAAAATCAAGCGACAACAAGCAGTTTCAAACAATTTTTCTTTTTGCTTTAATTAAACAATTTCATTTTAATTAAAAGTTACATTTCAATCACTATCCCAAATAACATGTCAGTTCTTCTCACTAATAGATTACATTATTATGATTTCATACCAGAATACACTACTACAAAAAAGCTTATAAACACCCCCTAATACGACTATCAACTGAACCAGATTACACTATTATGATTTCATATTTGGCTCTAAGTAATTAAATCTAAAACTATGAACTTTTTAGTAGTAGTGATACTTATATGAATTATAACACATTCCGAATACTTGTAGAAACATTTAAAACTGATTAGTCAATGCATTAAAAGAATTCGATTACCTGAACATCTTCACAAAACCATCGAGCCACTAGCTTCCTGAAGTCATGTTTCTTGATTCGTGAAAAACACAATATCAATATTATAGTATAGATGTAAGCTCAAGAAATCCGCAAAGAAATACGGATAATCCGAGGTCGTATTCCGTGTGAAGGGTGAATGGAATTCCGAATTTCCGATTCGGAAAAATGTGTCGTGAAAAGTGGTAAAAAGTGATATGAATGAGATTACACTAATGAAATATTAAATGAAGCACAAATAATCAATTAAGCACGTAATTCAACTAAACAAACCAAAAACGTAACGTAGAATCGAAAACCGTAAATTAAAACGTAAAATAAACGTAACCGTACAAAATAAAACGCGACTTTTAAGCTACGCTACTCCTACGGACTTGGAAATAATTTTCAAAAATTAAAAATGATAAAAGAAAATTTTGAGAAAAAGAAAAATATTTTTTTGACTTTTTATTTATTTATTATGAATTAAAAACTAATTTAACTAATTAAAAATTAAAAGAAAATGCAAATAAATTGAGAAAAATGCAAAATAAATTTCTAAAATTCTAAAATAACTAAAAATAATTTTCTAATATTTTTTTGGATTTTTCTGGGGTTTTTCTGATTTTTTTGGAATTTTTGGTAATTAAAAAGTAATTAAAAATGATTAAAATTGAAAATTAAATAAGAAAAATAGCAGATGAACTTGGAAAAATCTGAAAATTTCAGGAAAATTCTAAAATACTATTCTGAATCTAGGAAAAATATAAAAATTTGAAAATAAGCACTGGAAGTGCTGATTAGACCAAAACTGCTTATTAAAAAGTGCTTATTTATAAGCAAATCTTGACTATTTGACCTGAAACTTATACCAAGTGATTTTTGAACTCAAATAAGTTTAATGAAACAGTTTAGAACCAAAATGAAGCTCAGAAGCACAAGTAATGATCAAATTAGCACAAATAAGCAATATGTGAATAAGCTAAAGCTAGAAACAGAATAAGCAATAGGCACAATTCAACTGAAACAACAACTTAGGGTGCAAATGAACTCTAATGAATCAACAAAACACAAAGTATGATCAGATTAAAACATTTGCAGCCTTCAAATGAAATCAGTCCTAAGGTTCAAAGAGCTCAACTGATAAGCCAAATGAACAGGGCTAATAAGCTCAGGGAGGTAAACTTAAGGATGCAAATTATACACTGACCACCAGAGATGCAAAATCCACTCAGAGAAATTACTTCCAATCCAATTAATCACCTCAAATCTGCCTAGAAACTAGGGTAAAAACTGATGGTGCAGGGCACTTGCAAGTCCAGTCAGTCAACTTTAAGCTAAAATTTAGATAAGCAAAAGATGTCCAAAACTGAAATTTCTTTTTGAAACTTATAAACCTACTACCAAACTTCACAAAACAGCTTTTCAAAAGTATTTTGAATCAAATTTGAGAACTATGCAAGCTATTGAAAATCTGACCAACACAGACAACCACAAACTTTTTGACTTTTTGATGAACACAATATTTTGACCAAATTGAATTTTGATTGCACTTTATTGATCACTAAATTAATGTTAAACTATTTTGCTATTGCTAAAAGCTACTGCTACTTGTTTACCACTACTTATAAGCTAACTTAATTCTTAAATCCTGCTAATACTTAACTGTTTTTAGATTTACTAAGTACTTTGACTATTTAACTAATTAACTATTGATTTTATGCTACTACTACTACTAATATAACTATAGTGACATGTTTAAACTAAAATTAACCACTGAGATAAACTTAACACTAGCAAACTATAACTATCCAAACACCCCTTAATTACTGTCAACACTTAGAAACTACCACAGATCCAACCAAACTACCTCCAAACCTCAAACTATGAACATACAATGATTTATAAACTATAAACCAAAGCAGCAAACAGATCTCAGATGCAATAGTAACTCAGAAAATAGATCCACAGATGTATGACAGAAATTATGCTACAATGAGTATCAATCAACAACTCACTTATCAATCAGCAAAACAGATGAAGCAACTACTAATATCCAACTATAAACAGCAACTATTAAGCACTAAGAAGCAAGTAAAACAGATCCATATTACTAATTTTGAGAGGAATAAGAAATAAGCTGAAACTTACAAAAGAAACTCTCCCTCAGCAACAATTGAGGGAGTTCACTGAGCTAGCCTGTCTTTAAGACAGGCCTTTGGACTCCTTAAGGCTGCCTCAATTCCCAAATAAGTTGAGCTTATTTACAATAAGCTCAACAGTTGACTTTAGTTGACCTTCTCAGAATTGAAAGAGTATGAGTGTTTGGTGCCTTAGACAGTATCACAAAAGCTATAATAAGCTGATATGAAACTAATGAACAACTAGAAAGCTTATTGAAGCTTTAGATAATAAGTACTTGATTATTTTATGTATTTTCTGATTTTCTATTTTTTTTTTTTTTTTTTTTTTTTTTTATGTAATACTTGAAACAACTAAAAGTAAATGAACTGAAAGTAATACTGAATTGTAAAAAACAATAAGGAAATAATAAACTGAAAACAGAAATGAAATAAGCAAATAGTTAAAAATAAGATAAGTAAGAAATAAGACAATGAAACTAAAATTAATTTTTCATTAATAAAATGATGAAATACAGGAAATGAAAATTACAGCATAACAATACTTAAAAAGAGGCACACTAGTTACATGAATTGGAGGGGTATATATAGGAGAGCTGAGGTAGCTAGGGTTTGAGTGCAGGTCATCAATCCGCGTCATTTGTGCTTCTTTGAGTCCCTTCTTAGCCATTGATCACGTTTCCAGATAGTTCCATTAATTATTGACCCTTGATTGATTGATGTGATAGATGTGGATCCTCCGTGTGTGATATGATAGGACCACGTGTCATTCTCTGCCATCCCTGACATGTGACTGTCATGTGCACGGTTCTTCTAGAAGCCTATCATTGGGTAATTATTAGAGGTACGAGGTAATTTTGGGAAAAGGGATTCTAGGGTTCATGTAAAACAGTAGTTTTCTGGGTTAAAGGGTGAAAAGAGGGGGCGGGTTTTTTAAATGTTATTAATTGATGGATGGGTCGGGTTTTAGGGGAGTAGGCCGGGTTGGGATTTAGGATGGTGGGCTTTTTATTTGGGCTTTTGGTGTAAGGTTAAGGTTTTGGGTTAAGTATAAGGTATGGATCCGGTTCATAGTGGTTAAGTATTAATTCCAAACAAGGACCAATGTTGTAGATTTATAAATCATCAAGGGCAAAAACTGTAATTTTGCAAACTTCCTTCCAAGGGCCAGAATTGTCAATCTCTGAATCATGAGGGTTGAATTTTGACTTTTCTTTGAAATTTCCTTGAAGGACCATATTTGTAATTATCTGAAAGTGCGGGGACTAAAATCGCCAATTTCTCAAAACTTTGTTCAGGGACCAAACTTGTAACATGATGAATCTCTGAGGTTGATTTTGTCATTTTGAGCTCGGACTTTGACCATTTGACTTCCCCGGCTCCGGCTTTTGACACTTTCCATTCTCGTGCTCGTTTTTGTCGGTTTTGGTGTCGTTTTTGTTCATTTTTTCTCATATCCGTACCTGCACATACACAAATACAAAAACATGCATTCTCTTGGCATTTTTGGTTAGTATTTGGTATTTTTGGTCTGAAATAAGGTCTAAAAAGGATGAGTGAATAAGCACTCATCATTTCTCCACTCTAGAATCAGTTTGAGTAATGTCATCACCTCACGCTTAAAAGATAAATAATTTTCAAAACCTCTCTTTACTGACGTTGTAAAGTAGCAATGATGTTCAAGAGAGATAGTAAAATCATTTATTCTAAAAAACGCTCCGTTTTCCGATTTTCAATAATAACAACTACTACTACTCTTTTTGTACTTTTTCATTTATATATGTGACGGTTTGATTTGACTTTCATTATCAATTCTTATCTGTTGATAATTTTCAGGGTCTACGAGTAGAAACACTTCTCACAGAGAAGAGACCGTACGGATAAAAATCGTCATCCTTGATTTTTCACAAGCTCCCAAACTAAGCGTAAAATCGAGATCATTGTTTACCAGAAGTTAGATGCTAACACTGCCCACAAAAGTTACTTGTGTATTACCTCTTGTCCCTAGGTCCTAAGTTGTATCTAAAGATTTTAAATTGTGAGAAATGAATTGCTTCATATTTTCTCGTTTCGATATTTGTTAGTCCGATAAGAGCACAAAATTTGAACGCTAAGTAGTTTCCAAACTTTCCCTCGAAAACCCCTGCATACAGAAATCGGGTCCACATGAAGGTCTCTGATTTAACACGATTTGTAGGGGCTCCCTTTTTATTTACGACCGAGACATACCATGTTTGATACCCGAAACGGAAGCTTTTTATTAGGGAAACCCCCGGAGTCGAAGCTTGGCATTTTTGCATAATCATAAGCACTTTAATAATACTTTGGTCCTTAGTCCTTTATTCTTTTACAGTCAACGGTTTATGAGCCGCCAAGATGTAAGAGTTTTATTATGACTTTGGATTTCTATCCGCTGCTTTTTTTTGTAGCTTTGGATTCCTCTGCCTTTTTATTTGGCTTTGGACTATTATTATTGATATTCATAACTATATGCCAAACCCCAAGTCCTACGGCCTTTACTAAGATCACAACATCGGCTGCGAACCGGCAAGATGCAATAGTCTATTTCACCGTAACACTGGCAGTACCTCATTGTGTACCAAACCCCCATATGCAGAGATTTTGTTGGGAACGAGAAAAAACTAAGTATTGCCCAAACCGTATACCCTTAATTAATCCTAGACATCTATTATATATTGGTGACGTTGCTGATGGGAACAAGGAGGCCACAAGTACCTCTCGTGGGTTTTTTAAATCCCAGTAATGCGATCCGTGTATAGCACGAAACTTCTAAATAAACTCTATCATTCCTCGATCTCCGCAAATTTAAAATCCCAAATAATGAGATCCGCGGATGCTTAGCCATAATCTTTTGATTATTTTGGTTAAGGGAAACAAGCTAGGGCTCAACACGCCCGGTCAAGTCGGAACATTTATTTCTACTCTCGCCGGTAGGAAAGTCAAAACAAGGTGTCAAAACTTATTATTCATAACATATATATTTTTCATTTTTTTCATTTTTTTTATTATTTATTTATTTATTTATTTTTTGAAACTAAAGCGGTGACAAAAATTAAAATTTTTGGTGGAAAACGGAGTTGCGTAAGTTAACAGCTCAGACGATGGTACAGGTCAAATCGAATCGAAGATTCACCCCCCCAGACTAAAGTGAAACATTGTCCTCAATGTTTTAAAGGTAAAGGTAATCCTACGAAATATCTAAGGCCATTTATTAAGTATGCCAAGAGATAAACGTTAGTCGATAAGATTTTGGATATGGTGAATTTCCGAAAGAGCAGCGAAGGATGAGACTCGAGTGGAGAGAACGACAAACCATGAGCACGAGAATCCTCAAACTTCGGGGAAATTCCTGAACATTCATAAACAACAACAACTACAAAACACGAGTTTGGAAAGGGTCGCCCCCCTCACGTCACGTTATTAGAAAATAGAAAATTAAGAAAATGAAAATGGATAAGCATGGGGTGCCTCCCACGAAGCGCTTGTTTTTGTTCACCGAGTCACATGAGCTTGACTCGATCCCCGAATTTAATCGTCCTTGGGGAAAGTCTGGAGATCCGGGACAACCACGGGTGGTATGTCCCCTCCGAAGTAATGTTTAACACGATGACCATTCACCTTAAAATTGGGACCATTAGGTTGAGCAAGTTCAACGGTTCCATAAGGAAATACTTGGGTAATGGTGAATGGTCCAGACCAACGGGTTTTTAACTTGCCCGAGAAAATCTTTAACCGAGAATTGAAAAGAAGGACTCGGTCACCAACATTGAAGACGCGATCTTTAATTTTAGCATCGTGAATCCTCTTTGTCTTCTCTTTGTAGATCAAAGAATTCTCATAGGCCTGATCACGAAGCTCGACTAATTCATTCAATTGAACTTTTCGGTGATCACCCGCGGTTTGAAGGTCAAAATTAGCATGTTTCAAGGCCCAGTAGGCCTTGTGCTCAAGTTCAAAGGGCAAATGGCAGGCCTTCCCGTAAACCAGCTTGTAAGGAGTGCACCCAATGGGTGTTTTGTAAGCTGTACGGAAGGCCCAAAGTGCATCATCTAACTTATCGGCCCATGAAGCACGATGTTCACCTACGGTCCTTTCTAAGATACGTTTCAAGCCATGATTAGAAACCTCAACTTGACCACTTGTCTGTGGATGATATGCTGTAGAAAGACGATGTGTGACACCATATTTGAGCATAACTTTAGCAAATTGGTCGTTACAGAAATGGGTCCCACGATCGCTTATGATAGCACGAGGTGCACCAAATCGGGCGAAGAGACTTTTGAGAAATTTTACTACAACTCGGGCGTCATTGGTGGGTAGTGCCTTCGCTTCGACCCATTTAGACAAATAGTCGATGGCCACGAGTATATATTTGTTACCACGAGAAGACGGGAATGGACCCATGAAATCGATACCCCAGACGTCAAAAATTTCACAGACTTGGATGGCATTTTGAGGCATCTCGTCCTTCTGAGTAATTTTTCCTTGACACTGGCAAGAATCACATGATTTAACCAACTCATGAGCATCCCGGTAAATCGTCGGCCAGTAGAAGCCGGAATCAAAAACTTTTTTAGCGGTGAAGTTGGCACCATGATGTCCCCCCGTGGGTCCATTGTGG
This sequence comes from Artemisia argyi, assembly GCA_030686995.1. Taxonomy (NCBI): domain Eukaryota; kingdom Viridiplantae; phylum Streptophyta; class Magnoliopsida; order Asterales; family Asteraceae; genus Artemisia; species Artemisia argyi. The sequence continues at coordinate 176,044,744 of CM060683.1, forward strand.
CATGCCATAAGAATGTCAGCGGCTTCTTTGCCGTGAACGCACCGCCGGATCACTTGATCCGCACAAATCTTAAACAAATAGGGATCGTCCCAGAAATAATGCTTAGCATCTTTGAAGAATTTTTTCTTCTGCTGGAACGACATCCCTTTCCGGATAAAATTCCCCGCATGGTAATTCGCAAAGTCGGCGAACCATGGGGTACTAGAATCACCATGTGATAAACTCCCCAGTGTTTCGAGAGGAAAAGCTTCGTTAATCTCCTTTTTCTCGAAAACACTTTGGTGGGGATTCTCTAAACGCGATAAGTGATCAGCAGCAAGGTTCTCGGCTCCCTTTTTATCTCGAATCTCAACTTTGAATTCTTGAAGGAGGAGAACCCACCGCATCAAGCGTGGCTTAGCGTCTTGCTTTGCCATAAGGTACTTAAGAGCCGAATGATCCGTGTACACTATGCATTTCTTCAAAAGCAAATAAGATCGAAACTTTTCAAAAGCGTAAATGACGGCTAACATTTCTTTCTCAGTAGTCGTATAATGGTATTGAGCGTCGGTCATTGTTTTACTAGCATAGTGTATCGGCTGAAAATGCTTAGACTTGCGTTGCCCCAGGACTGCACCAATAGCATAATCGCTAGCATCGCACATTAGCTCGAAGGGCAAGTCCCAGTCGGGGGCAATTAAGACGGGAGCCTCCGTTAACTTCTTTTTAAGAATATTAAATGCTTCGATGCATTCATTTGAGAAGATAAACGGAGCATCTTTTTCAAGCAAGTGTGTCAGAGGCCGGGCTATCTTAGAAAAGTCTTGAATGAAACGTCGGTAAAAGCCGGCATGACCGAGAAAACTTCTAATTCCTTTAACGGTGGTGGGATGAGGTAATTTTGCAATCACGTCGACTTTAGCTCTATCGACCTCAATCCCAGATTTTGAAATCTTGTGGCCGAGGACAATGCCCTCTTTAACCATGAAATGGCATTTCTCCCAATTTAGAACCAAGTTGGTGTCTTCACACCGTTTCAGCATATTTTCTAAATGGGAGAGGCACGAAGTGAAAGAATCTCCATAGACCGAGAAATCATCCATAAAAACTTCCATGGTTTTCTAGATCATATCCGAGAATATCGACATCATACACCTTTGGAATGTGCCTGGAGCATTGCATAAGCCAAAAGGCATACGACGATAGGCAAACGTACCATAAGGGCAAGTAAAGGTAGTCTTTTCCTGGTCCGGAGGGTCAATAGGTATTTGAAAATAGCTAGAAAATCCATCAAGAAAACAATAGAACTCATTTCCCGCTAGGCGTTCTAGCATTTGATCCATAAATGGAAGTGGGAAATGGTCCTTACGAGTCGCATCATTCAATTTGCGATAATCAATACAAACTCTCCATCCGGTAACAAGACGTGTCGGAATCAATTCATTATCTTCATTTGTAACGACGGTCATTCCACCTTTCTTCGGTACGCAGTGGACCGGGCTAACCCAAGAGCTATCCGAGATTGGATAAATCATTCCGGCATCGAGGAGTTTGATAACTTCCTTTTTGATAACCTCATGAATTTTCGGGTTAACCCGTCGTTGTTGCTGAACGGACGGTTTGAAATTATCTTCAAGTAAGATCTTATGCGTGCAAAAACGAGGGTCGATACCCTTAATATCATAAATTTGCCAAGCGATGGCACTCTTATGCTTCCTGAGCACATCTAAGAGACGTTTCTTCTCCTCATCTTTAAGATCTTTAGAAATAATAACGGGAAGTTTATCGGTTCCTTCCAAAAATGCATATTCGAGATGAGGAGGTAAATCCTTGAGCTCGGGCTCCGGAGGATTCTCAGTAGACGGCTTAACTTCTTTAACGTCGGCCATTTTAAGGTCAAGCGGAGGGAGGGACGGGTTGGGATCTTCATTTAACAATTTCTCAATCAAAAGTACATCCCCCTCCGGGTCACAATCGGAATGATCAATTTCCGGTGAAATCGAATCATTAGCAAGAAAGGCCTCGATCTCTTCCAAAATGAAATCACTTCCCTCAAACGGAGTAAGGGAAGGGGAAGGATCGGAAATTATCGGTTCAGAAGAATGAGTGGGATTGCCACTCGAAGCATGTTCGGTAAAACCAAGTAACTCTTGAGCGTACTCCTCCGTAACTTCATCGATAACGTCGATTCGGTTAACGGAATATTTGTCAAACTCGGAGGAGTACCTCGCGGTTTGATCCAAGTTAAAAGTTACGGCTTCGGTACCAACGCGTAAGGTAATTTCTTCATCGAAAACATCAATCAAAGCACGGCCAGTCCTTAGGAAACCTCTTCCGAGAATGAGAGGTACCCGCGGATCAGCATCAAAATCAACAATGACAAAATCGGCAGGGAAATGGAATTTTCCCACATTAACAAAGACATCCTCGGCTATTCCCATCGGGCGGGAAGTAGATCGGTCGGCAAGCTCGAGGGTCATACAAGTCGGAGTCAAATTGGGCAAAGACAATTTCTTCCAAATTGATAACGGCATGAGGTTAATGCTAGCTCCAAGATCGGCCAAGGCGAAGCATTGAACCATCCCAGGAAAATTACACGGAATGAGAAATCGACCGGGGTCTTCAAGCTTTTCGGGGAGCTTTTTGAGGATAACCGCCGAACAATTCTCATTCATCTGGGTTCGTGATTTTTCAAACAATTTCTCTTTGTTATTCAAAAGATCTTTTAGCATTGAAGCAAATTTAGGCATTAAAAGTATAGCATCCGCGAGAGTTATGTCAAAATGTAGCTCTTGAAAAACTTGGTAAAACTTTTCCATCTGAATTTTATCTCTCTCACGGTGCTTTTGTTCGTTTAGGCGTGACGGATAAGGTAATTTTGTTTTGACGGGTGTTTCTTTCTCAGATTCGTAAACAACTTTATCTTTTCCTTTGGACGTCGGGACCACCGGAGGTTGGATGTTCTCGGTCCTTCCATTATCAATAGGAATTCCCGTATCCGTTGTTGCCTCGGTTTCACGGACGACTACCTTGGGAGACGAAGAAGAAGAAGGGGTAGTCGGAGCCGTTGGTCCATCGATTACAACACCACTCCTAGTCGTAATTGCTTTTGCATCACCCCGCGGGTTAGCAATTGTGTTGCTCGGGAGAGAACCAGACGTCGATGCTTGATTCATTTGTATAAAACTGCTCATCATTTGCTTAAGCTCATTCGTTTGACGACTCATGGTTGTGTCGATTTCCTTCTTAAGTTCCACCCTCATATTGTTGATTTGATTTTGCATTGCTCGAAGGTTAACTTCGTTCGTTTTTATGTAATTAGCAAGCTCAGGAGAAGGTTGCGGTGGTTGATAAACTTGTCGTGGTGGAGGGGCTTGATAATTGTTTCCACGGTTTTGATTGTAACCTTGGTTAGTTTGAGGATAACGGTTTTGATTGGTTTGCACGGGTGGAAACCCAGGTGGACTTGTTTGGTTAGTACGAAAACCTTGGTTTTGATTGTAGTTCACGGCTGCTATGTTAGCATTATAAACTTGGCCATCGGTGGCTTGACAATCATAATATGGATGTGGTCCACCACAAATCACACATTTTTCATTAACGGCTTTAACGGGCTCGGGTTTTTGGTTCTGCGACTTAAACTCTTACATCATACAACGGATAGCGTCGGTAAGTTCGGCCAATTCCGATGATTGGACCGACGAAGGTGAAGGAGGAGTAAAAGAAGTTATTTTCGAAACATTCGGTTTGTTACGAGAAGTCGGAACCTTAGATTTGTTCTCAATAATCGTCAAAATATCCCTAGGCGTACGATTCAAGATATTGCCACCGGCGGCTGCGTTTAAAGAATCTTGATCGTTTTGCGTCAAAGCATTATAAAACGTGTCGATTTGGTGTAACTCGGAGAAACCATGGTGAGGACATTTTCGAAGAAGATCCTTAAAGTGTTCCCAAGCCTCACCAAAGTTCTCATCAAAACGTTGTTGAAAATTAGTTATATCATTCTTAAGATTAGTCGTTTTGGACGGCGGAAAGAAATGATTAACAAATTTCGAGACGAGTTCTTCCCATGTGTGAATTGATCGAGGGGGTTCTTTTTCGAGCCAAATTCGGGCTGAACCCTCGAGTGAAAATGGGAACAACATCAATTTGATAGCATCGTGAGGGACATCCTTAAATTTCAAAGTCGAAGTTAGCTTATTAAACCATCGGATGTGTGCGTGAGGATCGTCCCTCTCAAAACCGTGAAATTGTTTTGACGTAACAAGTTGAATCAATCCAGTTTTAAGCTCAAAATTATCGGAAAGGATCGGTGGTAAAACAATTGCATCCCCGTATCCCTCGGTGGGACACTGGAGCAATTCTTGCATAGTACGTTGATCGTAAACCGGTTGTGGTCCCATCGGCGGGATCACATTGTTTTGGATACCACCCATCGGCGGGGGTCCCAAGTGTTGTTCGTTCGGGTTCATTTCCTCCGTATTAGGAAATAGAACTCGGTGTGTGTGACGAAACAAACTTTCCGGATTTGAAAGTGGTGAAACAAGTCGTTTAGACGTAGATCGTGTGTTCATACACCACAAAAATCAAAATTTTGAAAAATAAAAGGAAAAACAAATTTGAAAAGGAAAATCTTTTTGTGTTTTTGTTTTTTATAAAGCGAAATTCAAAAAAAACTTATACTTTTGTTTTTTTTTTCTTTTTCAAACGTTACGTTAATTGTAAACCGTTTCCCTTAATCTATTCGCGACGGAACGGGAGAGAAGAATGGATCTCTCTTCAGCTTGCAATTTAATGTCAAAGCTTCCGTATTTTCCGCTTATTCGGTCGTAGAATCAAAGTAATCCGTCTAGCAACTAATTTCACGCGTAGTTATATTGAGAAGCTTATTTGGTTTACAACGCCCTTTCTTTCGATCGGAACGAGGCTGTAACTTTATTATATTTTTGGTATTTTTGTGAAAACACTTTAGGAAAAGTGTTTTTGATTTTTCGATATTTATATAATATATACAAAATAGAGGAAGGCTTATCAAAACACAATTTTTCAAAAACGAATATTCAAAAATTCACTTCAACCTTCCCCGGCAGCGGCGCCAAAATTGATTCGTGAAAAACACAATATCAATATTATAGTATAGATGTAAGCTCAAGAAATCCGCAAAGAAATACGGATAATCTGAGGTCGTATTCCGTGTGAAGGGTGAATGGAATTCCGAATTTCCGATTCGGAAAAACGTGTCGTGAAAAGTGGTAAAAAGTGATATGAATGAGATTACACTAATGAAATATTAAATGAAGCACAAATAATCAATTAAGCACGTAATTCAACTAAACAAACCAAAAACGTAACGTAGAATCAAAAACCGTAAATTAAAACGTAAAATAAACGTAACCGTACAAAATAAAACGCGACTTTTAAGCTTCGCTACTCCTACGGACTTGGAAATAATTTTCAAAAATTAAAAATGATAAAAGAAAATTTTGAGAAAAAGAAAAATATTTTTTTGACTTTTTATTTATTTATTATGAATTAAAAACTAATTTAACTAATTAAAAATTAAAAGAAAATGCAAATAAATTGAGAAAAATGCAAAATAAATTTCCAAAATTCTAAAATAACTAAAAATAATTTTCTAATATTTTTTTGGATTTTTCTGGGGTTTTTCTGATTTTTTTGGAATTTTTGGTAATTAAAAAGTAATTAAAAATGATTAAAATTGAAAATTAAATAAGAAAAATAGCAAATGAACTTGGAAAAATCTGAAAATTTCAGGAAAATTCTAAAATACTATTCTGAATCTAGGAAAAATATAAAAATTTGAAAATAAGCACTGGAAGTGCTGATTAGACCAAAACTGCTTATTAAAAAGTGCTTATTTATAAGCAAATCTTGACTATTTGACCTGAAACTTATACCAAGTGATTTTTGAACTCAAATAAGTTTAATGAAACAGTTTAGAACCAAAATGAAGCTCAGAAGCACAAGTAATGATCAAATTAGCACAAATAAGCAATATGTGAATAAGCTAAAGCTAGAAACAGAATAAGCAATAGGCACAATTCAACTGAAACAACAACTTAGGGTGCAAATGAACTCTAATGAATCAAAAAAACACAAAGTATGATCAGATTAAAACATTTGTAGCCTTCAAATGAAATCAGTCCTAAGGTTCAAAGAGCTAAACTGATAAGCCAAATGAACAGGGCTAATAAGCTCAGGGAGGTAAACTTAAGGATGCAAATTATACACTGACCACCAGAGATGCAAAATCCACTCAGAGAAATTACTTCCAATCCAATTAATCACCTCAAATCTGCCTAGAAACTAGGGTAAAAACTGATGGTGCAGGGCACTTGCAAGTCCAGTCAGTCAACTTTAAGCTAAAATTTAGATAAGCAAAAGATGTCCAAAACTGAAATTTCTTTTTGAAACTTATAAACCTACTACCAAACTTCACAAAACAGCTTTTCAAAAGTATTTTGAATCAAATTTGAGAACTATGCAAGCTATTGAAAATCTGACCAACACAGACAACCACAAACTTTTTGACTTTTTGATGAACACAATATTTTGACCAAATTGAATTTTGATTGCACTTTATTGATCACTAAATTAATGTTAAACTATTTTGCTATTGCTAAAAGCTACTGCTACTTGTTTACCACTACTTATAAGCTAACTTAATTCTTAAATCCTGCTAATACTTAACTGTTTTTAGATTTACTAAGTACTTTGACTATTTAACTAATTAACTATTGATTTTATGCTACTACTACTACTAATATAACTATAGTGACATGTTTAAACTAAAATTAACCACTGAGATAAACTTAACACTAGCAAACTATAACTATCCAAACACCCCTTAATTACTGTCAACACTTAGAAACTACCACAGATCCAACCTAACTACCTCCAAACCTCAAACTATGAACATACAATGATTTATAAACTACAAACCAAAGCAGCAAACAGATCTCAGATGCAATAGTAACTCAGAAAATAGATCCACAGATGTATGACAGAAATTATGCTACAATGAGTATCAATCAACAACTCACTTATCAATCAGCAAAACAGATGAAGCAACTACTAATATCCAACTATAAACAGCAACTATTAAGCACTAAGAAGCAAGTAAAACAGATCCATATTACTAATTTTGAGAGGAATAAGAAATAAGCTGAAACTTACAAAAGAAACTCTCCCTCAGCAACAATTGAGGGAGTTCACTGAGCTAGCCTGTCTTTAAGACAGGCCTTTGGACTCCTTAAGGCTGCCTCAATTCCCAAATAACTTGAGCTTATTTACAATAAGCTCAACAGTTGACTTTAGTTGACCTTCTCAGAATTGAAAGAGTATGAGTGTTTGGTGCCTTAGACAGTATCACAAAAGCTATAATAAGCTGATATGAAACTAATGAACAACTAGAAAGCTTATTGAAGCTTTAGATAATAAGTACTTGATTATTTTTTGTATTTTCTGATTTTCTATTTTTTTTTTTTTTTTTTTTTTTTTTTTTTTTTTTTTTTATGTAATACTTGAAACAACTAAAAGTAAATGAACTGAAAGTAATACTGAATTGTAAAAAACAATAAGGAAATAATAAACTGAAAACAAAAATGAAATAAGCAAATAGTTAAAAATAAGATAAGTAAGAAATAAGACAATGAAACTAAAATTAATTTTTCATTAATAAAATGATGAAATACAGGAAATGAAAATTACAGCATAACAATACTTAAAAAGAGGCACACTAGTTACATGAATTGGAGGGGTATATATAGGAGAGCTGAGGTAGCTAGGGTTTGAGTCCAGGTCATCAATCCGCGTCATTTGTGCTTCTTTGAGTCCCTTCTTAGCCATTGATCACGTTTCCAGATAGTTCCATTAATTATTGACCCTTGATTGATTGATGTGATAGATGTGGATCCTCCGTGTGTGATATGATAGGACCACGTGTCATTCTCTGCCATCCCTGACATGTGACTGTCATGTGCACGGTTCTTCTAGGATCCTATCATTGGGTAATTATTAGAGGTACGAGGTAATTTTGGGAAAAGGGATTCTAGGGTTCATGTAAAATAGTAGTTTTCTGGGTTAAAGGGTGAAAAGAGGGGGCGGGTTTTTTAAATGTTATTAATTGATGGATGGGTCGGGTTTTAGGGGAGTAGGCCGGGTTGGGATTTAGGATGGTGGGCTTTTTATTTGGGCTTTTGGTGTAAGGTTAAGGTTTTGGGTTAAGTATAAGGTATGGATCCGGTTCATAGTGGTTAAGTATTAATTCCAAACAAGGACCAATGTTGTAGATTTACAAATCATCAAGGGCAAAAACTGTAATTTTGCAAACTTCCTTCCAAGGGCCAGAATTGTCAATCTCTGAATCATGAGGGTTGAATTTTGACTTTTCTTTGAAATTTCCTTGAAGGACCATATTTGTAATTATCTGAAAGTGCGGGGACTAAAATCGCCAATTTCTCAAAACTTTGTTCAGGGACCAAACTTGTAACATGATGAATCTCTGAGGTTGATTTTGTCATTTTGAGCTCGGACTTTGACCATTTGACTTCCCCGGCTCCGGCTTTTGACACTTTCCATTCTCGTGCTCGTTTTTGTCGGTTTTGGTGTCGTTTTTGTTCGTTTTTTCTCATATCCGTACCTGCACATACACAAATACAAAAACATGCATTCTCTTGGCATTTTTGGTTAGTATTTGGTATTTTTGGTCTGAAATAAGGTCTAAAAAGGATGAGTGAATAAGCACTCATCATTTCTCCACTCTAGAATCAGTTTGAGTAGCTACAATTTCATCAATGGTTAAGCTTGAATCAAATGAACGTTTTTTTAGTTCATATTTCCATGTCTTCCATTTTCGTCCTATGTCCACCATGACCCACAATTTGATTTCTTCTGTTTCAACAGGAGCAAATTCAAGTTTCTCCTACAATTCAATATTTAGCCAGCATATTAGTGATGTATAAATCGTGAATATTTATAAACTAAATAATATATTTGTACACATATTATATCAAATTTACCTTCACGATGCTCCATAAATCATCTTTCTTTTCATCTGATACTTTTCTCCAATCTTTGATACTTATATCGATATGTTGAGACATTTTCGCAACTGTTCCAAGAAAGCTAGTGAGCTCCTTTGCCTCTTTGCCAACAGGTTGTCCAGCCTCAAACGTAACCGTTAACCTTTCATCAGGTTCAAAGTCCCATATAGCTTGCTTTCTAGTGTGACCACGAACTCGTTTTGGTGGACCTATAATTTCACTCATTATTTATGAAAATAATGCCAATCAGTTGTTGTATATAAGCAACGCTTAATAAAAACTTCTAAGACTCTACTGTCATATCAAAATGGGCAAACCAAATTCAACATGGGATATACCTTGTTGTGCATCCATTATTAATCTTCAATATGCACGAAGTGAACTATTCTTTATAAGCGAACTACTAGGATTTTTCTGTCTTCAATATTCCAGAAGATAATTCTTGTAACTGTGTAGTTGATAAATGAAGACATACACACAAAGCAAACAAAATCATATAACTGGAATATTTCTAATATAAGGAAGTTGACGGTTCCTTTTAAAGTTGATCTCTTGTTGATCACACCTTGATTCACTAGTTTACTACAGAGTATAATCAAGTCGGTAGATGAGGTTGGTACAGAACATTCCCTATTTTAGGACGCTAAAGCAGGTGCTAACTACACGTTTTCTTTGCATTTAGTCGACTTAATTCGTTCAAGTCCCCTCCTCCCCTATTTCTTTTATCTTGTATCTGGTACTAGGAAAAGGTTTGATTACCATAAGTGAAGTTGAAGCCTGTATCTTATAAGGAAAGGTCATTCCATTCCAACTCTAAAAGCAATAAATTGTCCCTAAAAGAGTAAAGGCACACTTTTCCACCCTTTACCAAATTGTGATATTCAATATTGATCAAAACAAGATTTTACAATTACTACTTTCAAACACATATGTAAATAAGTAGCCAATAAAAACGCAGGTTATAGCTTATGAACAACACCAAAAGTGCTCCAACAACTAAAAACATCGCATTTACCGCATCATTACTCTTTAACTCGTCTTATCAAGACACATTACGCATCATTTTAATAGAACATGAATCTAATCGAATTCAAAATATATGAATCACTAACACAGATTAACCACCATATTTTATTATTTAATCAATTAAAAACTGAATTTACCTTAACAAACATGTACAAATTTAACCAACCACTATATGATTTTACCAACATTTTTGTAGGTCCAAATTTAAAAAAAACATAAATTGGACTGCAATTGTTGACTGTAACTGTTCAATAAGTTGAGAAAGATAATTTGCAGGGTTCATTGCCTGGAAAAAGAGAAGTGACAGTAAAAAGACTATCTAAAAGATCATCACAAGGGCACGATGAGTTTATGAATGAGTTGAAACTTATAGCAAAACTTCAGCATCTGAGAAGCTTGGAATTTATCATAATGTAATCACATTCTATAAATAAAATGGGATGTCCTATATGGATAGTGTCGCAATTCTTATGGGGGGCAGAGGGAAGTATATGGCAAATCAAGTATTTGGAATTAACTTTGACGTTTTTAAAATCAGGTTTCCAGGTGGATTTGTTTTCCCCAAAACACACTAGAGATGAATAAAAAGATTTGAAGTCTTGTTTCTTGGAGAATAACCCACGTGTTTATTATGATTGAGATACGTTTATTTCGTGGATATAAGACGAACTTTTTGGGATATGGTTTGGTTCATGAATTATAGATTGTGATTACATTATGATAAATACCAATAGCTCTTATGGCAGAAAAGACTCAATACTAATACCTGATTCTCAATTACTCAACCTACTAAAATCTCCAATAGGTACAACTTCCAGTATTGCTTAAGTCAGAAAGCAGGGGTGGCAACACAGGGGTTAATTCAGAAAGCAACATACCCTTTTGGTCATACTGAGCATAGCACTGTGGTTATAACACAGGGGTGGCAACAGTTATGGTGAAGCATACCTGATCTCTCAGTATTGCTTAAGTCAGAAATCGAGCTCATTTAGATGTGCAAAAACAAACATAGAATTAGTAACACTAACTAACTAAAACATATAATTGAAGTAAAAACCATCAAAACACTAACTAACTAAAACATATAATTGAACTGTGGTGAAACTTAGGAGACTGACTTATGGTGAAACTTAGGAAACAGGGTGAAAGCAACACTAACTAACTAAAACATATAATTGAAGTAAAAACCATCAAAACAGAAAACTTAATTAGTAAAGAAAAGTCCAAAGAAAGTACATAAAGTTAGTATGTTTCCATAATGAGACGACTAAGCATTACATAACCTGAACAACTAATTAAACATGTCGATACACCGAAATTAAAAAAATAAGGCACTGTGTTTCCCTCAGAAATAACTACTTATTTAGTATAAGTAATTTAATCTACTTCATCTTCGTCAACCTCTTCTTCAGATTCGATATCCACTACTTCATCAGCATCAACTCCGACCCTATTTAGGTTTGGTATGTCAAGTGTGCAAGAAGATGAAGCAAGACTGTTATCATCATTATCACATCACATGTTAAATGCATCTTTAACATTAACATGTTGAACAACTAGCCACCCTTCTAACTTTGGATCATGAGAATAAAAAACTTTATCAACTTGTGATGCTAAAACGAAAGGGTCATCATGTAATTGAGCACCTGTGTGCACTGCATACGAGAAGTTCACTAGTGTGACACCAAATTCATCTTTTTTACATCCTCTAATAGCATCAACCTAATTACACATGAATAATACTACTACTCGTACCTTACAAGAAAAATTCAATTCAATAATGTCCTTTAAGGAACCATAGTAATTCACCACTACTGGCCTAGTGTTGCTATCTTGAGGATTAGCATCCACCACCCTAACAACAACGCCACGGTTTTGAGTTTTGAGTGTTTTCTCATGCTCTTTTGTGTGAAAACGGTATCCCTTAACAAAGTATACTGAATATCGGTTCACATGATTATTTGGACCACGAGCAAGTCACTTAATTTCTTCTGTTACTCTTGGATTCCTTTGTTCTTCTAAGCGTTTAACCTAGAAAATATTGATAATTAACTATTTATACCTAACCAATAAATTAGTAGTAGTGTTTATCATAGTTTAAGATACTTACCCGATTTCGAAACCACTCACTAAATTTTTTGTAGTGAATCTTTTCAAGTTCATACTCAGATGGTCGACGTGAACGGTTTTGCCCCCTAACGATACTTTTATGTTCCCTTATATAAGAAATGGAAAATAATCAATATAAGACACTTTTGTTAAAAGTGTAAAATTTTGATTAGGAAATAAAGTTCACTTACTCTCGAAAAGGCATGACCGAATTAACATTAAATAACACATATCGATGTGCTTGTTTAAGGGATTGGTCATCGATTTCATAATTATGGATCCTTTTCCTTTTGAGAGATGATAGTTCAGAATGTGCATGTTTTCCTAATGGTCGACCGGGACGAAGGAAGTTCGATTCTTCAATTTCATTTTGATTGTCACCATCATCGTCATCATTCCTTTTTAGTCTCGTAAATAGGGGTTCTACTCCGGATAAGTACGAGAGCAAAAGGTTAAGCTTTCTCTCACTAAATACCCTTCAGCAATTGAACCTTCTGGATAAGCTTTATTGCTCACATATGATTTAAGAGTCATAAGGTCCCTGAATTGAATGTTAAGTGAAGTTTTACTAACTTTTTAAATAATAAGGTAAAAGTAATAATTATTAAGGATAAAAAAAGTTACCTTTCAATAGGATACATCCAACGAAAAGTTACTGGACCTCCAAGTCGTACCTACCGAACTAGATGGATCACCAAATGAACCATCATAGTAAAGAATGAAGTAGGAAAAATTTGTTCCATTTTGCATAATGTTACAACAACTCGGGATTCAAGAAATCTAAGATCATATTCCGTTAGATCTTTTAGACAAATCCGCCTAAAGAAATCGCATAACTCAATTACCACTTTGCTAACATGGTTGGGCAAAGTACCATGTAGCGCTATTGGCAAATATTCTTGCATCAACATGTGGCAATCATAACTTTTCATTCCCATAAGCTTCCTATCTTTTAATTGCACACAACGAGAGATATTTGACGAATATTCATCAGGAGGCTTGATAGATTTAAGTGTTTCCATGAACGTATCTTTCTCCTCTCGAGTCATTACATAACATGCTTTTGGCAAAGATAGATTATTGTTTCTTGGATTCCTTTTTGGATGAAGTTCTTCTCGTATACCCCATTTTTCCAAGTCTAGACGAGCTTTCAAGTTATCTTTCGACTTCCCTACTTTACCAAGCAAAGTCCCGAAAATATTATCTCATACATTCTTTTCAATGTGCATCAAATCAAGATTGTGACGCAACAACAAGTCTTTCCAGTAAGGTAACTCAAAGAAAATGCTTTTCTTTTTCCAAGGACCCTTATCAACATTTTCTACAAGAAAATTGACACCTTTCAATTGATTTAGAATATCATCCCCAGACAACGGGATAGGAGCTTGTCTTAATTCTTGATGTCCATCAAAGGATCGAGTATCTTCACATGAGCTATGATTTGGTTCAAGCCATCTTCGATGTCCCATGTAACACCATTTTCTACCGTGATCTAGCCATTTTGAAGTTTTGTCAAAAGCACATACAGGACATGCATATTCTCCTTTAGTGCTCCACCCAGAAAGGTTAGCATATCCAGGAAAATCAGATATTGTAGAAATGACTGTGGCTTTCATTTTGAAATTTTGATTCGTTGAGGCATCAAATGTATCAATACCGGTCCATAGCTCTTTTAACTCCTTTATCAATGGTTGCATGTAAACATCTAATTTATTACCGGGGCTTTTGGGGCCCGGAATGATCAAAGAAATAATAAAATTGGGTTGTTTCATGACATACCATGGAGGTAAATTATATGGAATAACGAAGACAGGCCAAATACTGTAGTTTAGATTCATTGACCTGTATGGATTGAAACCATCACTTGTTAGAGTCAAACGAACATTTTGAGGATCGCTTGCAAATTCAGAATGCTTCTCATCAAAGTGTTTCCATGACAATGCATCAGCTGGGTGTCGTAGTTTACCATCTTTTACCCATTCCAAATGATGCCATTTCATAAGATGGGCCGCTTTTGAAGACATAAAAAACCTTTGAAGCCTTGGTTTTAGGGGAAACCAAGGCAAAACGTTCATTGCTTTCTTCTTTTTCTTTTTTAGACCCGGCTCATCTTGTATACCCGCCTCATCTTGTATACCCCCCAAATCTCCAAACTCATCTCCAGAGTTATCTTGGGTGGGCCTCCATCTGGAACCATTACAAATGGAGCATATATCTTTGTTCTCATTTTCATTCCAGAACAACATGCACCCGTTAGGACATGCATGTATTTTTTCATACCCTAACCCCAGCTTCTTCATGATGTTTTTCGCCTCATGATGTTTCTTTGGCAATAGATTCCCGTCAGGCAACAACTCTTCTTAAAGAAACTCCAATAACATAGAAAATGACGTGTTGCTCCAACCACAAAGAGATTTTATATGGTATAAACGAACCAAGGCGGACAACTTGTTATGCTTAGCATTAGGATACACCTTCTGATTGACATCTTTGACCAAATCATCAAACTTCGTTTTATCATTTTGCTTTTCATGGTTCAAATTAGGTTCAGGTTCAGGTTGAGGTTCTCTTTCACCCATACTTCCTTCCATTGACGCCGTAGGAAAAAGGTCATGCAATATCTCATTCATTTCATGTTTGTTGTCTCCTTCTTCATCATTTTCCATCATACTCGAAGATGATACCTCATAACTTTCCCCGTGATTTGTCCAATTCAGGTAACCTCTCTTGAAGCCAAAACATATAAGGTGATCATGCACTTTTTCTCTTTTAAGGCGAAATCTATTGTGACAATTCGTGCATGGACACAATATCTCTCCTCCATGTTGACTCGATTTCTCAAAAGCAAAGTTAAGAAAATATTCCACGCCATTTACATATTGTGAACTAGATCTTGGTGAAAAATACATCCAAGATTTGTCCATAATGATGTCAAAAGTAGAAAAATTGAAGTAATATTCAACTCTTACGTCCCTAAAAACCAGCCATGTAACTCTATTAGCTACTGAAAAAATCTTTGTGTTTGTGTACAAAACATTATCATCAAATAAACACAAAATTTTAAACACAAATAGCGGTATTCTTATTGAGGGCAAAAAAGTTAAGTCTCTAGTACATTTACGTTAATTTACAAGCATCAACCTAAGTTCACTTCCCTGAAGCTATAATCGGTCAATATCTAATTCAACGCACTTGTTTAAACATCAACCTAAGTTCATTTATTAACACTTTCTAAATACAAAACGTACATTGCATCAATCAACAAACAAATGCATTTAAAAATAACTGTAACAGTAACAAAAATACTCATCGGCTCTTTATATCTCGTTCCGCAAACTCTCGATTCAAGCAGTTATAACCTCTCAAGCTCGTTTCATAAAAGCTCAAATCATTAACCTAATAGATACTACACTAACTAACCGATCAACTAACAAATAGATGCACGTAACAAAAAATAACGCTTTCAATCAGTAAATAAACATTACTACAGGCTCACGCTCGGCTCGTTAAACTTCTTTCGCATACTCGATTATACATAACCTTAATGAATAACTATACAATCATCAGATCAATAAATCGCTAATTTCTAGCTCGTTTCGTAAATCGTTCACAAACAAACTAAATAATACAGCAACGACTAGATGTATAAAACTAAGAAGTAAAATTAGACCTTAGTAACAAATACAGCAACGACGGATAGAGGCGGTGCCGGAGTTACAAATACAGCAACGACGGATAGCGACGGTGCCGGAGTTATTGATTAACAATTCAAGCAGTTATTGATTAACAGTTATGGTGGTGGCAACCATGGAGGATTAGGGTTTTAGTTATTGATTAACAGTCATCGAGAATCAGCAATTGACTCAACCAATTGAACCTTCAACAATTGACCATGGTGGATTTAGGGGGGGGAGAATGAGGCGTTTGGGAGATGCGTTAAGAGAGGTAGGAGATGCGTTTAGTTAATACACGTCTTCAAAGTTTAACATTTTATTCATAAATGGCTTTTATTTAGTTTTGAATTTTTTTTTTTTTGGGTAAAGGGTTGCCCCGGTAAATATATAACTGATGAGGCGAAAAATGATCCGTTTTTAGGGGGTCATTTAAGCCCGAATCCGACTTTATTTAATCAAATATTGCCCTAAATCGTTCCTTTTGTGATTTTAGGTGTTTGGAGAGTGAATTCTGGAAAAGAGGCTATTTTGGACGTTTTTGGAGCATAAAGTGAAGAAAACGGCAAAGTACCAAAAATCCAAGCTGAAAATACAAGGTGACGGCGTTAAGACCAAAAGCTTGACGGCGTCAGACATGGAGAATAATTTACCGTAGATGGTGACGGCGTCAGATGGAGAGGTGACGGCGTCAAAGTGGCCAAGAATAATTTACCGTGGGTGGTGACGGCGTCACATAGGCCGTCATAAGTGGATCAAGGCCGTCCGAGGAAGTTTATGGCGGCGAGGTGACGGCGTCAGAATTAACTCTTGACGCCGTCAGAACGTTTTTCCTATATATAGTTTTCTAGTTTTTTTCATTAAAAGAATGAAGTTTTGGTGAAACCCTAAAGACGATTTTGGTGCCTCTTTCACAGGTTTTTCAAGGGTTCCAAACCCTTGAGACCTTGCATTGTAATTGAGATAAGTGTACTTTCAATTCAATCAATATGTCTATGTGTTGGTTGTTTATCTTTTGTTCTTATCTTAATTCTACTATGCTAGGCTAGATCTCTCTTGTGTTTGCTTAGATCTAATGAAACCTAGATGTTGATTATGTGTTGATTACTTGTCTATTCTTGTTTTGAATGAATGATTTATATGTTAGGCTTAAGAAAACTGGCAGATCTCCAAATGGTAACATGCTTGAACGTCTTAAGAAACATGAACCGAGGCGTACTAGGTCTTTATTGGTTGTATTTAATGCATGAGCCACTGTTTACAATCCCTATAGTTGTGCTGGGTCATGGTGTAGGAGGAGATAAGAGCTCATAGAGTTGGGGAGTTATGTATGCCACCCCACGAATGGTATTAAGGAATACAATCCGTCATTCATACAAGTGTAACAAGTAATTAACATGTAAAAGATATCTAGGGAGTAGTGAAGTCTAAGTAAACACAATTTCTCCAAATACTGCTCACAACCTTAGTTTAATTTAGTTTAATTTCATTTTAATTATTTCAATAGCTTTGGGTTAGTTGATTAGCAGCTAATTCCGCCCACTCTTCTAAAAACCGAGATTTTACTTGCTTTCATAAAAAATATAAAAATACAAAAATAATCATCTTTCACCTCTAGAACTATTAATTAGGTTTTCTAATCCTAGCGACACTATTCCTAAGCTGAACGATCAATCCCCGGTACTTGTCACTATACTATACTACAACGATCAGGTACACTGCCTGGTGGGGGTTGTAAGCTTCTCGGGATCCCTCGAGAGGTAAAGCAAGGTGCGATTCCCACGCATCAAGTTTTTGGCGCCGCTGCCGGGGAATAGTTATTGTCTAGGTTAGAATTTCTTTTTATTAGGTCTACTTGCTAGATTCCTTTCTAGTAAGATTTTTATTTTTATTTTTTTTAGGTCTTCTTTAGTCTATCTTATTTCTTCGTGGCTTTGTTCGTAACTCTTTACCATCCGACATCATGGAAGGTGGTAACATCTTTGAACCCATCATCCCACCACAACAAAACCAACATTAGAACCCCTTAGGCCCCGAACCTTAGGAGAGTATTCCCGACCCAGCCACCAAGGCTACCGAAACACCATTGAGCTCACCGGAGCCAATGTGACCCCCTTGCGATCCGACACCATCCGGTTGGTGCAAAGCGGATGTGCATTCCATGGACTTCGTTCCGAAGATCCAAACCAACACCTTAAGGGCTTCCTCAAAATCGTAGATTCCATAGACCTAGGTGTTGAGACTAGAGAGACAACCCGATTACGCCTATTCCCATTCTCTCTACGAGATCAAGCTAGTCAATGGCTTGAACGTTTACCCGCGGGATCCATCACCACATGGGACAATCTCGCCAACCGCTTCCTCACCCAATTCTTTCCGCCGGAAAAAACTGCAATGCTTAGAAGGGACATTTTGATGTTTGAGCAACAGCGGGGTGAACCTTTTTACGAGGCTTGGGCTCGTTTTAAGGATCTCCTCCACAAGATCCCTCATCATGGCATAAACCTTTGGTTATTAGTTCAAATTTTCTACGACCATGTTGACTATCACACTAAGCGTACCATCGACAGAGCCGCGGGAGGCAAATTGCGTGATAAGAATGCCGAGGAGTCATGGGCAATTATAGAAGAGCTCGCTGTCGATAATAATGAGATTTGGGAATTTAAACATACGGTAGAAGCGGCCATCAATGCAGTTTCGGCATCTGGAGGGACCACCGAAATCCCTGATGAACTCTTATGCAAACTTGAGGCAAAAGTTGACTATTTTGAGGAAAGGCAAAGGAGACCCTTAAGTCCTAGACAAGCCACTGTCAATTCTGTCTCAAGATCAACTTCGGCACCATTATCTGAATCACCTTCTAGAGAACATGCCGAAACTTTTCAGAGATACACCCCACCTTGCTCTCCTCCCAAGGAACTTAGCTCGGAATTTGAGGCTAGGATGAGAGAATATATGGCGACTCATTCTGATCGGCTTGCTAGATTCGAAGAAGCAGTTTATAAGCAAAAAGAGGAGATGCAGGAGAAAATGAATGAGATATTGGGTCTATTGGAGGAGTATGCCAATCAGAAAACCCCCGAACGAATACTGCTAAGGAAAGAAAGCGCCACTCCCACCACCCAATTTGTTAACTCCATCACCATTGTCCATAAAGATAACGAGAAGGTAAAAACTCCTGCTAAACAGACCTTAGAAAAACCGTCTGAGTCCCAACCTTTGAGTTACTACCTGAAACACGACATAAACAAAAACACCATAACAAATTGGATTAAGGATGATAGGCGTAACCAATCCTCCGAACAGGTTCCCGAAAAAGAGAAAGAAGAGGAAGATGAGTATGATACGCTTATTGGAGGATCAGTGGTCGAGAGGTTACTGGTACAGAAAGTGGCCACCAAGCAGGTAGCATGTGGGAATTTTGAATTACCAACGAGCATCGGGGACTTGAAACATCTTAGTGCTTTCGCCGACCAAGGATCGGAAGTAAATCTTATGCCCCTGACTATCTACATCCAACTGACGTCGAAGATGCCAATACCCACTCGTGTTAGGCTGTCTCTTGTTGGGCACTCGTACATATACCCCCTAGGAATAGCAGAAGATGTATTAGTCAATGTTGCAGGATTCATGTACCCCGTCGATTTTATGATCATTGATGATAAAGGGGATGGATGCATGCCAATAATCCTTGGGGCACCATTCCTCACCACCGTTAGGGCTGTCATTAAGTATGAAGATAGGAAGATTGAGCTTAAATCTGGGAAGAGAAAGATTAGCTTCCACATGACTCCGCGAAGTGGGCATGAGAATTTGAGTTGGAGAATGATTAAAAACAACATTGGCACGACGCCCATTCGTGTTCAGAATAAAATTCTTGCATGGGAGGCAAGAATCAAAAGCTATAAGAAAGCTAAGGATGAAAGAAGAAAAAGCAATGAGGTTCCGATTGAACTCAAACACACTCAACACGAAAGCACTCGTACACCGTTTGAGGAAGGGAACTTAGTACTCTTGAGACACTTAGAAACAACAATACCACCCGATAAACCAAGTCCTTGGTGGTATGGGCCATTCACAATCGAAGGATTGAGCCAGGATGGGGTAGCTAACTTGAGAAGCAAATTAGGTGGGAAGGTGATTGCGAGTATCGATAGATTGAGGCACTACCACCATAACAGTAATGATCGCAATTATATGGGGTACATCATTTCAAATGATGAGATCACGTAGTAACCCACGACTTTGAGTCTAGCTACAAGACTCGTAAATAAAGAAAAGCGCTGCTTGGGAGGCAACCCATGTTTTGTGTGATTTTTATTTCTTTGATTATTATTTGCTTCCGTATGCATGTTTTATTTTTATTGTTGGTTGATCATGTTTCTCTACTAAAAAGTGGAAATACTTTATTATGTTGTTTAGACTAGTCTTAACTTCAACCTAGAGGTATTTTTGCAAAAGATAAGTGTAAGGGGAAACCCCAAATATGTTTTTAAGAAACAAACCGATCATGATTATCCACAATATTTAATGAACATGTATATTCGTATTTGTTAGAGTCAAATGCTTGTATTGAGTCCTAATGAAGTTTTGCAGGATTTTCCAGGAAGTAGGACAAAGTTTTTCCAGAAATTTTCCGGAAACTTAACATAAGAATTTCTGCAGGTCCATTCTGACGGCGTCAGGGTTTGCTCTTGACGGCGTCAGGAGTTAAAATCTGGAAATTTTACCGGTTTTGTTTTTCTAACGGAGTCTTATGGTTTTGGTGAATTATTAAGTTTTATAATCTCCAGGAAATCTGCAAACTTCATTCCACAAGCATTATATCTTACTTTGTTTTCTAGGATTTAGTAACTTATATAGGATGCCGCCGATTTTACGCGAGGTTGCCTTGTCTACTTTTGTCAGGATTTACAGGTTATTTGTGACAAGAAGATGATTTATACTCTGGAAGGGAAGCTTTGATTGTTTGTTTTCTTGGAAGAAGATTTAACCTGGCCAACTAAAATCCATACCGAGCAAATCAGGGGAGTATTTGATTTCATTCTCTTTACTTTTTAACTTTTACATTCTTTACTTGAACATTGGGGACAATGTTCATCTTAAGTGTAAGGGGAGGGTAAAAAGATGATACCTTACATATGCACTTTCGCTTGAGTTTGTTTTGTTTGATAGTAGATGAGTAATAAAACTACGAGAAATACTTGTTAGTGTAATTTTAGCGCCAAATTTAAAATTTTTTACAACATTTAGGAGTGAAACTTTAGCCATAGCAAGCGTCTCATGGATAGGAGGTTGTATGACTAGCACATAACCGTATATTCAGAAAAATTTTCCACCCAAAAATGTGAGGTTTGCCTTTAGATTTGATAGGAAAAGCATTCATTATTGGTGCTTATGAGTGTACCGGTAGCATTTATATTCTAGAACTTGCGTTAGTGATGCATCCCGAGACCGCTAGTGAGACTACATTCGTGTGGTAGGATTTACTACATGATAAGAGGCATTAGGATCACCCTTGTGTTAAACCCGTATCATGATTACTTGACCATTTAAGTCATATTACTTGGCTAGTTAAGTCAACTAATTTTTCCCACACCCTTAGCGTTGTACTCATTTTTAGTACACGATACCCCTAGTACACCCCTCCGAGCCTATCTTTTCGTTTCTAACTTTAAGCATTTTACTTAAAGGAAGAATTTGTTACACCCCACTTAAATGTACAACCAAATAGCCTTAGCCTTCCGTGTATGCGCTCATTTTTAGTGCATTATTGTTATTTGTTAAACCCTAAGTTAACTTTCTAATTGATTACATGGTTGCTAAGTCGAGTCATATCCTTGTACATATTGTTTTGGGACGATTGGGACTCATGGGTAAGTACTTATTTTATGGAGTAATGGGGAAGAACATCACTTATTACCCCCATATGTATGTTAATCTTAAAAGTGCTCCAAGTGTTTTGATTTTCTTAATTCGAGTCATTAGATTAGTTAATTGTAAAGTATGTAAAGATTCAAGTGTAAGGGGAATGCTCAAACCCCTATGACGTATTATTTCGGATGGTAGGGTAAGAGTGTATGCAAAAAAAAAAAAAAAAAAAAAAAAAAAAAAAAAAAAAAAATAGAAAAGAAAAAAAAAAAACCATACGGACTACCATCCTGTTTTTATTTTATGTTCATTTTATGTTTTTGTTATTTTTCATTTATTAGCTTAAGTCGAGTCTAGTCTTGGCTTAGCAACGCCATCTTGTACATGTAATTAACTAAGATTGTTAACTCGCTACCAGTAAAACTTCCTTTATCCAACAGAACCGTGTAATTCATATCCCTACACCTAACGTTATAACCCTTTAAAAGACCTCTTTGATAGTTTATCCTAGGTGCTTACGCCATGTGGTGGAGGTTTGATCCTTTCCCAAGCCTATGGTAATCTATTTTGCTATGACAGGTAGTGAGAGATATCTTCCATTTCCATAATGTTATATTACTTTATTACACCCGAGAGATGTGAGTATCTAAACACTATTTGTGAGGTGCTTGTGTATGACCTCCGTGCCTGTCTATTGGTCTTTAGTGGAACGATTATTTGTTGTAATTACTTTTATATTAGTGTTAAATGACCCCTAACTTGTCTTTTGAGTAGAATAAAAGCTCATTTGCTTGAGGACAAGCAAATCTCAAGTGTAAGGGTATATGATGAGGCGAAAAATGATCCGTTTTTAGGGGGTCATTTAAGCCCGAATCAGACTTTATTTGATCAAATATTGCCCTAAATCGTTCCTTTTGTGATTTTAGGTGTTTGGAGAGTGAATTCTGGAAAAGAGGCTATTTTGGACGTTTTTGGAGCATAAAGTGAAGAAAACGGCAAAGTACCAAAAATCCAAGCTGAAAATACAAGGTGACGGCGTCAAGACCAAAAGCTTGACGGCGTCAGACATGGAGAATAATTTACCGTAGATGGTGACGGCGTCAGATGGAGAGGTGACGGCGTCAAAGTGGCCAAGAATAATTTACCGTGGGTGGTGACGGCGTCACATAGGCCGTCATAAGTGGATCAAGGCCGTCCGAGGAAGTTTATGGCGGCGAGGTGAGAGCGTCAGAATTAACTCTTGACGCCGTCAGAACGTTTTTCCTATATATAGTTTTCTAGTTTTTTTCATTAAAAGAAAGAAGTTTTGGTGAAATCCTAAAGACGATTTTGGTGCCTCTTTCACAGGTTTTTCAAGGGTTCCAAACCCTTGAGACCTTGCATTGTAATTGAGATAAGTGTACTTTCAATTCAATCAATATGTCTATGTGTTGGTTGTTTATCTTTTGTTCTTATCTTAATTCTACTATGCTAGGCTAGATCTCTCTTGTGTTTGCTTAGATCTAATGAAACCTAGATGTTGATTATGTGTTGATTACTTGTCTATTCTTGTTTTGAATGAATGATTTATATGTTAGGCTTAAGAAAACTGGCAGATCTCCAAATGGTAACATGCTTGAACGTCTTAAGAAACATGAACCGAGGCGTACTAGGTCTTTATTGGTTGTATTTAATGCATGAGCCACTGTTTACAATCCCTATAGTTGTGCTAGGTCATGGTGTAGGAGGAGATAAGAGCTCATAGAGTTGAGGAGTTATGTATGCCACCCCACGAATGGTATTAAGGAAGACAATCCGTCATTCATACAAGTGTAACAAGTAATTAACATGTAAAAGATATCTAGGGAGTAGTGAAGTCTAAGTAAACACAATTTCTCCAAATACTGCTCACAACCTTAGTTTAATTTAGTTTAATTTCATTTTAATTATTTCAATAGCTTTGGGTTAGTTGATTAGCAGCTAATTCCGCCCACTCTTCTAAAAACCGAGATTTTACTTGCTTTCATAAAAAATATAAAAATACAAAAATAATCATCTTTCACCTCTAGAACTATTAATTAGGTTTTCTAATCCTAGCGACACTATTCCTAAGCTGAACGATCAATCCCCCGGTACTTGTCACTATACTATACTACAACGATCAGGTACACTGCCTGGTGGGGGTTGTAAGCTTCTCGGGATCCCTCGAGAGGTAAAGCAAGGTGCGATTCCCACGCATCAATAACCAAAAAAACAGTTAAGTACAAATGGAATGTGGCTGAAGTACCACATTAACCTCAAGCACAGGTGCTTGATAAACTAGTGTTTATGACAGGCCATAAACACAAACCAAACCTAGCAATGACAAAGTATCAAACTAGGTATAATAACAAAACAAAACTTGAGATGCGAACATCCCACATCCACCCAGCAGCACAAAACGTTGAAGTACATATGATGAGGGTGAATCCCTCACCTCAGTCCCAAAGGACACTTACAGTCCCACGATGCAGGAAACCATGGTAGCAAAGCACCAAAGCTTATTCATCGTAGAACTTCCAAACACCTCCACTATGACACGATAAAAAAAGCTAGTACTACAGGTGTAGAACTACTTGAGCCTCACCGTCATCATGGACTTCCAAATCATCTTCCACGGCATAAAATACCACTCTCTCATAAACCCACGTACATACATAACATCCATCAGGAACATGCCATTGATCACACATACCGGCAAGGAACAACAGCCTCACCACGTACACCACAGATCAAACGAAAATAGACAAAACCCTCGACGGGATTTGTATCATTAAGGACCATCCAAAGCATAAAAGAACATGATAAACCCAAAGAAAACCGACCACAACATGATCGAACAGTAAGGATATAAGGGTTTATATGTGAGATCGCCAAAAAAGAACAGATCCATAACTATATAAAGACAGTTAAGATAAACCAACTTTGAATGATGGAGGATATGAACAGATCTGCCCAACGAAACCCTAAAAAACAAATCGATAGCACTAAACACGTTCAAGATCAATAAAGACCAGAAACGAATTAAATAAAATCGATTGAAAAAAAGAGATAGATAGGGTTTCGTTAATCCCAGCCGCCACCACTTTAGTGAGGAAACCAATCCACAGAAACGTATTGCATACCCAAGATAGGTAGAGAGGACGTTTATGGGTTGGATTATGGCCGGAATTTGAAAGTAGGTGGCGGCCGGATTTCACCAGAGAGAGAGGACGTTTTTAGGGTTCGTCTATTAGTTTTGAAATTTATAAACTTGCCCCGATTTTTTTTTTTTTTTAAATTTAAGTAAACATTTTCTTTACTTTTATTTAGATAAGCTTAAGTAAGCAAATGTTACAAAGAAGGTTTTAGTAACTCTTTGGGTCATTAGTGGGCATATGTTAAAATTTTAATTTTTTTTTTTTTTTTGCTTTTCACTTACTTTTGGTGACTTTATAAAAGTTTTAGTGGGGAAAATATTTAGTGAGTATATGGCAAAGTTTTACTTTTATAATTTTGTGTTTATTTTTTACTTTTTGTGACTTTTAAAAATTTTAGTAAGGAAAAGTTTTAGTGAGTGTATGTCCAAAATTTTGTAGTGGTACTCACATTCGCAAAACCTATGGGTACATTGGAGAGACTTTGTCGAATAAGAGCTCAGGGGTCCGAGTCTTGGCTCGTGCTCACTACAGTTGGTGCCCCACTAGGCCAAGAGAGTTGTCGGAGCTATTCCATATGTGATGAATAATGACTGGTGCCAAAAGACACCCGGGGTAAGGGTGTTTCCGCCAATATACACTTTTTGTGAAATAGAAATCAATGTTTTTCTGTTTTAACAATTAATATGTTTATTTATTATTATTTTTTTTAATTTTGTTTATTTCAATGTTGCAAAAATCGTGAATCGGTCCCGAGGCGGTCGAGGGCCGTGTAGCGATGTTTGGCCGATTAATCGCCGATTCCAAGGTCCAAGGCCGATTAATCGGCCGATTACCTTGTAATTCGCTCCAAGGTCCAAGGCCGTTCAGCTTGTAATCGCCGATTAATCGGCCTTGTAGGCCGATTTTTGCAACACTGGTTTATTTATTTATTTATTTTTTCAATAAGGACCTAAGCATCTTTATAGTTAAAGGTTTGCTATGTTTCATTTACACAAATGCTTATCATTAGAGAATATTTTCGTATAATCTATCCTAACGTTAACATGTTCATCTACAAACCAGTTTGGTTTCAAACAAAAACCGAGCAATAATTTCGTCCATAATGTTGTTGTCGACAATAGTTGTCGATTTGGGCCAATGAATAGTCTTTTGTCTTGCAATATACATTTCCTATCAATTTCGAAGCCAAAAGTCTTCTCTTTATCATTCCTAGCTAGTTTCCTTTGAATTTCATACTTGACAATAACTATTGACTCCATAAAAGTTGTACGATTGAAGTTAATTGTTTGTTACCAATCAATGCTTACAATACAAAATGGTAGAAGATATTAAACAGATTCAAAGAAAATACTTATATTTTCGTATTATATCAATTCGACGTGAATGATAGTAATACTTTAAGCTCAGAATATCTAATTTATTGAGATAAATGATTGTTTTTGTTTCAGTCACGATGTATTTCTAGCTACTATCAAATTAATATGACCTGCATGTACAAGTATATGGATTTGGCCACTATATATGTTATGTGCAATTTTTTAAAAATAAAAAATGTAAGAACATTGCATCTACAACACCTAATTGAACTTCAAAATACTCCATAAAATCATAGTGTGTCACCCTTAAAGTTTATGAATAAAATGCATTTACTATAACGTATATACTACTTCTATATCTCCGTGTACACACGGCGTTTTGGGATAGATTATTGTTAGATTGATTTTCACATATTGTGAGTGAACATGGCTAAAAGAAAACATGAAGTCTTTCCTAATGAATTATTTTAAAACATAACCCAACTTTAAAGATATTAATGGATTATAAATTTTTATGATGGGTAATAACATTCAAGTAAAAAAAAAAAAAAAAAAGAAAAAGAAAAAAAAAAAAGTTCATCTTGTTCTTTCTTTTGAATTTTAAAAGATTTTAGTGAAACATTTACTTCATAATCTTTATATATAGTCTCTAATATCTACAACAAATAAAGACAAACTATTTATTGTACATGAACATGGCTAATACAATCGGGAGGCTAAAATTAGGGTATTATAATTTATTAACGTTAATTGATTTTGGTATATGCTTACCTAAAAAATATGCATGTTACAAATAATTGTGGATAAACAGAAACATTTGTATACGAGCAAGTTGTCGGGTTCAAGTCGGGTCAAACGACCCTACTGACACCCCTATTAGCAACTACAAAAATAACATCATTAAGTAAAAAGATGAAGAAGATCATTCCAAACGATTGTGGTCTATTTGTAAAACAAAACATGTTTTAATCTTCGTCAAAGAAGTTAAGGTCGACAACATCATCATCGCTTATGCAATGACCTCACGCAGTTGTTTTATTAATACATCAGCCTTTCTGATCTTCCTCATTATCTGCCTGATGCACAAAGACTTTGTTTAAGTTTTCTGGTCAACTAGACCAATTATCTGAACTTTAGATGAAGTTTTATATGCTTTTATAACATAACCTTTTGTAATTTCAAAAAACAAAAAATAAAATAAAATAAAAACAAAACACAGACAAGATTAGGTAATTGACTAAAGTTAAGTAAATAGGATATAATTGTCCTATGTAAAAATGAGATGTGATGTATACATATAGTGTGATGAAAGTTTAACAATCTTTGAACTAGCCTTGGTCGTTGATACAACCATTTTAACTACCACTACTCTACTTAGCTTGTCCATTAATTTCTGCAAGTGTGTTACCAATTTTACTATGATTGACTAAGTTCAAGGCCTGTAGTTTATGTTAACAAGATGACATGGGTGTTATCTATATGAACTTTTAACTGTGTATTATCCGTATTTCGATTAGAAGACATGGGTGATTCACATCTGTTATTTGATATTAATTAACGATGCACTTTAGATGTCTTGCATATTTTGTTTAAAAGAAAATTTGTAACAAAGAAAAGTATATGAAACTGAACTTAAAATCCGTACGCATCATGCCTAAAAGCAAAGTAAGTTCAAGAGAGAAAACGATATATTTCATTTTAAAGGTTAAGTAAAGATAAAGAGTATAAACGACCAACTCAGTGAGTTATTTGGTGTTTCGCCACTCCTTGATGGCTTGGGTGTATAAAATTTGTGGCTCCTTTTAGTAATTTTACAAAATTATTCTCTTCAAAAAAATTTCACAAGTATCTACATTCACTTGAGTTGTCTAAAATAAATCAATAAAAATTTGATGATCAAGAAAAAGAAAAAGAAAAAGAAAAAGAAAAAAAAAAAAAAAAAAAAAATCATGTGTCATAGTTTGACTTGGCATCAATATATGTAATTTCGTTAAAATCATTATCATGTGATTCAGTATAATATTTTTTATTTTTGGCCTTTCCAATAGTCCCAAATACACAATAATTTGATGCCTATAACGTTATAAATACTATTCCACAATCCTTCATCTCTACTCATTCAAACAAAGCAATCCTTATTTTTGCAATCATGTACTCTTCCAACGGGCAACAACCACCATTGGCACCACCATCAGCAACATATGGTCAACCACCACAAGCATCATATGGTCAACCACCAATCGCACAATACGCAACCGGTGTTCCATCACAACCTATGGTCTCTAACGGAAAATGGTCCACCGGTCTTTGTGATTGCGGCAATGATGTTTCCAATTGTAAGCTTCTAATTAACTGTATCTACTAACTATTTTGTACAAACAATTTCAACAAGTTTTTCATAATTAATGTTTTGTGTTCTATTTTAACGAACTATAGGTTGCATTACGTTTTGGTGTCCATGCATTACTTTTGGACAAATTGCTGAGATTGCTGACAAGGGAACTACTTGTAAGTTTTAATGCATACAATAATTTATGGTACAAAAATAAGTCAAATATCATGTAAACGTATAAGAAAACACGCCCTGATTGGAGAAAACTAATCTCATACATGTTTCAATCGAGATTTGAACTTACAAGCTCTTAGTTGATGGTCACTCAGAGTCTCAGACCAAATGATTTTTGATGATTTTATATTATTTTGATCACTGATCATTTTGTTTTTACGTGTAACAACAGCTTGTGCAGTACACGGAGCTCTTTACACAGTACTTGCTCTACTCACTGGATGTCAATGGATATATTCTTGTATGTATCGGTCTAAAATGAGACAACAATACATGTTGGCCGACGAACCCTGCAATGATTGCATTCTCCATTGTTGTTGTGAATCATGTGCCTTATGCCAAGAGTATCGTGAACTTAAGCATCGTGGATTTGATATGTCTCTTGGTAACATTTTCTCTATAAATAACTAAATAAGCTAATATTGACAACGATACTACACGTCCATTCATCATACATGAATCTGATTTTAGTTCTTATTCGTCATATTCAGGATGGCATGGAAATATGGCTAGACAGAATCAAGGAGTTGTGATGCCACCATTTGCTCCGGCTGAAATGAAACGTTAGGCACAAAAGTTTGAAATGTTCTACTGTTGTTTTGAAGGAAAAAATAATAAAGATTAAACCTTGTGTGATTCTATTTTGTCCCCGTACCATGTATAGTTGCTTGATTGCATTGACTACTTGTTTGTTTGAATATAAATAAACTAATAGTGAATGATTTTATTATATATTTATTTCTTTGTGCTTTTATGTAGTAATACATAGGTAAATGTATGGAAGTTTCTCTGTTTACGTTATTTACGAAGGACGAGTTTTTAACTCACTTGTATACGATTTAACAGATACTTTCCGTGACGTACGGTTGTTTGTAACTTCATATAAAGAAATGATGCATGCCTCATAGTGACAACACAAACCATAACCTGAATGTCCACGATAAAAGTTGGTTTAATGCTAGTTAGCATATAGACTCTAGTACTTATGAATTTTAGTAAAGATATCGAATAACAAAGAATTGAAATAGAAACTAAAAAAATAGAATGGGTTTTACTTTTTTGGTGTCACTTATTTACCAAAAGAAGTGATGTGCTATGACTTGGTCGACACGTTGTTTTAAACCACTTGGTACTCATTCCATGTGCTTCATAGTTTATACTTCATATTACTTTCGTTTAATTATTCTTTGCATTGATATAATAAGCTACTTCATGTTTGGTCACAAAGTGATTAGTAAACAGCACAGTTTGTGGTACAAGAAAATTGTTTGAGACGAGTCTGGTCCGTAATTTGCAAGAACTTTGATGGTCGTGAATCTTAGTAATAGAATTAGATTTAGTTACGCACTAGATTTAGCTAATAAAATTCAATCATTCGCTCACCCATTGACAAGAAAAGTTTATTAGAGCTTTCCGATATCCGTTGATCGTTCAGTATGGTTTGACAACTTTCACAGTTTGGTTTTAGTTTGTAAAACACTAGAAAACCAAATAGCAAGAATCCGTTTTGTTATTGCGTAAAAGATAAAAAAAAAAAAAAAAAAAAAAAAAAAAACAGTTTTTGGTTTTGGACTTTCTTAAACTTAGATCTAGACAAATAAGTGGCATTATTGTTTTGCAAATGAGTGCAGAGAATCCGCAAACCCTTAAAGTGTTTGTGGTTTTATGTGAGATCAGCTTACGCAATAGGATGAAGATAATCAATGTAAATGGATATCACTTAGAATTGTGTAATCATTTTTCAAAAGAAACTATTCGACCAAAATGATAATGTGTTACGAATATCTCTTTATGATAAGACCAATCTTTGTTCTTGATTTAGGTATAAACCTAAATTTTTTGCTTCTAAGTGTTTTTGTTTTTTTGTCTATTTTCCATGCAGATGTATGTTCCTATTTACAGGAAAACTCTAAGCCTAATAGAATAATGATAATTAATCGGCCCATTAATGACATCATCATATTCCTTTATTATAGGGATTAGTGGTTACACGACCAATTAAATGTGATCATTAAGTTGCAGTTATAACTGCTTATGAATAAGTCAAAGACGTTACAAGTTAGTTTGAATTCATTCCAACACGTTTACTCAATGACGGACTAGCTCCCTGAATGGACTAGCTCCCCGAGTATGCTCTCTGAGGAGTTAACTCACTCAAGAGATGATCCTCTTGAACTCCTTGATGAGATATTTCTGCGTCGACTCAGTAAAGAGTATGAAGCTGAACTCATCAACCTGATTGATCCGTTCAACTAAATAAATTTTATTTTATCACTATCAAAGTTAGAGTGATTCAATGACTTGATAAATGTACATTCCATCTCTAAACCTATATTATCAGGTTTGACATGAAACCTCAATTGTATTAAATTTCCAACATAAAGTACAACTTTCAAATAATAACCACTAATATATCATTATAGGGAGAAAAAAAAAAGAAAAAAAAAAAATCAATCTTGGATATGATTTCAAAATCTTTAAATGCCATAGTACACGTTTCATTATTATGTGTTATTCAACAATTGGACAAGACACTTTCGTCATATGAAATCCACTTACATAGAAGTATCTTTGCTACATGCCAACTTGGTATCAATATTATACTGAGGAAAAGTCAAAAGATGTTGCAAGGAAACACTAAACGTAGGACAACTTTGTTTGACTGTTCTATCAACACATCATCAATTACCTTGTGTATATAAATATGTATCTCACAACCTTCACAACCATTTCAAAGTTCAAACCAATAACTCAACTAATTTTCAATCATGCATTCTTCCACTGCGCCACCACCACAATATGCCACCGGAGTCCCAGCTCATCAAATGACCACCCCCGGTGAATGGTCTACCGGTCTATGTGATTGCACTAAAGATATGTCTAGTTGTAAGTTTCAGAATTATATTTATGATTTTTGTAGTTGGCATCGTGTATGAATCAGTTACAACTTGTTATAAAAGATTGTTCTAATCAAGTTTGTGTATTGTTTTTGCGAATAATAGGTTGCATGACTTGTTGGTGCCCATGCATTACTTTCGGACAAATTGCAGAAGTTGTCGACAAGGGAACAACTTGTAAGTATTTATTTTCTAGCGATTGATTGTATTAACTATCGTACTTAGGTCAAAGACTCAAGGTAGAGTGTTATTATAAATTTGAAAGTTGACACTTGATTTAGCTAGATGAATAACTAGTTACTTTGGCGTATAATGCAGCTTGCGGTGTACACGGGGCCCTTGGCCTGAAGGTTGCATTACTTGGTGGTGTCCATGCGTTACTTTCGGACAAATTGCTGAGATTTTAGATAAGGGAAATATTTATAAGTGGTGTCCATGCGTTACACAAATGATGGGCTTATCATACAAAACCAGTGAAATATTTCTTTGGTAGAAGTGGTATTTAGCAACTTTCGCCTAACGAGTCTACGGGATTCATGCAAAGTGCCTCTTCACATGGGCCAGATAAGTCAAATAACACACTAAGGTGTTGATGTAGACCATGTAAAAAAATGAATAAACAAGAAGCGGCAGTATATAATCAAGTTACCTTGGTCAGGTGGTGGTAGAGTCCGTTCATGAGTTGGATGATACGTAATTGGTGTCTTTTTAATTCTGAGAAAAAACAACATATCTATAATACTCCGTTATAGATCATATAAACTTCCATTACGAAAGACGTTCACAAAATCAAATCAACTTTATAACATATAAATGTTATCAACTTTCATTGAATATAACATGTATATGACTCTACCACAAATTTATTGACCTACGCTATTGCAAAACAACTTGATAACTGATGCATGCCACTGAATTAAAAATTTAAGATGGATTGAATGCAAATGACAAACAACTAAACTACGCTACTTTAGTCAAAGACAATTTAAATGTTAAAAAAAACAAAACAAAAAGGAACTATACTACGCTACTTTCTAAGGCTAAAGTATAATTATAAACTTTTAGTTTGGATTATCACAATAAAAACTATTAAATAATACATTTTTGAGTTAAAAAAAATCTCAATAGGAAGAAAAAAAAGAAGGAAAAACTCTCGGTATGGATTTATACCAATCAAGTGCGTTGAACATAGTTTTAGTCAAATATACAAAATAATCAGAAAATATAAAAAACATAAATAGACGTGCTTACGTTGAAAATTCAAAGGTTGATAAATCTATAAACATTTTATATTAGTATTCTTTGTTGTCAAAAAAACCATATAAAATGTTATAGTAATTAAACTAACAATAGTAACATAATAACCGAAATTAAAATGGAAAAAAAAATTAATCTATTTGTTTTCTAATAGAAAAAATACATTATTCAAAAATTTTGAAAAAACCCCGTGCGTGCACGAGCATTATAACTAGTATAGGGGATTATATAGCTGCTATCTTGAGACCTTCTATAATAGCTCCCTTTAGTCCACATCTTTAGCTCAGCTACACATTCAGTCCCTGCACATATAAAAACAAAGAAACACAATACAAACTATCTTTACCTTATTTACTAAAAGAACCCTGAACTTGGTTAAAACCAAATTCAAAGTTACAAGGCAAAGATTATCTTTCTGAACATTCCCCCTTAATCTCAGTCGTGTACATATCAAACAAACTAAGCATTTTACAAAACTTGGCATGATCCTATACATTTAAACCTTTGGTAAAAATATCTGCCACATTATCCACAGATTTCACCTTAACAGTCTTTATAACACCAGCTGAGACCTTTTCTCTTAAGAAAAATAACTAAATCTTAAAATGTTTAGTCTTTTCATGAAAGACCGGATTTGCTGCTATTTGAATAGCAGAACTATTGTCACAATGAATAGGAACAGGGAGAGAGATTTTAATGTTAAATTCATTCAAAATCTTTTGAATCCAAATAACTTCACAAGTCACAGAATTCATAGCTCTATATTCTGCTTCTATAGAAGATTTAGAGAACATAGTTTGTTTTTTGCTTTTCCATGATACAAGACTCTTTCCAAAGAAAACTGCATACCCAGTCACAGACTTTCTTGTGGCTTTACATTTAGCCCAGTCTGAATCAACAAATACACTAAGATCAAAGTTATCCCCTTTGATAAAGGAAATTCCTTGACCTGGTGTATTCTTTAAATACCTTAATACTCTAAATGCTAACTTCAAATGAGATTCCGTAGGAACATGCATATACTGACTAAGAACATGTACAACATAACTAATATCAGGCCTATTATGTGTAAGATATATAAGCTTACCAACAAGCTTCTGGTAGTTGTTAACACCAGATAAACGCTTATCAACTATAACCTGATTAGGCTTAGCTGCACATTCCTTAGTTTCTATAGGAGTATTTCATGGCTTACATGCCAACATACCAA
Organism: Artemisia argyi; assembly: GCA_030686995.1. NCBI lineage: Eukaryota > Viridiplantae > Streptophyta > Magnoliopsida > Asterales > Asteraceae > Artemisia > Artemisia argyi. Next base: position 176,078,869 of record CM060683.1, read on the forward strand.
ACTCAGAAAGTACTTCAAGACAACACTTTTTTTGAGTAAGAAACAGATTACCATTTGATTCAAGAACTTCAATACCAAGAAAGTATTTAAGTTTACCTAAATCTTTAATCATGAATTTAGACCTCAAAAAATTCTTAATTTTAGTTATTTCATTCTCATTGTTGCCTGTGATGACTATGTCAACAACATATACCAATAAAGCTATAAAAACACCATGTTTGTTTTTAATAAACAAAGAAAAATTATTTTTACTTTGTTCAAAACCATTTTCAATCAAAACTAATGTTAATGTTTCATTCCATTTTCTAGGGGCCTGTTTTAAACCATACAGAGATTTATTCAACTTGCATACCCTAGTATCATCTTTATCAAAATAACCACGAGGCAAACACATATAAACATCTTCTTCCAATTCTCCATATAAAAAAGCATTGTTTATATCTAATTGATATATAGACCAGCTGTTTTGAACAGCAACAGCCAGCATACAACTAACATATACAATCTTAACAACATGAAAAAATGTTTCTTCATAGTCAACTCCTTCTTTTTTACTACAACCTTTAGCAACCCATTTTGCTTTAAACCTTTCAACCTCACCATTAGATTTATTTAATTTTGAACACCCACTTACCTCATATAGATTTTCTACCATTATAAAGAGTAGTAACTGTCCTAGTTCCGTTTCTATTTAAAGCTTCAAATTCAAGATTCATGGCTTCAATGCATCTAATATCATTAGCAGCCTCTTTATAAGTCTTTGGTTTAATTATTTTACTTAAACTTGTTGAAAAATTATAATTTTCAACACTTAACTTGGAATAGTTAACTTGTTTGTCAATGCTATATTTGACTTTAGTATTTACTTCATAATCACTTAACTTTGTGGAAAACTAGAATGGGGTTTGAATAGTTTTACGTCTTTTTAATTCGTTGTAAAAAATAGTTTTAGTATTTTCTTAGCTTTTAAAAACTTAGATTCGATAATATGTGATCTCAAGTCTTGTACAATATAAACAACTATCAATAAGTAATATATAACAATGATAAGTAATGAAATAAGTAAGAGATGGAAAGATCGAACCGCGAGACAAGAGATTTATAGTGGTTCGGCTACAAGGACACCTTCCTTGCCCTACTCCACTCCCCGAGCACCTAACTCGAGAGTTTTCTTCACTATATCAACAAGCTCCCTTATGGCGGAGAAAACCTTACACACCAATTTTCAAACCACAACTTCTTCACACCTAAGTCACAACTTCTACACAACTTCTTCAAATCAATCTACTTCACAACTAACTACTCCACACCTATCTTCTTCACACCAATATAATTCCTAACTTTTCTTCTTCACACCAAGCTACTAACTAATCACACAATCTATATATCTAGCACAACTATCTACAATCAAATATTCACAACAATCTTCACAAAGAATAATGTAAATGATCTTTGATGATGCACCAACAACTTGGATGTGGAGATCACAACAAGTTGTAATACTTCTTGTCTTGGGGGATAGAAGTATTCTTCTCTTGCACTTGAGAGGATGAAGTTTGGATCACTTTGAAACAAAGAATTATACAGTTATGATCAAAGGATAAGAGAATAGAAATATGGATCTAGATCAGAAAGTTTAGAAGTGCAAAAGGTGAGAAAATTCTGAGGGATGAACCAGTATTCATAGGGGAGAAAAATAATGTTCTGGAGAGTGGCTGGTCCCCTTAATTAATGGCCGGTCCCCTTAATGATTAAAGGGGCCGCCCCTTTCAGAACGTTGGTTTTTCTTGTCTTTTAGTGGGGAATATTTTTCTGGATAAAATTTGCCATTTTTTGTTGGAAATTTGAAATCATATATTTATAATGAATTAAACATATTCTTTTAATCCCAAAAGTAATTTTGTAAAAGATATAAGATGTTTAATGCATTTTATAAAATTTCTAGTGATTAGAGAAATTTCTTTTGATCATGAAATGTAATAAACCCTTTGTTTATTCATACCTTAAGTGATATGGAAGCAAAAACAAATATTAAGCACTAAAAACTTGTTTACGTCATAAGTTTTTAGATTAATGAGTTTATGCTTTGTAATTATCAAAACATAGAGACATTGTTAATATGCTAACAATGTTTTAAGACATTATTTATGTCAACAATCTCCCCCTTTTTGATGATTACAAAACCTTAAACTCATTAGGTCTAAAAAATAATTTTTAGACAAGTATTTAGAGTTTAACATTCTCTTCTCCCCCTTTTTGTAAAATCAAAAAGGTTAATGCTCCCCCTTAATGTATGCCCCCCCCCCCCCCCTCTCATTTGAGAGCACCAAGGGAATGAGCTATGGAAATCTTGGCTACACAAAATATTAGAAGAGAACAAGGCACATATATTTGCAAAGCAATAATTATAAAAATAGATTCATTCAAGCATCATAGAAAGCATTACAACATTTAATATGCTCAAGGCATATTAATCATAATAAAAGAAAAGAAAAGAAATAGTCCTATATTGCCTAAAAAGAGCATTTGGACTTGCTTGCAACTCATGGTTGATTGTTTTATTTGCTTGAAGGATAACATAAGCATAAAGCTTAGTTGTTAGATGGAGAGGGATATGGAGTGGGGTATGGAGCGGAAGAGGTGGCCCTTACGATATTGTATCATGTTAAGGGTGGAATGGGATGAGGTCGTGTGAGGAGATATTCAATCCAAGAAATATCTTCACTCAAGTAAAGGAGTTGTTTTAAAAGATGCAACAAGGGCAATAGTGAGTGTGGTTTGTAACTTGATCCAAGTTGAGAGAGTGAGGAAGGCAATTGTTGTAGGGTGATGATGGAGGTTGCCCTTTGTTGCGTTGTGCAAGATGCATGGCATTGAGATCACAAAGATCATGGATTTGTGATATTTCATCACGGAACTTTTGATTTTCCGTGATGATGCGGAGAAATTCAGTGTGTTGATATGGATGAATTGGGTTTGTGTAATTGGAGTTGTAGTGCGATGGTTGATCAAACTTGTATAGATCATTACAAGTGATTGGAGGATGAGATGAGTGGTTTGGCATGAAGGAAGATGTTTGGCCAATGTTGTATGGTTTGTAAAGAGGATCAAATGAATGTCCTTGTGAATTTGGTGGAAAGTTTGGGAAGTAAGTGGTTGGTGGTGTTGAGTGACTTCCAACTTCATTTGTTATGATGGATTTGTTTCGAGGGCTTTTTCTTCGCCAAACGGGTTTTTCCGTCATTCTTGCAAGCCTTGAGGCTTTTGATTTTGGTTTGTTTGGAGAAGCCATGAAGGGATGAGTGAAGAGTTTTGAGGATTGGGGGTATTTATAGTGTAAGATTTGTTTGTTTATGGATGGATAAAGTTTGTTTGGGAGATTAGGACAAAATGTGTTGGTGAAAATTGGGAAATGTAGGTTGAAATGGGCTAAAAAGCAGAAAAGATTTTGTAAACCCGACCATCAGATGGCCGGTCCCCTTAATTAGGGGGCGGCCCCTTAATGATTAAGGGGGCCGCCTTACAAAATTAAGGGGGCTGCCCATCTGGCGATTTTCAAGTTGCCAGAATTAGGTTTTGGCAGAAAATTTGCAGAAAGGTTGTGTGTTTGGATTAGAGTGAAGCAAGTTCAATTCCCTTAGGCAATATAGAATCTAATCTAATCAAGATATAGCATGCATGCAAGAACACATAGGCAAAAGAGCAAATAATCAACACATAATAAGCAAGAGGAGGTAAGTAAAGGCAAGATCACTTAAACTTTCTAAGGCACCTATCTTAGATTTAAGGCAAAGGCAACTAGTGAGTGAAAAACTAGTGATGGATCAAGATGACAACATTATTAGTGAATTTGTCCTAGTGTGTGTCTATATGCAACAAATGTTGAGTTGTGATTGTTTCGACTCCTAAATGCAAAAAGAAATAACGATCCTAAGAAACAATCCAAATGATCTCCTTGATTCAATTTTTGCTCGATCATGAATGTCAAAGACATATATTAGATTATATACCTTGACAATTTATGTGAGAGTTTATGCATGATTTTTAAAAACAATGTTTATGCAAAGGAGTTTATGCAAGGAAAATAAATTGATTGGGTTTTACAAAGGAGTTTATGCAAGGAAAATAAATTTTCCCAATCTTTATTTTTGTGCGAAATAGATTCCTAGACTCAGAAAACATGAAATGGAAGAAAAATAAATTTTATGCAAGTATAAATTTGTATTAATTCAATATAATTTAGTCAACTTGTTCCATCATTCCTAATCCTAAACGCAAGTGGTTGAATAATTCACGCTTACGGGGTTTTGTGAATATATCCGCAATGTTGTCTTCCGATGCAACTTTTTCTATAGATATATTTCCTTTTTGTACATTATCCCTAAGAAAATGGTTGCGTATTTCTATGTGTTTAGTCCTAGAGTGTTGCACCGGATTTTTACTTAAATCTATCGCACCTTTGTTATCGCACATAATGGGGACGTTTTCTAACCTAATGCCATAGTCTATGAGAGCTTGTTTCATCCATAGTGCTTGTTGACATGCCTTTCCAGTGCTTACATATTCGGCTTCGGTGGTAGAAATAGCAAGAGCGGTTTGCTTCTTCGAAAACCAAGATGTTAGACAACATCCCATAAACGTGCAAATACCGCTAGTGCTCTTTCTATCTACGTAGTCTCCTGCATGATCCGAATCCGCATAGACTGTTGACATAAATAATGTGTGAAAACGTTATTCATATCTTTCGATATCTCTATATTTTGACGATCACAAAATGTAAAATCGTCAATCGAATAATTACTACGTAAACAAGTATTAAGCTAGTTTATATAACTATATCCAACTTAATCACTTAAGGTATGGATAAACAAGTGCTTAATACATCTCATGATCAAAGGGGTATTTAATTAACTAACACAAAGTTTATTTAATTATATAAATATATTATATATTTTTGAAAAACATATTTGGTAATTAAGAAAAATGTTTTATTCATACTAAATATATGAATTCAAATTTTTAACCAAAATCAGTTAGTTTTTCACCAAATAAACTTTCCCCACTAAAAGACAAGGATTCTGGCCGTTTCAGCTGGGCGGCCCCCTTAATTATAAGGGGCGGTCCCCTTAATTTTAAGGGGGCCGGCCTTGATTTAAGGGGACCGGCCACGCTCCTCTGTCAGAATCTTTTGCCTATAAATACCACCTTAATTCTAGAATTTTTCACCACCTTTTGCACGAAATTTTTAGATCTATAACTCTATAAACATCCTCTAAAACCCTTTGATCATTAGTATATTAATCCTTGTTTCAAGTGATTTAATCCCTAATCATCCATTCTCATTCAAAGTGTAAAAGAAGAACACTCTCTCTACAACCAAGCTCAAGAAGTGTTGAAGAATAGTTGTGCATAGTATATATATATATATATATATATATATATATATATATATATATATATATATATATATATATATATATATATATATATATATATATTCATTTGTGAATATTGTGTTGTGCTTGTGATTAGTTGTGTAGATAATAGAAGTTGATAAGTAGTGAAGTAGGATAGTTGTGAAGATAGGTGTGAAGTAGAAGATTGGTGTATAGAAGATAGTTGTGAAGAAGGTTGGTGTGTAGTATATTGGTGTGAAGAAGTTGTGTAAAAGGCGTGATCAAGTTGTGAAGTTGTGTGGTGTGTAAATTGGTGTGTAAGGTTTTCTCCGCCAAAAGGGAGTTTGTTGACATAGTGAAGAAAACTCTCGAGTAGGTGACTCGGGGAGTGGAGTAGGAACAAGGAAGGTGTCCTTGTAGCCGAACCACTATAAATCCTTGTGTTGTGGTTTGATCTTTCTAACTCTTCTCATTACTTATTTATTTACCTTTACTATATTAGTTTTGTGAGTTACCATACAATTGTTCATATAGTGCAAGTATTGAATTCACATAAACTAGAATCGAAGTTTTTAAAACAAACATGTGTTTATAAATTTAAAAGGACGTAAAACTATTCAACCCCCCCTTCTAGTTTTCCACAATTGGTATCAGAGCCACGTCTAGCATGATCTTTAAAATATATTGTATTTTAAAACTTGTAACGATCTATGAAATCTGAAAAATATTTAGAAGGGCAATCTATGCAAAGACCACCACTATTTGAAAGTGGTGGATTTTTATATTGGAAAAATCGATTCGAAACTTATGTGAAATCAAAAGATCTAGATCTTTGGCATATTATTACCAATGGTGATTTTTTACCTATTCAAAATAACCCCAAAACTAAGAAAGATGAAATCGTACCTTTTGAAAAACAAAATGATGATTTAAAAAGAAAACTTGCTAAAAATAATGAAGCAAAAATGGTTATTTACAATGCGCTACCATGTAAAGAGTACGAACGGATCTTTATGTGTGAAACCGCAAAAGAAATTTGGAACTCTTTGTTAATAACCCACCAAGGTAATAATCAAGTCAAAGATAACAAAATAGATCTACTTGTTCAACAATATGAGCAATTCACGATTTCGAAAGAGGAATCAATTGATAATGCTTTTGCTAGATTTAACACCATAATCACAAGTTTAAAAGCACTTGATGAGAATTTCTCTAGTAAGAATTTTGTTAGGAAGTTTCTTAGAGCTCTTCACCCAAAATGGCGAGCTAAAGTGACGGCTATTGAAGAATCGAAGAATTTGTCAACGCTACAACTTGATGAATTAATTGGTAATTTAAAAGTCTACGAAGCTATAATAAAGAAGGACTCCGAAATGGTTAAAGGGAAACGAGAGCAAAGCAAGTCACTCGCCTTGAAAGCTAGAAAGGAATCCAACAACGAAGATAGCTCATCATCCGAAAGCGAAGACGAAGAATATGTCATGGCCGTAAGAGATTTCAAGAAATTCTTCAAAAGGCGAGGAAGATTTGTTAGACAACCACACGATGAAAGAAGAACATCTCAAAAGAATAATGATGACAAGTATAGCAAGAATGAAAGAAAATGTTTCAAGTGTGGTGATCCGAATCACCTTATTGGAAAATGTCCAATGATGACAAGAGATCAAAATCAAAGAGCGTTTGTTGGAGGTGCTTGGAGTGATAGCGATGAAGATGAGAAAGAAACAACAAAGGAAGAAAAGTGTCTCATGGCTAAAACATCAAGTGAGGTACGTTCCGAAACCGAATATTTTAGTGATGAAAATTTATCATTAGATGAACAAGACTTAGAGAGTGAATACAATAGATTATGCAAACTAGGACAACAAGTTATGGCTAAAAACAAATCACTAAAATACATAAATAACTAATTAGAAAATGAAGTACTTGAACTAAAAATTAAAATACATCAACCTGAAAAAGGTAAAGAAACTTTTGAAAAATGTAAATCATGTTAAGCACTTAGAAGTGAAAACAAAAAACTTAAGGAAGAAATTTGTAAACTTGATAAATTTGAAAATAGTAGTAACTCACTTAGTAAAATTATAAGTTTTCAAAGAATATCCGGAGATAAAACCAGTCTAGGTTTCAACTCAACTGAAGCCTCAACAAGTGAAGTTAAAAATGTTAAATTTGAAAGCGAACTTAAGGAACTAAAACCTTCAAAATCTAATCCTGAGTATATACTCATAAATGATAAGAAAATACATCTAGCTAGTAATGAAGAAATAAAACCGTTTTATAAACCATCTTTAAAAACTGAAGTAGGATCGTCCAAAACTAAAACAAGATCTAAAACACCACCACCTAGGAAACCAAATAATTCTTACCTTAGACCTAAAACACCTCAACCAAGAGTAAACCAAAGTAGACAAAACTTTAACAATAATCAACAAATGTGGAACTTCAATCCATGGGGAATGTTTCCACCATATATGCACCCAAGTCAAATACATAACATGTTCGGGACAAACAACTTTGGTCAAATAAGACCATGGGGACCAACGTGAAAGCTCTCGCCATTCATACATGGAAATCTTTGATGTCACCTAGTGTTCGGACTTTCCTTTGAAGACTTTGAAGTTTAACGCATTGAAGACGAAAAGTACACATTTTCTTTTATTTCCTTGTAAACAAATACATGCTTAGTTTAGTATCTAGCTTTTATGTGATTTTGATTGGTTCATTATTCTCTCTAGTCTTTACTTCTATACATATATATATATATATACTCATTTACTTATACTATATCTAAATATATATATATATATATATATATATATATATATATATATATATATATATATATATATATATATATATATATATATATATATATATATATATATATATACACACACTTAGTTATATCTAGGATCTTATAACCTAGAAAACTCATTTGTTGATTTTCTAGAACTAGAAATTGTTCGTTTACGAACCTTTTCTTTTCCCCATTTGCCTTATTGAACTTTATTGTTCAACAACACTCATGCTGATGAAGAGAGATGAGTCGAAAAATCTATGGATGAAACAAACTCCCGGCTTCCGTTGCATTCGTCTCCTTCCTTTATTCTCGTCTTATAAGCCCATACTACATACATATATATATATATATATATATATATATATATATATATATATATATATATATATATATATATATATATATATATATACATATACTTATGAACCTTCCACAACGTTCTCGTGTACTTGACAACTTGATAAATTTCATCCGAAATGATCAAGAAAATTTAATTGGCAAATTGTCGATTAAAAGTGTCAAGTAATTCCTTTCGTGCGAATATCCCCCAAAGTATTTTTGATTAAATATAAATCTAATACATACATATGAATAATTTTCTGCTCTTTCCAGAATCCAAAATCACAAAAATCGAATTTTGGAGGGCGGCCCCCTTAATGTTTAAGGGGACCGGCAGCCAAATGAAGGGCGACCCCCTTAATGTTTAAGGGGGCCGGCCATCTGATAGCTCAAACCCGTTTTTCTCCTTTTTCCTTTTGCCAAACACTCTACTTTTTCATACTTCCCTTCCCTTGCTTCTGCTGTGACGAAAACCAAAACCCAAAAACCTCTCAAATCACTTCCAAATCACACAATTCGGGTTAATTCGCAAAGGGCAAATTCATCTAACACAATCACCATTACATATTGTAAGTTTTTCATAACACATTTCATCTAATTTCATCTTATTTGATCATACTCATGATTATGCATGTTTTATAAAATTCGTCAAATTTCATAATTTCTTTCGAATTAAGCCTTAAAACTTCATAACCAAATGCTTCCCCTAGGATTAGGATGATTGATCAACACTAGAAACTAGTTATTATAAACTATCATGTCGAAAATTTTTGAAAAATTTCATACACTCCTTTTCAAAATTTTTAGTAAACTTATTGTTGAATAATGATTTGAAAACGTGTTAAAACTAATCACATTATACTTGTGTAACTTGTAAAACTTGAAATTACATTTTTTCGACTAAGAAAAATTATATTGGTTCACAATATAGGGGTGTTTGGATTATGTCCAAATAATATCGAAACATAGTCATTATAATTTTTATAAAACTTTGTTATAATTATAAACCTTAAAATTGCTAATCGAACTCGTCAAGATATATAATTCATATATATATTGACATACTAGGGGTATAAGTCAATAGTTAAGGAAGCGTTTGGTTTATTACTAAAAATGACATTTTTAAGTAAAAATACAAACCATCTTTTTCAAAAACAAATCACATGCATAAGAAACTCGCAAGAAATAGCTAGTTTTACAATCTAATGTAAATCTAGTAAATTTCATGATATATTAAGATGTTTAAAGGGGCGTTTGGATTTGTCTATAACTACTCATTAAACATCGTAAAATATATCTAGAACGAGTTAAAAACAATATTAAGGAACATGGTAATCTACTTCTTAGGATTAGTAACGAAGTATGTTTACGTTGCAACATAAGCCTTAACAATTAACATATACTTTTATCTTTCTTTATATTTATTTTGGTCATTTTGTATTGTTGATGTGTTCAGGTGAAAATGCCCAAAGCAACTACCGAAGATCTTTCTCACACTAAAAACTACATTCCTAAAGTTTCCCAACTCCCTACCACATCTCCTTCCATTGGACTTATCTATCGTCAAATTGAAGATAGAAATGTTCATGAAGGACGTGTAGTAGATCTTGCTTTTGCTCAATCCGACTACATAAATCGCGTATTTACAAGCATCAACTTCAATTGTCTTTATGAAATAAACGAACCCATCATCCCTTGCTTCATAATGGATTTCTATAGCCAAGTCACCGTCCAAGCCAATGATCTTGGTTTCATCACCATCTCTTTCATGATTCAAAATGAATTTATCACCCTAACTCTCGAACAATTTGGTCATATCCTCCAAATCCCTTTTAGAGGTCAAGCCGTTTTCACAAACGAGTGGGACCTCGAATCTCTTAATCGCTATCGACCAACCTTCGGTCCCTATTTCGACGAAATTCCTCATCCCGACTAAATTCGTCAAATCCTTGGTGTGGACCATGCCACCACAAGCCGAAAAATTAAATCCAAAAACGTTCAAATCTCTCCATACCAACTTCTCCTCAAAGAATTAAGCCCACACATGAAGCGTTGGGAAGAACTCATTCGTAAGAATGCGTTTGGTACCGGAGGTCACCGGGACCATCTCCCGGCGTGCCTTGCTCACATGTTGTATTGTATAGCTGTCGAAAAGCCATACAATTTGGCCTACTTCTTCATCAAACGGATTGAGTGTGCTAGAAAAACTCCCAAAGCCAATCTTCCATATTGAATGTTCCTCACTCATCTCTATCGTCATGTTATCGAGTACTACCCCGATCTTGAGAATAGTATCTATGAGTCCATATACCCCACTCTACGTCCTCTCGCTCTAAAACAAGCTCGACGAACTCGAAGTGACAAGGGTAAACCTCGTCGTCATAGCTTTCATGGATCATCCTCAAGGCAAGACAATGACGATGAGGAGGAAAACATCCATGATGCTAGTACCCCTTCGTTTTCTGAGTTCGTTGACAATTTAGAGGACCTTGACTATCCTGAGTATTCTACCCCATCTCCTAGTGATCAAAACGAAGAAGTGCTTCATGAACGAATTACCGAGATGCTTAGAAGACAAAAGAGCTTGCACGAAGAAGTTAGAGGTGGCTTCAAATCTATTGGAAAGACTTTGAAGGGTATCTTCGGGAAGAAAAAGAAATGATATGCTTGGACTATATTTGTTAAACAATATTTAATTTTTATGTCTTGTATGCTATTTATCCGAAGAATGATCAAAAGTACTTGTTATTTGGATATTTGTTTAGGATGCTAACTTGATTGCTTTTAAATATATGCTTTTCTTAATCTATATATATATATATATATATATATATATATATATATATATATATATATATATATATATATATATATATATATATATATATATATATATATATATGTTTGCATGAGTAGTTAATGTTTATATAAATATATGACATGCATGCTTTCTAGTAGACCAAAATAAATGTGAAATGTCCAAATAGAGCTTGTTGCAAATACAAAACAGAACATAACATTTTTCCAGAAATTTTTGAAAATTTTGGTTTCTGGGTCGTCAGATGGGCGGCCCCCTTAAATCATAAAGGGCGGCCCCCTTAAAATTAAGGGGACCGGCCTCCATTTAAGGGGACCGGCCATCTGGAACAGTTTTTACACTGTTTTCTTTTGCATCTTGTGATCCCTTTTGCTAGTCCCAGCTACCATTTCCCTTAAAAACTAAACTGATTTTGGAATATAACATTACAATTTCAAATTAATTCCACTTCTAAACATGTTTTCCCACTATATAATCTCCATGCATGTTTAATTCACATTCCATCATCCTCAAACATTCATCAACCATCATCATGTCATCACCAAGAACCACCTATTCAAACAATGCCAAGAAACAAAAACTTGTCATCATTCCACCCAAACAACTCTTCATTGATCTTACAAATGAAGACAACACCACTCCATCTCCACCACCTCAATGTTCATCTCCTAGTGCACCAAATGCACCCTCCAAAACACCTTCAACAAATGGAAACTCCACTTCCTCCATACCATCCACTTCATCCATAAATGACTACATCAACACCCACTTATCTCCTCCAACAATTGATCAACCATCACAACCTACCAATGAGAACACATCTCTTGCACTCACTCTCTCATTATCACCATTAACACCTCTTGATGCACATTTCTCATCATCTCCTATCAACCCACCAACCTATAACCCCGTCCCATGGAGATTACTTGAAGCTCATGGAGACACTTGCCTTTGTTGCATTCACAACCGAATAATTGTGTTCGGATTAAGAGATGAGATCCAATACATGTTTTCTCATATTGAAAACATGTTGCATCAACCACCAACAACAAACACAACACCTTCACCACCATCAACAAACACACCTCCACCATCACCATCTCCATGTTCACCACCCATTCCTACCAATTAAACATGCTTGGTGTTTCACAAATAAAATTGTGTTAAACCTTTTTGGATGGCAAGCTCTAGAGAGGACTCTCATGTTTGAGACTTGGTCTTTTATTTTAGTGATGATTCTAAGCCTTTAAGGCTTTTGTTAGTTGCATTACTTGTTAAGGTTGTTAATGTAATGCTTGATGTAATTTTTTTTAACGTTATGGTTAGGTTTGGTTTTTACTCTTGCATGCTATATGCATATATATGTTGCTTGCCACTAAATATTTTTGCAAGATATCCATATCTCGATTCCTTTTGGCCTCAAAACGAGGGGGAGTATACTTCGAGGGGGAGCTTACATTAACATAGGATAACCTTTTTGATGCTAACAAAAAGGGGGAGAAGTGATATAAACTCACAATAATACTTGAATATATACTAATTTTCGATTAATGAGTTTAAATTTTGTAATCATCAAAAAGGGGGAGATTGTTGACATAAATAATGTGTGAAAACGTTATTCATATCTTTCGATATCTCTATATTTTGACGATCACAAAATGTAAAATCTTCAATCGTATAATTACTACGTAAACAAGTATTAAGCTAGTTTATATCACTATATCCAACTTAATCACTTAAGGTATGGATAAACAAGTGCTTAATACATCTCATGATCAAAGGGGTATTTAATTAACTAACACAAAGTTTATTTAATTATACAAACATATTATATATTTTTGAAAAACACTTTTGGTAATTAAGAAAAATGTTTTATTCATACTAAATATATGAATTCAAATTTTTAACCAAAATCAGTTAGTTTTTCACCAAATAAACTTTCCCCACTAAAAGACAAGGATTCTGGCCGTTTCAGCTGGGCGGCCCCCTTAATTATAAGGGGCGGTCCCCTTAATTTTAAGGGGGCCGGCCTTGATTTAAGGGGACCGGCCACGCTCCTCTGTCAGAATCTTTTGCCTATAAATACCACCTTAATTCTGGAATTTTTCACCACCTTTTGCACGAAATTTTCAGATCTATAACTCTCTAAACATCCTCTAAAACCCTTTGATCATTAGTATATTAATCCTTGTTTCAAGTGATTTAATCCCTAATCATCCATTCTTATTCAAAGTGCAAAAGAAGAACACTCTCTCTACAACCAAGCTCAAGAAGTGTTGAAGAATAGTTGTGCATAGTGTATATATATATATATATATATATATATATATATATATATATATATATATATATATATATATATATATATATATATATATTCATTTGTGAATATTGTGTTGTGCTTGTGATTAGTTGTGTAGATAATAGAAGTTGAGAAGTAGTGAAGTAGGCTAGTTGTGAAGATAGGTGTGAAGTAGAAGATTGGTGTGTAGAAGATAGTTGTGTAGAAGGTTGGTGTGTAGTATATTGGTGTGAAGAAGTTGTGTAGAAGGCGTGATCAAGTTGTGAAGTTGTGTGGTGTGTAAATTGGTGTGTAAGGTTTTCTCCGCCAAAGGGAGTTTGTTGACATAGTGAAGAAAACTCTCGAGTAGGTGACTCGGGGAGTGGAGTAGGAACAAGGAAGGTGTCCTTGTAGCCGAACCACTATAAATCCTTGTGTTGTGGTTTGATCTTTCTAACTCTTCTCATTACTTATTTATTTACCTTTACTATATTAGTTTTGTTAGTTAGTTACCACACAATTGTTCATATAGTGCAAGTATTGAATTCACATAAACTAGAATCGAAGTTTTTAAAACAAACATGTGTTTATAAATTTAAAAGGACGTAAAACTATTCAACCCCCCCTTCTAGTTTTCCACATAGACGATGGTTTCTATGCCGGATCCCTTAGGATACCATAATCCTAAGTGTATAGTGCCTTTAACGTATCGGAAGATACGCTTAACCGCTTCTAGGTGAGAGGTTTTGGGATCCTCTTGAAAACGGGCACAAAGGCAGACACTAAACATGATATCGGGTCTACTTGCCGTCAAGTATAGTAAACTACCTATCATTCCTCTATACTTGGTGTTATCTACGGACTCACCTTCATCGTCCTTTGTGAGCTTTACTTCCGTAGACATGGGAGTTTTCATGGGTTTTGAGTCTTCTAGGCCAAATTTCTTAAGCATTTCCTTAATGTACTTAGATTGGTTAAAAATATTCCATCTTCTAATTGTTTTATTTGTAATACTAGGAAGAAGTTAAGTTCACCCATCATACTCATCTCAAACTCATCATGCATGATTTTGGCAAATTCATCACACATGTCTTGACAAGTCGATCTAAATATAATGTCATCGACATATATTTGGACAATGATGAGATTTGGGTCTTTCCTTTTAGTGAAAAGAGTGTTATCTACCATTCCCATGGAATAATCATGTTTAATAAGAAAAGCTTTTAATTGATCATACCAAGCTTTGGGAGCTTGTTTGAGTCCATACAAAGCTTTCTTTAATTTATAAACATAATCAGGTTTTGCCAAATCAATGAATCCTGGAGGTTGTGCCACATATACCTCCTCATTGATAAAACCGTTAAGGAATGCACTTTTCACGTCCATTTAAAATAACTTAAAATCTAGGGCGCAAGCGTAGGCAAGTAATATCCTAATCGATTCTAGTCTAGCTACGGGGGCATAGGTTTTGTCATAATCAATTCCTTCTTGTTGATTATAATCTTGGGCAACTAACCTAGCTTTATTCCTAGTAACTATTCCATTCTCATCTAATTTATTCCTATATACCCATTTGGTTCCTATGATGGTCATATTCTTTGGATTTGGGACTAATTCCCAAACATCATTTGCCTTAAATTGATTTAATTCTTCTTGCATAGCTATAACCCAACTTTCATCTTTTAAAGCATCGCTAATATTCTTAGGTTCTATTGCTGAGAGGAAACAAAAGAAATTGTTTTTATCTTGGGATTGTGACCTAAGGGTTCTTTGGTTAAGATGTCCTATTATATTACCTAATGGATGTGATCTAGATTCTTTAATATTAACAGTTTCGCTATTTTTTAAGTGAATGTCTTCATTATCATTTCCTATGGGTTTTGTTTTACTAACCTCAATAGCTTCATCTTCGACTAAGTCATCATCTTCTAAAGGTAATGTTTTAGGAGGAGGTGGTGTTTCATCAAATGTTACATTTAGTGATTCCTCTACTTTCATGGAGTATTTGTTAAGTATTATATATGCTTTGCTACTTTGTGAGTATCCTAAAAATATTCCTTCATATGATTTTGGGTCAAACTTAGTGAGGTAATCCTTAGTGTTTAGAATATAACATTTACTTCCAAATACCCTAAAGTAGCTTAAGTTTGGTTTTCTACCTCTTAATAACTCATAAGGAGTTTTTCCTAGAATTCTCCTAATTGATACTCTATTTAAAATATACGTAGATGTATCTACGGCGTGACACCAAAATTTTTGTGGGATGGATTGTTCATTTAACATAGTTCTACTCATTTCTTGTAGTGACCTATTTTTTCTTTCTACTGTGCCATTTGATTGAGGAGTACGAGGAGCGGAGAAATTGTGAGATATTCCATTTAACTCACAATATTTTCCGAATTGTACTTCGTTATCAAATTCCTTACCATGGTCCGTCCTAATGGCAACTATTGAGCATCCTAATTTATTTTGAATCATTTTACTAAATATTTCGAATTTTTCAAAGGCTTGGGTTTTGTCACTTAAAAACCTAGTCCACGTGTATCGTGAGTAGTCATCTACTATTACTAAGGTATATTTGTTTCCTCCATAGCTCCGCACAGCGGATGGACCAAAAAGATCCATATGTAATAATTCTAGGCACCTAGTAGTGGATACTATATTCTTAGCTTTGTGACTAGCATGAGCTTGTTTTCCAATTTTACATGCATCACAAAAATGCTTGTCATATTTTAGATTAGGCAAATTTCTAACTAATTCCTTAGAGGCCAAAGATTGTATTTGTTGCATGTTAGCATGTCCTAATCTCCTATGCCACAATGTAGAGTTTTCATCTAGGGTCGTTAGGCATATCCTATCCTCAGGCTTGTTTCCTAGTTTCATAACATATATGCCACCTTTCCTAATTCCTCTACCTATAATTTTTCCATTCTTAACTATTTCGCTATCCTCTTCGGTAAATGTGACTCTACATTTATTGTCACATATTTGTCCTACACTAAGCAAGTTATATGTTAAATTATCTACATGCTCTACATTTTCAATAGTAAGAGAGTCTTGAGAAATCGTACCTTTGCCAATGATTTTTCCACGTAAGTCACTACCAAAAATAACGTTACCTCCATTGTATGCCTTGTATGTAGAGAATAGCTTACGGTTCCCCGTCATGTGCCTCGAACATCCGCTATCTTTGATCCATTCGTCAGGTTCCAAGTCAATTCCTAAACATATTTCGTCGGTTTCCTTTGCCATGAAACACTTTTCATCTCTTGGCTTTTCAACTTCTTCTTTGTCACTATCACTCCATGTTCCACTAACAAAGGCGCCTTGATTTTCATAACCCGGTGGCTTTAGACATTCGCCAATGAGATGATTTGGACTTCCACATCTAAAGCACTTTCTTTTCCCGTAGTTGTCACTTCTATTTCTTTGGAATGCTTTTCTTTCGTCTCGTGATAATCTAGTGAATCTTCCTCGTCTCTTGAAGAACTTCTTGAATTCTCTTACGGCCATTGCATATTCTTCGTCTTCACTTTCGTCACTTGAATCATCATCATCACTAGGTTCCTTTTTGGCTTTTAGAGCAATGGATTTGGTTTGTTCTTTCTTGACTTTGACCGTTTCCAAATCTCTTCTTATGATTTCTTCATGAACCTTCAAGTTGCCAATTAGTTCATCTAGTGATAACGTCATCAAGTTCTTTGATTCTTCAATTGCCGTGACCTTAGCTCGCCATTTTGGATGCAATGCCCTAAGAAATTTCCTAACACAATTTTTACTAGAAAATGTCTCATCAAGTGCTTTTAAACTTGTGATAATAGTGTTAAACTTAGCAAAAGCATTATCAATTGATTCCTCTTCCGGAATCGTAAATTGTTCATATTGTTGTACAAGAAGATCTATTTTATTATCTTTGACTTGGCTATTACCTTGGTGAGTAATTAGTAAAGAATCCCAAATTTCTTTGGCGGTTTTACACATAAAAATTCTTTCATATTCTTTGCGTGGTAACGCATTATAAATGACCATTTTAGCCTCATTATTTTTTGCTAATTTCTTTTTCAAATTATCATTTTGTTCTTCGAAAGATACAATTTCATTCATTTTAGTTTCAACATTATATTGAATAGGAGAAAAATCACCAAAGGTAATAATATGCCAAAGATCTTTTGATTTCACATACGTTTCGAATCTATTTTTCCAATATAAAAATCCATCACTTTCAAATAGTGGTGGTATTTGCATAGATTGCCCTTCTAAATATTTTTCAGATTCCATAGATCGTTACAAGTTTCAAAATACAATATATTTTAAAAAATCTTGCTAGACGTGGCTCCTGATACCAATTGTGGAAAACTAGAAGGGGGGTTGAATAGTTTTACGTCTTTTTAATTCGTTGTAAAAGATAGTTTTAGTATTTTCTTAGCTTTTAAAAACTTAGATTCGATAATATGTGATCTCAAGTCTTGTACAATATAAACAACTATCAATAAGTAATATATAACAATGATAAGTAATGAAATAAGTAAGAGATGGAAAGATCGAACCGCGAGACAAGAGATTTACAGTGGTTCGGCTACAAGGACACCTTCCTTGCCCTACTCCACTCCCCGAGCACCTAACTCAAGAGTTTTCTTCACTATATCAACAAGCTCCCTTATGGCGGAGAAAACCTTACACACAAATTTTCACACCACAACTTCTTCACACCTAAGTCACAACTTCTACACAACTTCTTCAAATCAATCTACTTCACAACTAACTATTCCACACCTATCTTCTTCACACCAATTTAATTCCTAACTTTTCTTCTTCACACCAAGCTACTAACTAATCACACAATCTATATATCTAGCACAACTATCTACAATCAAATATTCACAACAATCTTCATAAAGAATAATGTAAATGATCTTTGATGATGCACCAACAACTTGGATGTGGAGATCACAACAAGTTGTAATACTTCTTGTCTTGGGGGATAGAAGTATTCTTCTCTTGCACTTGAGAGGATGAAGTTTGGATCACTTTGAAACAAAGAATTATACACTTATGATCAAAGGATAAGAGAATATGGATCTAGATCAGAAAGTTTAGAAGTGCAAAAGGTGAGAAAATTCTGAGGGATGAACCAGTATTTATAGGGGAGAAAAATACTGTTCTGGAGCGTGGGCGGTCCCCTTAATTAATGGTCGGTCCCCTTAATGATTAAGGGGGCCGCCTAAGGAATTAAGGGGGCCTCCCCTTTCAGAACGTTGGTTTTTCTTGTCTTTTAGTGGTGAATATTTTTCTGGATAAAATTTGCCATTTTTGGTTGGAAATTTGAAATCATATATTTATAATAAATTAAACATATTCTTTTAATTCCAAAAGTAATTTTGTAAAAGATATAAGATGTTTAATGCATTTTATAAAAATTCTAGTGATTAGAGAAATTTCCTTTGATCATGAAATGTAATAAACCCTTTGTTTATTCATACCTTAAGTGATATAGAAGCAAAGACAAATATTAAGCACTAAAAACTTTTTTACGTCATAAGTTTTTAGATTAATGAGTTTATGCTTTGTAATTATCAAAACATAGAGACATTGTTAATATGCTAACAATGTTTTAAGACAATATTTATGTCAACAAACTTGACTGGCATAGAAGTTTTTCTGACATATGTTTTACTTATATTCTGTTTACTAGGAGTCACAAGAGGTGATTGAAACACTTCATTAAACTCATGATAAAAATTGTCATCATCCTCAGATAAATTTTTATTCTTTTCAAGTGTTGCATTATCCAAGTCATCACTGATGGCTTCTACTGAGACACTAGGATGCTCCACCTCATCCTTTTTAGTGTCATCAGTTATCGCAGTACCTCCAGGTGATGACTGGTCTATGTCGTCACTTACTTCAGAAGCCTTAACAGGCTTATCTCTCCTTTCATCATAGGAATCATATGACATAATTTCATCTTCTAGATATTGATTAAAAAAGTTTAAATTGTTTATGTTTTGAAACTGCATATTAAAACCTTTGTTTTCAGAACTGTTTTTAAAAGGAAATATAGTTTCATAAAACTTTACATCCCTTGAGAAAAATACTTTTTTACTTTCAAGACTAAACAACTTATAGCCTTTTTTGTCAAAAGCAAAACCAATGAAAACAGACTTTTCAGACCTAGAAGAAAACTTTTCAGAATTATTTAAAATTGTAGCAAAACAGAGACATCCAAAAACTTTTAAAATGGAGAGATTTGGTTCAGTTTTATATATCATTTCAAAATGTGACTTCCTAGACAGCATAGAACTTGGTAACCTGTTAATCAGGTACACAGCAGTTAGAACACACTCAGACCACATATTCCAAGTAATCCCCCTGAAACATGAGGCCCTAGCAACATTTAACATATGTCTATGTTTCGTTCAACTATTCAATTTTGTTGAGGGGTATAAGAACAAGAAGTTTGTTGTAAAATCCCATTATATTTACAAAACTTTTCCATATTATGATTAATAAACTATGTTCCATTATCACTTCTAAAAACTTTCACAGTTTTATCAAACTGATTTTAATCAAATGAACCAACTGTCCAATTTCATTGGTTTGATGGTCACTCAAAGGAAAAGGGTCTCTAGTTTGTTTAGCCTTATGGCAAACATCACAAGGATCATGATTAGATTCCATTTTAAAAAAAAGTTTGTCTTTCAAGATTTTCAGAACTTGGTCAGTAGGATGACAAAGTCTGTTATGCCATATGAATTTAGACAAACAACATATTTAAATGTTATTATTAACCAATTTTTTACCTGTATTAAGAAAATACAATCCATCCTTTTGATTACCAGTCCCCATTTGGGTCTTTTGAATGGAATCCTGTATAATACAAACATCTTCATCAAATATTACTCTGAACTTATTATCTTTATTTAATTTGTGAACAGAAAGAAGACTGACTTTGTAGCCAGGGACTACCAAGACATTGTGAATGACCATTTTATTTGTTAATCTCAAGCTTCCCATACGTGTAACAAGGGCCTTAGTCCCATTGGGATGACCCACACTCATGTTAAGCTTAGAAATTTCAACAATACTAAACATGTGTGAAACAGTGTAAGTCATATGTTGACTTGCACCTGAATCAACAATCCAACCCACATACATACTATATGTTCTTATGTTGATATTGTGATTAAAAAATGTAGAAGAACAGAAACTAACAACACAATTCATACCTGCAACATTTGCCGGTATACAACCAGATCAGGATTTATCACTGATCAGGGCCATTAGCTTTTTATACTGATCATATGTGAATGAGTAAGATGAACCAGTAGACTGATCTCTATGACCTGAAACAACATTATTGCTAACAGTATTTTGAGGAGAGTTAGATTTCTTTTTGAAGCCAGCAGGGTACTCTACTAACTCAAAACATCTATCAGCAGTATCACCATTCATATTGCAATGAGTGCGGACCAAATGAGTTCTATTAAGTGTTTTAAACTAATTATTATTATTGTTGTTTTTGTTCATAGACCACTCATTAGTTTTTTTTTATTAGATTTGGTTGCAAATGCAGAGTTACTATTTTTAGAACCAGAATGAGATGGAGTACTCCTATGAGATTCATCTTTAGACAGAGTAGCAAATGCACTCTTAACATTAGGGATAGGATCAGAGGTGAGAACAATATCTTGATAGGAGCATAAACCTCATCCAGTCCCATTAGAAACTGCATCAGCTTAATAAGCTGATTATGTTTCCTAAGTTTAGCAGAACCTTCACAAGTGCAGTCAGGCAAATCCACAAGAGAGTCATATTGCCTCCATAATGCATTAAACTTGATATAGTATTCAGATAATGGAATGCCAGATTGAGTGGAAGAATGTATTTTATAGTGCATATTGAATATTATGGAACCATCTTCTTTATTATAAGTTTCTTCCAATTCATCCCAAACGGTTTTAGAAATTTTAGAAAAAACTTGTCCCATAAACACATCCTGAGACACACACCCAAGAATAAAAGATAACACCACAGAATTGCTTCTATCCCACTGTTCTTGCATAAAACCAGAGTGTTCAGGTCTAAGAATTTTACCATTTATAAAACCAAGTTTATTTTTAGTGTGAATAGCTAATTTTATAGCAGCAAACCAAACCTTATAATTTTCAGGCCCTTCCAATTTAAAACTTATTGTTGGAATACCACTAGTGTCACTACTATGCAAGTACAGAGGGTCAAACTGATCAAGGCGATTCTCACCTGATCCGCCAGCTTCATCATCATTTTCCCCAACCATGATGATGAAACAAACCAAAAAACAAAACAGAAAATAAGCAAATACACCTTATATCGCCTACAGTCACAAATAACCTCCAACAACCAAACAACTCTAATCACAAACAATTCCTTTAACCTACTCTTCACCCAATCAATCTAAAAACACTAAAAAAATTCCTAAAAGAGAGAGTGATATGAGGTGTTACAGTGCACGCACTCCAAGAAGATTTGATCAAGAAGATCAAGAAACCAACAAGCATAGCGGAATGTCACAAGAACCTGAAAAATATAGAGAAAACAATTAGTTATCAATTATTGGATATAGTAATCAAAAAGACAACCAATATCATCAATTGATAACAAAAAATTAACCAAATAACCAAGAACCCCTGAATCAGAGTTTGATACAGAAAACCCCAATTTGGAAGACAAATCCAATAGAAGATAGATCAATCAAGATCGAATCAAGAACCAATTGATTAACAAACGTTAATCACCTCTAATCAATAAGAATAAAAAAACCCCAATTTTCCAGAAACCCTAAAAATTGAAATCTTTGATTACCCACCAATTGAATCCCAAATTAAGAAATTCAACCACTCAGAACACTAAGATCTACATAGCTTTGAACTTAATTTCAAAAACCCCCAAAGATTTTTGAAACCCTAATTTTGAAAAAATTTCAAAAAACAATCGATCTTTGTATCACAGCCAACCTGGCTCTGATACCATGTGAAAATTCATACAAAGATCACTAAAAACGATTTAGTTAATTCAACCAACCTCCCATTATTTTATTCACAACATCAATCTATCACTTCGAATGTGATAATTGGTTTTGAGTTCATACAAAATACAAGAAACAAACAATCAATTGACTACAAACAGAAATATCTCAACTTAGAGAAAGAGAGATGAATACACAGAATATAATGAGAAGATATTGAAACCTTAATCTATAATGGGGATTATATAGCTGCTATCTTGGGACCTTCTATAATAGCTCCCTTTAGTCCACATCTTTAGCTCAGCTACACATTCAGTCCCTGCACATATAAAAATAAAGAAACGCAATACAAACTATCTTTACCTTATTTACCAAAAGAACCCTGAACTTGGTTAAAACCTAATTCAAAGAAACAAGGCAAAGATTATCCTTCTGAACAAGGCATCAATACATGTTGCCAGGTGAACCCTGCCATGATTGCATTATCCATTGGTGTTGTGAACCATGTGCCTTATACCAAAAGTATCATGAGCTTAGGAATCGTGGATTTGATATGTATCTTGGTAAAAGTTTTTGCTTTTAGATAAAAAAATGTTAATGTCAACAAGTATTGCACATCCATTTGGCATATAAGAATCTGAATTTTAGTTTTTTTTGTCGTATTCAGGAAGGAATGGAAGTATGGCTAGGCAGAATCATGGAGTCGTGATAACACCAATTGCTCCAGCTGAAATGCAACGATAGTTACAATATAATGAATTATTCTTGTATTACGTATTGTGGGTACATACCATAAAACCACCACCCAAGTGAAACAGTAGCCGGGCATCTCGATTTCCTCATATAATGTATTAGGCTCAAGCCCCTATAAGTAAATATCTTTGGGTGGCCACATAAAGGGTTAAAAAAATGCTCACAAGGATACCCTGGTTGGGTCACAATACATCTGAGTCAAAGACTTGCATTCTCTCATCCGAACAAGTAAAGCTTGATCCGTTTTACCGCTTGTCTATTTAGTTATGTGATGTAAAACAAATTTCTACATGAAATTATCTCTTATCCACTACACTTTCCTAAGTCGAATTTCTGAGCTCAAAATATATTGATTGTATTGGTTTAGTTTTTATGTTGGTCCATATTGATATGTACCGAAACTTAATACTGTGATTGATCTCGGGATCCTTCGCTACTTGAGCAACTTGTAATCCTTGTTTGTGAAGCACTTCATAAATTGGATTGATTGAAACACCGATGTCTACTAAACAACTGTGAATCAAAGGATGTTAAACAATACTCGTATTATGTATTTTAGGGTCTTTAGCTTAGCTGATGTATGGAGTTCATTAACTTATTTCAGTTTCAAAACACAATAAGCCAAAGAAATGTTGCTTATATTTGAGCATGTTGGCTCATTGATGAGGAAACCTTCTTGGAACCTTTTGAAATAGCTTAATCTCGATCTTCCAAATAAGCTAAAATTAGTTGGTCTAGACATAGCAAAGATGCATTGCCAAACGTGATATTATCATGGTAGATGTGTGGCTAGTTGCCTCAGACTAATTCACACATCATCTTTGAACTAATAAACCAACTTAAAGTAGCTCTTTCAAACTATATACCATTTGTATTCACAGGGAACCATAAACATTTAGCAACAATCCTACTATTGATCATTACCTACTTAAAGTAGATCTTTCTTCACAATCACCAACATGAATAGTTCAAAGAGATCAAAATACGAACAAATAAACAAATAACGAACAATAGATACTTATGCATATGCAGATATGTTGATTCTTCACAATTACTACAACGTTGTAATACATTATATGATTTTGCACCGGATGCCACCAAGCCCAACAATGAGTAAGACAGGGTCTGGATGCACGAAGACGCACACAGATCAGCTGAATGATACTTTCGCAGTACTCTAGCAGACCAACCAATGGCTGATACGTGGGAATTGCACCCTCGCAACAGGTTTTTCCTCTCAAGGGATCTCGAGAAGCTTACAACCCCCACCAGGCAGTGTACCTGATCGTTGTAGTATAGTATAGTGACAATTACTGGGGGATTGATCGTTCAACTCAGGAATAGTGTCGCTAGGATTAGAAAGCATACTAAACTAGGTCTAGAGGTGAGGGATGATTCTTTTTGTATTTTTATATTTTTATGAAAGCAAGTAAAATCTCGGTTTTAAAGGAGTGGGCGAAATTAGTTACTAGCCAACTCACCCAATTAATCTAAAGATGCAATCAAAATAAAATAAAAGAAATGAAAATAAAACTATTATACTAATGTGGTGGAAACAATAATGAGGAAAGTTGTGTTTACTTAGACTTCATTACTCCCTAGATATCCTTTACAGGTTGATTAGCTTGTTACAATTGCATGGATGACGGGTCATATTCCTAAATACTAGTTGTAGGGCCGTGTACAATATTCCCTAACACTATAGGATCCTACTTCACTCCTTTGTCGAGCCGTTAGAAGCTCCTCACATGGGATCATTAGAATTCTCCTACGCATTAAATACAACCAAAAATCGTAGTACACCTCCGATCATATTTCTTAAGATGTTCAATTCAAGCAAGTTACCAATGGAAGTCTGCCAGTTTTCTTAAGCCTAACATTGAATACAATCATCCGTAACAATTATAAACAAATAATCAACCCATAATTAACATCTAGGTTTCACTACATCTAAGCAAACACAAGAAAAATCTAGCCTAACATGTTAAAGAGAAGAAAAGCGTAAGATATAATCACACAACACATAGACATATTGAATGATTTGAATGAATACTTATCTTAAATTGAACATGGAAGAATCAAGGGGTTGGAACCCTTGAAAAACTGATAAAATTCGGACTAGGGTTTATTCCCTCAAAGTTGCACACTAATGAATGAAATTTGAAAAACTATATATAGATTATACATCATGACGGCGTCATGTGTTAGATCGTGACACCATCAACTCGCCGCCATGATAAAATCGTATTGCCTAGATCTATTGGTGACGCTGTCATGTAGGAATTTACTCTGGGCCGTCACGTGTAGTTGGACCCTGACGGCCTTGGTGACACCGTCAGGTCCTAAGCTTAAGAACTCTCTGGATCGTTACGTGTATTTTCCACTTCCACCTCTTTTGTAACTATTGACGCCGTCATGTGTAACATCTGGACGCCGTCAGGTACTGTTGAAGCAAGGAAATTTGAGACTTTGCCGTTTTCTTCACTTTTATGCTCCAAAAACGTCCAAAATGCTTCCTTTTCCAGATTCTTCCTCAAAAGTATCTAAAATGACAAAAGGAACGATTTAGGGCAATAATTGATCAAATAATCTCGAATTCGGGCTTAAATGACCCCTTAAAAGCGATACACTTTTCACCTCATCAAATACCCTTACACTTGAGATTTGCTTGTCCTCAAGTAAATACGCTTTTATTCTAATCAAAATACAAGTTAGGGGTCATTTAACACTAATATAAAAGTAATTACAACAAATAATCGTTCCACTTAAAACCAAAGACAAGCACGGAGGTCATACACTTAGCACCTCACAAATAGTGTTTGGATATGATACTCACATTTCTCGGGTGTAATAAAGTATATATCACAATATGGAAATGGAAAACATCTCTTACTACCTGTCATAGCAAATAGATTACCATAGGCTTGGGAATGGATCAAACCTCCACCACTTGGCGTAAGCACTTAGGATAAACTATCAAAGAGATCTTTTAAAGGGTTATAACGTTAGGTGTAGGGATATGGAAAACATGGTTTTGTTGGATAAAGGCAATATTTACTGGTGGCGAGCTAATCATCTTGGTTAATTACATGTACAATATGGCGTTGCTAAGCCAAGACTCGACTCGACTTAAGCTAATAAATAAAAAATAACAAAAATATAAAACAAACATAGAATGAAGCGGGATGGTAGTCCGTATGTTTTTTCTCTTTTCTTTTTCTATTTTTTTTTTCTTTTACTTTTTTTTTTTTTTTTTTTTTTTTTTTTTTTTTTTTTTTTTTTTTTTTGGGCATACACTCTTACGCTACCATTCAAAATAATACATCACAGGGAATGTACATTCCCCTTACACTTGAATTTTTACATACTTTACAATGAACTAATCTAATGACTCGAATCAAGATAATCAAAACACTTGGAGTACTTTTTAAGATTAACGCACATATGGGGGGTAATATATGATGTTCTTCCCCATTACTCCATAACACAAGTACTTTACCCATGAGTCCCAATCGTCCCAAAACAATATGTACAAGATATGACTCGACTTAGCAACCATGTAATCAATTAGATAATTAACTAAGGGTTTAAACAAATAACAATAATGCACTAAAGATGAGTGCATATACGGAAGGCTAAGGTGATTTGGTTGCACATTTGAGTGGGTTGTAACAAATTCTTCCTTTAAGTAAAATGCTTAAAGTTAGAAACGAAAAGATAGGCTCGGAGGGGTGTACTAGGGGTTTCGTGTACTAAAAATGAGAACAACACTAAGGTGTGGGAAAAATTAATTTACTTTACTAGTCAAGTAATATGACTTAATTGGTCAAGTAATTATGATACGGGTTTAACACAAGGGTGATCCTAATGCCTTTTATCATGTAGTAAATCCTACTAAACGAATGTAGTCTCACTAGCGGTCTCGGGATGCATCTCTAACGCAAGTTCTAGAATGTAAATGCTACCGGTACACTCATAAGCACTAATAATGAATGCTTTTCCTATCAAATCTAAAGGCGAACCTCACATATTTGGGTGGAAAATTTTTCTGAATGGTACTGTTTTGTGCAAGTTATACAACTCCTATCCATGAGACGCTTGTTAAGGCTAAAGTTTCATTCCTAAATGTTGTAAAAAAATTTAAATTTGGCGCTAAAATTACACTAACAAGTATTTCTCTTAGTTTTATTACACACCTACCATCAAACAAACAAACTCAAGTGCAATAGTATCCTATAAGGTATCATCATTTACCCTCCCCTTACACTTAGGATGAACATTGTCCCCAATATTTAATTAAAGAATGTAAAAGTAAAATAGGTAAAAGAATGAAAAACAAATACTCCCCTGATTCGTTCGGTGTGGATAGTGTGTTAACAAGGTTAGATCTTCCTCCAAGAAAATGAACATTCAAAGCTTCCCTTCCAGAAATATAAATCATCTTCTTGTCATATATAACCTGTTAAACCTGAGAAAACAATAATGGCAACCTCGCGTAAAATCGGCGGCAATCTATATATACTAACAAATTCTAGAAAACAATTTAAGATATAATGCTTGTGGAATGAATGTTTGCAGATTTCCTGGAGTTTATAAAACTAAAGAATTAACAAAAACTTTAAGACTCCGTTAGAAAAAACAAAACTCGCAAAATTTCCAGAATTTTACACGTGACGCCGTCAGGAGTTAAACCCCGACGTCATCAGAAATGACCTGCAGAAATCTTTATGTTAAGTTTCCGGAAAATTTCTGGAAAAACTTATGTCCTACTTCCTGAAAAATCCTGCAAAACATCATTATGACTCGATACAAACATTTGAATCTAACAAATACTAATATACATGTTCATTTAATATTGTGCCGAATCATGATCATTTTCGTTCTTAGAAACAAATTTGGGGTTTCCCCTTAAACTTAGCTTTTGAAAAATACCTTTATATGAAGTTAAGACGAAGTTAAACGACAAAATAAAGCATTTTCACAATTTTAGTTTGAAATATGATCTACCAACAATGAAAATAAAACACGCATACGAAAACAAATAAAATCAAAAAAATAAAACAAATAAAACAAATTAAACTTGGGTTGCCTCCCAATAAGCGCTTGTTTTTGTTCGAGTCACGAGCCTGACTCTACCCTTATTTAACGGAAATAGGGGAGGTTTTCCCTACACTTTGGATTAAGTGCGGGTGGAAGTAGCGATACACACCCTTAGGGTGGAAATATGCCACGTGAGGTGAAGGAGGTGAGTGAATTATATGTTCAAACGAGTGTGCTCCTTTTATCATAACCTTACCTAGTAAATTTGGGTCAATGGGTGAGATGAAGTTTTCTCCTAAAAGGGGATCATCTTCTATCAACTTCGAGAGACTTCTAGTTGGGAATCCATCTTGACCTAATAAACCTGGTTTAAACCCATAATGTTTCTTATGATCAATCATGAATGGGTGATATAAGTATGTAAGGTCATGGTTCACTCCTATATTGGCTTCCATTCTACATGGTTTAGAGTCTATGATGAGTGTGTAAATACTCATCATTTTTATCGTATCTGAACTGCCAAAACATCCAAAAACACTCAGAAATGCATCAAAATACAGAAATTATTCCAGGAATTGTGTTTTATATGTTTTAGATGCAAAATTTTTAAAAACAAATGAAAAACGAACAAAGTTTGCATAATTGGCAGCTTCAGTCCCACAAGTTTTATAAATTGACAAAACTAGTCCCTGAAGGTTTAAAATAAAAGAAAAGTCAACTCAAGATTTTTAAAAGTAAAAAATTATCAAATTTAGTCCTTGGGTGAAAAGTTTGAGAAAATTACACCTTTAGTCCCTACAGTTTGGAAAAGTACAAAAATGGTTCCTGGAGTTTTGAAATGTAAAAACTATCAAAAATTGGTCCTTGTACTATTAATTTATGACAGGTGTGATCCCTTGAATAAAGTTTGGAGAATTGCCATTTCTGGTCCTCAAAGTTTCAGCAGTTTGCAAGTTTGGTCCTTGGGTTTTATAAGCTACAAACCAAACGGTTACCTTTAATATAACAAACCCATCACTAAACCTGATCTAGCAAACCAAGCCCAATTCCCTATCCTAAGCCCAATCCCCACCAAATATATACTCCCTCCCTGATTTAATAATGATGTGGCGAAAAATGAACCACTTTTAGGGGGTCATTTAAGCCCGGAATTGAATTTATTTGATCAAATATTGCCATAAATCGTTACTTTTGTGATTTTAGGTACTTTGGGAGTGAAATCTGGAAAAGGAAGCAATTCGGACATTTTTGGAGCATAAAAGTGAAGAAAACACCAAAGACTTAATTTTCCAAGCTGGGACAGTAGGTGACGGCGTCAAGAGCAATTTCCTGACGGCGTCAAGAGTAATTTTCATGACGGCCCAGTACAGAAATGAAGGCGTCACAAGGAAGAGCGTCAAGAGTAAAATACGTGACGGCCTGGAAAAAGTTAATACATGACGGCGTCAGATGTAGATCAAGGCAGTCCGAGAATTCTTTTGGCGGCGAGATGACGGCGTCACCTATTTGGTCTTGACGCCGTCAGCCTCAGTTTTCTATATATAGTTTTCTAATTTTCATTCATTAAAAAGAGGAACAAGTTTGGAGAAACCCTAAGGCCGAACCATATACGATTTTTACAGGTTTTTCAAGGGTTTTCAGCCCTTGAACCCTTTCATGTGTAATTGAGATAAGTGTTCTTCTAATTAAATCAATATGTCTATGTGTTGGTTGTCTATATCTTGTGCTTGTCTTAATTCCACCATGCTAGGCTAGATTTATCTTGTGTTTGCTTAGATCTAATGAAACCTAGATGTTGATTATGTGTTGATTACTTGTTTATGGTTGTATTGGATGAATGATTTCGATGTTAGGCTTAAGAAAACTGGCAGATCTCCAAATGGTAACATGCTTGAACGTCTTAGGAAACATGAACCGATGTGCACTAGGTTTTATTGGTTGTATTTAATGCATGAGTAAATTCTAATGATCCCATGTTAGGAGCTTCTTAGCCGGCTCGACATAGGAGCGAAGTAGGCACTCATAGGATTAGGGAGTTAAGTGCGCCACCCCATGAATGGTATTAAGGAATACAATCCGTCATCCACGCAACTATAACAAGTAATTAACGTGTAAAAGATATCTAAGGAGTAGTTAAATCTAAGTAAACATATTTCTCCACTTATTGCTCACAACCTTAGTTTAATTTAGTTTTATTTTCATTTCTAGTATTTTATTTTGATTGCATCTTTAGTATTGGGTTAGTTGATTAGCAACTAATTCCGCCCAAATCCTTCAAACCCGAGATATTTACTTGCTTTCTAAAAAAAATATAAAAATACAAAAATAATCATCCTTCATCTCTAGAACTAGTATTTAGGTTTTCTAATCCTAGCGACACTATTCCTCGCTGAACGATCAATCCCCCGGTACTTGTCACTATACTATACTACAACGATCAGGTACACTGCCTGGTGGGGGTTGTAAGCTTCTCAAGATCCTTTGAGAGGTAAAGCCTGGTACAATCCCTACGCATCAAGTTTTTGGCGCCGCAGCCCGGGGAATAGTTATTGTCTAGGTTAGAATCTCTTTTTATTAGGTCTACTTGCTAGATTCCTTTCTAGTAAGATTTTATTTTTATTTTTAGGTTTTCTTTAGTCTATCTTATTTCTTTGTGTTTTTGTTCGTAACTTTTCACCACCCGACATCATGGACGATGGGAACATCTTTGAACTCGTCATCCCACCACAACAAAACCCACCACTAGAACCTCTTAGGCCCCGAACCTTAGGAGAGTATTCCCGACCTAGCCACCAAGGCTACCGAAACACCATTGAGCTCACCGGAGCCAATGTGACCCCCTTGCGATCCAACACCATCCGGTTGGTGCAAAGCGGATGTGCATTCCATGGACTTCGTTCCGAAGATCCAAACCAACATCTTAAGGACTTCCTTAAAATCGTAGATTCCATAGACCTAGATGTTGAAACTAGAGAGACAACCCGATTACGCCTATTCCAATTCTCTCTACGGGATCAAGATAGTCAATGGCTTGAGCGTTTACCCGCAGGATCCATCACCACATGGGATGATCTCACCACTCGTTTCCTTGCTCAAATTTTCCCACCAGGGAGAACTACTAAGCTTAGAAATGACATCTTGATGTTCCAACAACGTCAAAATGAATCTCTTTATGAAGCATGGACTCGTTTAAAGGACTTACTCCAAAAAGTCCCTCATCATGGCATAGATCTTTGGCTCCAAGTCAAAATCTTTTATGACCATATCGATCTCTCCACGAGGCGAGCCATTGACCAACCGGCCGGTGGTAAGCTACGTGATCTAAGTGCGGAACAATCATGGGAACTCATAGAAGATCTTGCTCTCTATGACAACAAAAGTTGGAATGATCCCCGTGATTTGAACAAAATGGTCAAGGCAATATCTTTGCCTTCGAACAACTCTAGCACTCCCGACCGTAGGATCACGGAACTTGAGGACCAAGTCAATTTTCTCATGAAATCTTACGAAGCTCCTAAGCCTTTAAGCCAAGTAAACAAAATCACTTCTTCATGCGAATTATGTAGTGGTCCCCATGACACTCGTGATTGTGTGGAACTCCCCGGAACAGCTTTTGCGGACTACGCATCCACGCGTACCGACGAAGCGGGAGATAAGTGGTACACTTTCAAGCCCGAGCCAAACCCTTACGATGATTCATACAACCCCGCTTGGAAAAATCACCCAAACCTTAGGTGGAAACAAAATCAAGCCAATTCTTCCAATCCCCCTAATCGTTACCAACCAAACGGTCCACCCTCCAACCGTACTTTCAACAACAATCCTTCGAACAATTATGGTAGTACCAAAAATCTTGAAGGGTTGATGTCTAAATTCATGGCATCTCAAGAAGCTCGCATATATAAGTTTGAAGCCGATTTCAAACAAAAGCAAAGCGAGATGACCACAAAAATTGATGCATTGTTGAAAGTTCTCAATGACCGAGAAATGGGAGCACTCCCAAGCGACACGGTCAAGAATCCAAAACTAAACGTTAATTCCATATCTTCAGTTTCGTCACCCACTTCGTGTCCACAATACTACTCGGTTAAATCAACGAGCACGTGTTTCAAACAAAACCAAATTCTTCAAAAGGACCAATCAAGTAAAACACCCGATATAGAACCGGTCAAAAGTATAGTTGAAACACCTCCTACGCAAGACCTTGACGATGAATTCAAGGAACTTCACCTTGAACGCCCCGTCATTGATGTCTTAGCCCGTGCTCCTTACTATAGTGCCCTCCTGGAAAAATATGAGAAGTTTAAACTAGGTAAAAATGGGACCGCTTTCGTTCAAAACAAGTTGCCTAAAAAGCTTGATGATCCAGGCATATTTGTTCTACCTTGTTAGATAGGAAGATCCGAAGCTTTCGTCACACTAGCCGATTTAGGGTCAAGCCTCAACTTGATTCCCTTATCCCTATTCACAACTCTTAAGCTAGGAAAGTTAGAGGAAACGGAGGTGTTGATAGGTCTAGCGGATGGGAGTATTGCCCACCCGGTTGGAATGATTAAGGATGTAGTTGTTCACGTAGGAAAGTTAACTATATTAGCGGATTTTCACGTCTTAGACATGGTTAGTGACACTACATGCCCATTATTGGTAGGAAGAGAATTTTTAGCAACCGCTAGCGCCATGATAGATTGTAAGGAGTCTAAGATAGCGGTAGGTGAAGGCGATACTTGGTCGGTGTACGATGTTAAGAAGGATAGTTATGATTGTGATGATGAACCGACACCGCATTGGGTAGAGATGAATAGGAGACCATCTAGATATGGACCTTGGATAGAAAGGAACTTTATAGGATCTCAATGCCCATTCTATCTGGAAAAAGATTTCGTTGAAAAGACACATTCGGTGGAACAACTCATAGCTAGAGATGAAGAGCTAGATCCCTTTGAGGACCCCTTAGTATTTAGGAAGATGATTGAGTTCCTGAGCGTAATGCCTATTAATATAGAGATGAATAAGTGGAAAAGAGAGGGAGATAAATGTAAATGGAGGTGGGACAAGCCACCTAAAGAAGGTGACGGATCATGGCATATGAGGATGACTTTGTATGATCCGGATGGAGAAAAGTTTGAAAGGTCATACCATACTAAGGAAACTGATAGGAAGTTGAAACCTAAGTTTGATCCCAAAGATGTCCTCAATGAGGAACTCACCTGTGTCACGTAGTAACCCATGACCTTGAGTCTAGCTACAAGACTCGTAAATAAAGAAAAGCGCTTCTTGGGAGGCAACCCATGATTTTGTGTGATTTTTATTTTGTTTATTTGTTATTTGTTTCCGTATGCATGCTTTATTTTTATTGTTGGTAGATCATGTTTCTAAACTAAATAGTGGAAATACTTTACTTTGTTGTTTTGGACTAGTCTTAAGTCCACCTAAAAGTATTTTTGCAAAAGATAAGTGTAAGGGGAAACCCCAAATATGTTTTTAAGAAACAAACTAATCATGATTCTCCACAATATTAAATGGACATGTATATTCGTATTTGTTAGAGTCAAATGCTTGTATTGAGTCATAATGAAGTTTTGCAGGATTTTCCAGGAAGTAGGACCAAGTTTTTCCAGAAATTTTCCGGAAACTTAACACAAGAATTTGTGCATGTCACTTCTGACGGCGTCACGAGTTTACTCTTGACGGCGTCACGTGCAAAAACCTGGAAATTTTACCAGTTTTGTTTTTCTAACGGAGTTTTAAAGTTTTTGTTGAATTATTAAGTTTTATAATCTCCAAGAAATCTGCAAACTTCATTCCACAAGCATTATATCTTACTTTGTTTTCTAGGATTTAGTAACTTATATAGATTGCCGCCGATTTTATACGAGGTTGCTTTGTTTGTTTTCTCAGGATTTACAGGTTATGTATGATAAGAAGATGATTTATTTTTTCTGGAAGGGAAGCTTTGATTGTTCATTTTCTTGGAGGAAGATCTAACCTGGTGATGAGGCGAAAAATGATCCGTTTTTAGGGGGTCATTTAAGCCCGAATCCGAATTTATTTGATCAAATATCGCCCTAAATCGTTCCTTTTGTGATTTTAGGTACTTGGAGAGTGAATTCTGGAAAAGAAGCCATTTTGGACGTTTTTGGAGCATAAAAGTGAAGAAAACGGCAAAGTCTAAAGTTTCCATGCTGGGAACAGTAGGTGACGGCATCAAGAGTAATTTCCTGACGGCGTCAAACCTCAATAATAAAATCCGAGAGTTCATGAAGGCGTCAAGAGTTTTCCTGACGGCGTCAAAACCCCAAGAATTAAAATCCGTAGTTGATGACGGCGTCACATACAGGGCGTCAAGAGTAATTTGTGCGACGGCCTAGGCCTTGACGGCGTCAGAAGTAGATCAAGGCCGTCCGAGGAAGTATTTGGCGGCGAGATGATGGCGTCACACCTTTGTTCTTGACGCCGTCATCCCTATTTTCCTATATATAGTTTTCTAGTTTTTCACATTAAAGGAGAGAAGTTTTGGGAGAAACCCTAAAGACGATTTTGGTGTAACTTTACAGGTTTTTCAAGGGTTCCAACCCCTTGATACCTTGCATGATTAATCAAGATAAGTGTTCTTCTAATTCAATCAATATGTCTATGTGTTGGTTGTCTATATCTTGTTCTTGTCTTAATTCTATCATGCTAGGCTAGATCTCTTTTGTGTTTGCTTAGATCTAATGAAACCTAGATATTGATTATGTGTTGATTACTTGTTTATTCTTGTTTTTGGATGAATGATTTATATGTTAGGCTTAAGAAAACTGGCAGATCTCCAAATGGTAACATGCTTGAACGTCTTAAGAAACATGAACCGAGGCGTACTAGGTCTTTATTGGTTGTATTTAATGCATGAGCCACTATTTACAATCCCTATAGTTGTGCTGGGCATGGTGTAGGAGGAGATAAGAGCTCATAGAATTGGGGAGTTATGTATGCCACCCCATGAATGGTATTAAGGAATACGATCCGTCATCCATGCAATTATAACAAGTAATTAACGTGTAAAAGATATCTAGAGAGTAGTGAAA
Source organism: Artemisia argyi (assembly GCA_030686995.1). NCBI lineage: Eukaryota > Viridiplantae > Streptophyta > Magnoliopsida > Asterales > Asteraceae > Artemisia > Artemisia argyi. The sequence goes on from CM060683.1 coordinate 176,114,367, forward strand.
TCTAAGTAAACACATTTTCTCCAATTACTGCTCACAACCTTAGTATAATTAGTTTATTTTCATTTTCTAGTATTTTATTTTGATTGCATTTTTAGTATTGGGTTAGTTGAATAGCAACTAATTCCGCCCACTCTTCCAAAACCCAAGATTTTAATTGCTTTCTAAAATATATAAAAAATACAAAAATAATCATCCCTCACCTTTAGAACTAGTAATTAGGCTTTCTATTCCTAGCGACACTATTCCTAAGCTGAACGATCAATCCCCCGGTACTTGTCACTATACTATACTACAACGATTAGGTACACTGCCTAGTGGGGGTTGTAAGCTTCTCGAGATCCCTCGAGAGGTAAAGCCTGTTGCGATTCCCACGCATCACCTGGCCACCTTATTATCCATACCGAGCGAATCAGGGGAGTATTTGATTTCATTTGTTTTACTTATTTCACTTTTACATTCTTTACTTGAACATTGGGGACAATGTTCATCTTAAGTGTAAGGGGAGGGTAAAATGATGATACCTTACAGATACACTTTCGCTTGAGTTTGTTTGTTTGATAGTAGATATATAATAAAACTATGAGAAATACTTGTTAGTGCAATTTTAGCGCCAAATTTAAATTTTTTTACAACATTTAGGAGTGAAACTTTAGCCATAGCAAGCGTCTCATGGATAGGAGATTGTATGACTAGCACATACCCGTACTTTCAGAAAAATTTTCCACCCAAATATGTGAGGTTTGCCTTTATATTTGATAGGAAAAGCATTTACTATTAGTGCTTATGAGTGTACCGGTAGCATTTAGATTCTAGAACTTGCGTTAGTGATGCATCCCGAGACCGCTAGTGAGACTACATTCGTGTGGTAGAATTTACTACATGATAAGAGGCATTAGGATTACCCTTGTGTTAAACCCGTATCATAATTACTTGACCATTTAAGTCATATTACTTGGCTAGTTAAGTCAACTAATTTTATGGAGTAATGGGGAAGAACATCATTTATTACCCCCATATGTACGTTAATCTTAAAAGTGCTCCAAGCGTTTTGATTTTCTTAATTCGAGTCATTAGATTAGTTTATTGTAAAGTATGTAAAGATTCAAGTGTAAGGGGAATGTTCATTCCCTATGATGTGTTATTTTCAATGGTAGGATAAGAGTGTATGCAAAAAAAAAAAAAAAAAAAAAATACATATATATATATATATATATATATATATATATATATATATATATATATATATATATATATATATATATATATATATATAGAAAAAGAAAGAGAGAAAAAACATACGGACTACCATCCCGTTTCATTCTATGTTTATTTTATGTTTTTGTTATTTTTCATTTATTAGCTTAAGTCGAGTCTAGTCATGGCTTAGCAACGCCATATTGTACATGTAATTGACCAAGATTGTTACTCGCCACCAGTAAAGACTGCCTTTATCCAACAAAACCGTGTATTTCATATACCTAAACCTAACGTTACAACCCTTTAAAAGACCTCTTTGATAGTTTATCCTAGGTGCTTACGCCATGTGGTGGAGGTTTGATCCTTTCCCAAGGCTATGGTAATCTATTTTGCTATGACAGGTAGTGAGAGATATCTTCCGTTTCCATATTGTAATTTATACTTTATTACACCCGAGAGATGTGAGTATCTAAACACTATTTGTGAGATGCTAGTATATGACCTCCGTGCTTGTCTTTGGTCTTTAGTGGAACGATTATTTGTTGTAATTACTTTTATATTAGTGTTAAATGACCCCTAACTTGTATTTTGACTAGAATAAAAGCGCATTTGCTTGAGGACAAGCAAATCTCAAGTGTAAGGGTATATGATGAGGCAAAAAATGAACCACTTTTAGGGGGTCATTTAAGCCCGGAATTGAATTTATTTGATCAAATATTGCCCTAAATCGTTCCTTTTGTGATTTTAGGTACTTTGGGAGTGAAATCTGGAAAAGGAAGCAATTCGGACGTTTTTGGAGCATAAAAGTGAAGAAAACGCCAAAGACTTAATTTTCCAAGCTGGGAACAGTAGGTGACGGCGTCAAGAGCAATTTCCTGACGGCGTCAAGAGTAATTTTCATGACGGCCCAGTACAGAAATGAAGGTGTCACAAGAAAGAGCGTCAAGAGTAAAATATGTGATGGCCTGGAAAACGTTAATACATGACGGCGTCAGATGTAGATCAAGGCAGTTCGAGAATTCTTTTGGCGGCGAGATGACGGCGTCACCTATTTGGTCTTGACGCTGTCAGCCTCAGTTTTCTATATATAGTTTTCTAATTTTCATTCATTAAAAAGAGGAACAAGTTTGGAGAAACCCTAAGGCCGAACCATATACGATTTTTACAGGTTTTTCAAGGGTTTTCAGCCCTTGAACCCTTTCATGTGTAATTGAGATAAGTGTTCTTCTAATTCAATCAATATGTCTATGTGTTGGTTGTCTATATATTGTGCTTGTCTTAATTACACCATGCTAGGCTAGATTTATCTTGTGTTTGCTTAGATCTAATGAAACCTAGATGTTGATTATGTGTTGATTACTTGTTTATGGTTGTATTGGATGAATGATTTCGATGTTAGGCTTAAGAAAACTGGCAGATCTCCAAATGGTAACATGCTTGAACGTCTTAGGAAACATGAACCGATGTGCACTAGGTTTTAATGGTTGTATTTAATGCATGAGTAAATTCTAATGATCCCATGTTAGGAGCTTCTTAGCCGGCTCGACATAGGAGTGAAGTAGGCACTCATAGGATTGGGGAGTTAAATGCGCCACCCCATGAATGGTATTAAGGACTACAATCCGTCATCCTCACAACTATAACAAGTAATTAACGTGTAAAAGATATCTAGGGAGTAGTGAAATCTAAGCAAACACATTTCTCCACTTATTGCTCACAACCTTAGTTTAATTTAGTTTTATTTTCATTTCTAGTATTTTATTTTGATTGCATCTTTAGTATTGGGTTAGTTGATTAGCAACTAATTCCGCCCAAATCCTTCAAACCCGAGATATTTACTTGCTTTCTAAAAAAATATAAAAATACAAAAATAATCATCCTTCATCTCTAGAACTAGTATTTAGGTTTTCTAATCCTAGCGACACTATTCCTAGCTGAACGATCAATCCCCCGGTACTTGTCACTATACTATACTACAACGATCAGGTACACTGCCTGGTTGAGGTTGTAAGCTTCTCAAGATCCCTTGAGAGGTAAAGCCTGGTGCAATCCCTAGGCATCAAATAATAAACCCGGTCAACCAAGTTTGACCACCTCCTTCCACCTCACCCCTGCCATTCCTGCAAACACCCTGCAAACACTCCATGTCCACCCCCTCCATCATCACTCCTATACTACTTTCACCCTCCCCCAAACACCCTAGTCTAAAAATCCCACTCCCCTGCCAAAGGCTAAAAGCCAAATTACAATATCCCATTTTCTCGCCAGTACCAATTTGACGGCTAGGATTATTTTTGCTCATCCAGTGATCCTTAATCAAAATGGGAAACCTCCAAAGTGACTCTTTGAAGCATATAAAAGAGGAAGAAAGAAGCAGAGATGGAGTTAGTTAGTTAATTAATAAGGGTAGTAGTAGTTTTTAGTAAAAATTAGTTAATATTAAATTTATGTAATTTAGCATTTTTAGTAATTCCTTTAGCTTGAAATGTGTTATGTCTAAGTTATTGTAAGCTCTCAGACTTTAAATTTGAATGTTATGCCAGTTTCAGTTTTAATGGAAAATTGAAGTTTTTAAAGCAATCTTGTTTTATGCTCATCTATTGATTACATCTTCCTCATAAGCTCACTGAAATACTATTAATACATAAAAGATATTGAAACAGTAATTAAATCAGAAAGAAGTTGATCACAGAGTATCTTAGCATGAGATAAGGTGGAAGGCTTTAGGAAGTTGCTTGAAAAGGATGAGCAAGATGGATATTTCACTAGCCTGTTTTACAACAAGCTAGAGCTTGTTGCTGTTTCAAGGTTTCCTGGTCAGCCAGGAATCAAGGTTCTATATTTTGATTAAATTTTTTGATCTTAAGTACGTTTTAGCATTAACTGTGATTTTTAAGTTTAGTGGTTAATAATTGTTCAATTTTGTTTAATGGACCTTATATTTGATCAGTGTAAGCTTACTTGTCAGTTTGATAGTTTAAATTCTTCATTTGCTTTAAAAATCTCTTTAAAACTGTTTTTAAGGAGTGTTTGGATCTGAGTTTCCCTCTGTGTTTATGGGTGTTCTTGTTGTTTGTGTTTATTGAATCATGTTTAAATAGGGTACAGTAGGTCAGTTATAACTTAAAATCTAGTCCTCATTTGATCAAATGTCAAAATCTCACTTTAATCCTCATATTATACCCACTGTAGAGATTTTTGATACCTTTATCATCCATTTGAGTTAACTAGTTGATATCATAGCTTAATCTAGTCTAAGTTCAAGTTATTACATCATTTTTAGTTACTAGGAAGGATTCAAAGTTCAAAATAGTCAAACCTCATGTTCTAATCAAAAGTCAAAGTTGCAAGTTTAGGCAGAAAACCAATTATTTTGGGAATTCTTGTGATTTTTGTATTTGGATTAAGGTCTTGTGCTTTTCACAAAATAGTATCTACCAGCTAAGCTTTTGATTCCCATACAGTGCTTATTTTTAGGATTTTTTTGTTATGGCTTATTGGGTGGCCTAATGTGGACTGGTTGCCCATGTAAGTGCCCTGCACCAGGGTATTGGCTGGTTTAGGCCATATTTCATAAGCCTGCATTTTGTTTGTTATTAGAGCTTAATCTTTGCTTTTGGCATATCTGGAAAGTTTGTTGTGCCATCTATCTCTGCATGTTCTATTTTCTTATTTCCATGCTTATTTTACTACTTAATTTTGCCCCACAAAGTTTGTCCATCACAATAGGTACACTGATTCATCAATGTACCCATGCCACACTCACAAGCTCTTGTAGAGCTTATCTGTGAGTGTTAGCTTGTGTTTGTGGGCTTTTTGGAAAGCTCTCATTACCATCTTTCTAGTTCCAAGCCTGAATTGGGTTTCCAAGCTCCTTTAATAAGCCTGCTAGTGGCTTCTTCAAGCTACAAACACTGCTTTTTCAGTGAGTTTGAGTTGGGTTCACATGCTTATTTCTAGCTCATTTGTTGGTCCCACAATGAGATTCTTGTCTTTTTAAAAAGCTCAGTACACTAACTTGCATATATGAGCTTATTTTGGGCTCTTTAACTTTTGCCCTCAGCTTAATATGCCTTGCAAGGTGTCCTGCAGGACTGTTTGGGACTGTGGCCATTTTAGATTGCTTATTTGTTATATTGAGCTTATTCAGTGTGTTTGCTTGTTGTTTTAACCTCATTGCAGTCCTTTTAAGTTGTTCTCACTTTATTTTCCAGCTTTTGTACACTGTGCAACTTATTTTGAGCTTACAAGCCATTTTCAAGCCAAAAAGCCAACTGTTGGGCTTATTGGCTTGTACTGAGCCTATCTTTGAGTTCCACAGTGGTTGTTTTCACAAAAGTTGGCCATTTTCATCTGTTTAATAGTTCCATAAAATAAAAATCACAAAAACATCATTTATAATTAAAGTGATAGCTTCTATTTAATAGAAATTATCTTTTTAGTTTTCTTTTCAGCATATTTATAAGCACCCTTGCATTTTTATATTTTTATTAAATATCTTTTATATTAAAGTATTTTATAGAAAATTTTCCAGATTTTTCCTTTGTCATTTAATAATTATTAGATTTAATATTAGTTTAATTAATTATTAATTAACAATTAAGTATTAAATAGCATAATTAGTTTTTATAAAGTAAACCCTAGTTTTTATAATTTTTCTAGCTTTTATAAGTTATAAAATAATTTTAGGAATTTTCTTATAATTTCTACTGTTCATCTTCTAGTTTTTATAATTTAAATAGTTTAATTAGTAATTATTTAATATTTAGAATATTAATTAGTAAAATAGTGTAAAAATATGTAAAAGAAACTTTTTATAATTTTTTTAGGATCCCTGTAATGGTTAATTAGGTTTATAAATTTTTCTTAAATTTTCTAATTCTTTTTAGTATTTTAATAATTTTAATTAGTTAATTAGTTTAATTAAATATAATTAGTAATTAATTAATAGAAAATCACAAAAAGATAAAAAGACATATTTTTAATTTTAAAATTTGTTTTTAGTTTTTTTATAATTTTTTAGAAATTTAATTTTCATTTTTCTAGCATTAAATTAATATTAAATTGTATTTAAGTTATTTTAAATATTAATAATTAGTACTAAATAGTATTTAATTAATATTAAATAAGTAATTAGTGTAAAAATTCATTTTCTTTTTCTAAAAATTTTCTTTTATCCTTTAGTTTGTAAAAAAGTCATTTTCACCCCCTGTAGGTTTTCAGATTTCAGTTTTCACTTTTTATTTCGTACGTTCGTGTAAATTTAAACGTACGCGTTTTTAGGTTTTAAACGTTTCTGGTTTTTCTAAAATTCCAGTCTTGTTCATATAGCTTATTTAAGCTATTTCCTTGTAGATTCCTTAGTGTAATCAATCACAAACCCCTTTCTGTCCAAATTCACCCGATCACAAACCCGTTTGAATACAATTCACACCTCGTCGGGACATAACGACCCAGGGAAACCCTATATTCCGCGGAGATTGATTCTAGGCAGTTTGACCTTGTTGACCATCCTTTGGTCAATTTAGGTTGACCGTTTGGAGCAAATCAGTCTACTACCTTCATCGTAAAACTACCCATACTATATGGTTTGATGGGTGGATCAGGACCTATTTCAATTCCTAAATTTTGATCCAAGGATGGAAGATTAGGCAACGGTTTTGGTTGAGGCTCCGGCTCATCAAAACTAGGAACTTCCATAGAACTAAAAGAACGGTTATGATTACAAGTATTCAAACCTATTTCTTCTAGTTGTGTTTGGTCCAAAGGCACTACCTTTATTGGGGTTCCTATAGTCTCTTCTACTTCTTCCGGGTAAGTCATGTGCGGTGTGTGTGCCTCAAATGATGGTAGGACTTGTGGGGTACTTTGTGAGCTTATGTTATTTACTTCATCATTCCTTATGTCAAGATCACCTATATCCTCAACATGTGTTTTATTATAATCTAACCCTAACATTTTCCCAAGTATCTCAAGTGCTTCTCTAGGCATCTCAACTTCTATATCCGAATCATAAGGACCATCCTCAATATTCTGACTGCTGTATTCAAATTGCCCAAAAGACTCATCATGTGTTTCTTGAGATTCATCATCATCGATCATAAAACCTAGGTCTTTTTGATCAATGTGATCATGTTCGGCTACATCCTCCATCACATCAAGGTCACCTATGTGTTCATCCTGTATTATGGTAGTACCTAACCATGATATGCAGCTAGGTGGCTCATACAAAACTATCCTAGGTGAAGGCTCATATGGTGCATAGGTTTCACTAAGTGAGGCATTTTGCGGGGTTGATGGAGCTCCTAAGGTGAATTCTTTAAAGGTATTATGCACTTGGCCTCTTTTCTCAAGGTACTCAATAAAATCAATATAAGATCTTGTCCTCCTCATTTCATTCCTCCATCTTGGTATATCCAAACTGGTGTAATTATATTTTTTCTGGTAAAACTCTAGTGTCGGACTTGGTGGATTCACATTCTCCATAATGGTGAACGGAAGAGTCAATGGAAAGGTTTTTTACGAACAAAGACACAAAGAAAAGATAGACTACGAAAAAGCTAATAAAAAGAAAAATAAAATCTCACTCGATAGGAATCTAATGAGTAGACCTAATAAAAAGAAATCTTAACCTATACAATAACTATTCCCCAGGCTGCGGCGCCAAAAACTTGATACGTGAGAATTGCACCCACTACAAGAAAAACTGGTATTTGGGAAGGTGGAAAACTGTGCCAAATACTCAATAACCCGTGCCAAATGCTATTTGGCACGGCTTTGGCACGGTTTTGGCTCCGTCCTAAATATGAGGGTGCCAAATACATTTGGGTCGGGTTGAAACCGTGCTAAATAGTATTTGGCACGGGTTTTAGGACGGTTTAACTTTAGGGTGCTATTAGTGAGGTATTTGGCACGACTGACAATCTTCCGTTCCAAAATAGGCATTCGTCACACTTTTATATCTCGTGTCAAATGCGTATTTGGTACTAATTCATGTCCCGTGCCGAATACCTATTTGGTACAATTTTTATTTACCGTGCCAAAATTAACTAGGACGGTTTTATCTACCGTGACAAACGTATTTGGCACGGTTTTAGTTTTTTGTGTCAAACATATTTGGCACATTTTTATCTACCTTGCCAAAAAACATTTGGCACGCTTTCTTCTTTCATTATAAAAATCATTTGGCACTGTTTGTGTAATCATTGCTAACGTGTATTAGCACCATTTTCTATTACAAATAAGCTTTAGTACACCATCGTATCAACCAACCATCTCAAATATGCGCAAATATAATTTAATAGAAGTCAAATAAATTGTACTCTATTTCTATTAATCATCCATAAAATCAAGTTAACATGGTCACTTGAATACCATAAAGTAAAAAACCAGTATCTCTTTTGAAGCGAAATGCCTAAAAATTGTTAGAAGAAACAACTTCATCCTTTGTATTGAACTCCCCAATATCTCTTTTGAAGCTCAAATCTGCACATAAAAAATAGCTAACTTTTATAAATGAAAGTTACACATTAAACATTGATGAGAAAAATTATAAGTTGTCAACACATACATAATTTTTAACAAAAGCACCTGGTGATTTGTATTGATCTCGTTTTTTTTCCTTTAGCCATAACCAACACTTTCATAAATATTAATTGCGAGCAGATTGATGATCCAAGATTTCAACTTCGACTTAATAACTTGATTCAATTCCATGCTGCAAGATTGATAACATTAATAAGAAAATGTTTCCAGAAAAATCACTTTAGGAGTAGTGTGTGGTGATAAGCTCGACCAGGACTGTACCAACAGAGGCAAGTCAAAACAAGTAAGTACCCAAGCAAGATAAATCAAATAGCAGATGACTTGCACAAAATCTCACTCGATAAATACACTATCACACATGTTTAATGATGTTGTACACCATAAGTTTTAGTGGTGTACTTAGGTGGTGTATGCATTAACATTGGTGATCTACAAATCACCTCCTAAATAAAAATATGTTTTACACATGAATCTAACCTTTCAATAGAATGACTCCTGCTCCATCAATCATCGTCATAATAGCTCCTACCCTATCAAAGTCTGGACTATAGCTACGACTCCTACTTTGATAACGATGACCCCGGTCCCTGCCACAGGACCTATAATACCTATCCCTGTTCCTGCTATGACTTCTCCTATAACCCCTATCGCGATAATGGAGCTACAAATTGCATCAGAATAAGTTAGCGAGTAAACAAAAGGCAAAAGTCACATGAAAATAAATGAAATTTTGACTATATGAGCCATAATACCCAAGCACATATTCATCATATGGTACAAGAGACATTTTTCATACAATATGCCAAAGATAGATTAAAGCAAAATGTAAGCATTTATACAGTACAAAGAGTTTCGGCATATAGATTAATAGGAAAATACAATAGTACGTCTCTTGATGCATGTATTATTAGTGATGTTGTATTTTCAATGTTAATTCTCTTCATGAATGTGTTATTACTTATTAGTAATGTAGTGTTTTTCAACATTTAATATTGAATTGTTTGTCTACTCTGATTATGGAATTGGATACAACCTTTTTTATGAAATCGTTCTTACACTTTGGATTTATCAATTTGAAGGGCCCTTCGCTTCTTTTTAGTTCAAAAACCGACACTTTAGCTAAAATCCACACTAGAGTTGCAATCAGATTCTAATTGTATAATTTGTGCTCTGTATTTTTTATGTCAAACTTCTGCAGAATATCACCCAAACGATATGAATATGAAAATGCAATAGCCACAAGATAATTAATTTGAACCACACAAGGTATTACAAGTCCAAACTATAAAGTTTCCAACAATTAATCAAAAGTATTGCTACTGCAAATATCCTTAGAATTCCTCAATTTTCTAATTAAACAGAGAGGACATAAGCAAGTTTAAATTGATGGATTACTCAAACTAGGATAACCTTAATCCTATGGAAAACAGTCTGTCTATTATTGTTTTATGTATAAATATATAGATAAATTGTCATGCACTAGGTTAAAACAAGCACTCAATCTCATAACCAACGCATTAGTGCTCATTTAGCAAAAAAACAACTTCAAAAAGTCATCAATTGAATCAAAATTCATGTAAACTCAAGTAACCAAACACAATATTTTCATCAAACAGATGGTGTACATCATCAAACATCTAACCTAGTCTCCTTTCTGATGCATAATTATACCTATGACAGACTCGAAATCACATTAAAATCGAGCAAACTCTAACATACTATTATAATTCATCAACATGATTCAAATATGGTCATGACCTTACTAAATTGCTTTCTATCATTTAAAAAAAAAATATAATCGAGATATAATTGAACTATACCTTCTAACGGTCGTGCATGTGGTGATGAGACAATCGACGATGGTGATGGTGATGGTGATGCGGCGGTAGGTGACAGTTGCGACGTTTAATGAATGGCCAGTTAAAAGTTAGACGAACTTTCATGAAATGGTCCAACGAATTCTGCATAAATTATTGAAATGAAATATATATTTTCATCATGAACATGATGCTCCGTTAACGAAATTGACTATTACTTCATGAAATCAATTGAGATGGCTAGTCTAATGAATGGTCGATTTGAGGGAGAATTGTTTGTGATGAAAATAGGTTTCACATTTGAACCAATATACTCCGTAGAGATTTAAAAAATTTAGATGGCCGCCCCTACTTCAGTGGCGCTAATCTTTGTGAAAACTGAAAATTCATGTTAGGAGCCAAAACACTAATTTGATTCTTTTGAAATTTCATCTTTGGTGCCACGAGATCTAAAATTTATTTTCTTTTTTTCATTTTTAACTAAGCAATAAGTATAATTAACCTTAGTAAAATTTTCATTGTTAAGATATTAGCAAGACTAGATGAGTACCAGTGCATAGCAACATGATTTTATAGCGGTAGACAAGTTTAGTGATAAATTTTTTTTTACTCCGTATGTTTTATAAACAAAATGTTTTGAAACCCGGTTCGACCAAGTTGGTTTAACTGGTTGAATTGTTTCGATCAAAAAATAGGTCAATATAAACCGGGTTCAACCCGACGGGTTAGGTCAAATTAAAACGGGTCAACCCGTCAGGTTTGAAGCGCCCCGGGTCAACCCGGCTTTCAATGTGTATTAATAGTTTTATTTTGAAACAATATATATTAATAGACATAATTGATTGTTTCAACATTTTCTTTTTTATTTTTCACATTTCACTTCCTTAACTTTTTACTTTTCACTTTTACCATTTTTATTTTATAGATAATATAGATACTCGTGCGAACCAACTAGCGGTGAAGATATAACTAGAAGTTTATGTCAAAAGCGTTTTTCAGTTTACACTTTTTGTGAGTAAATATTTTGGCGAACATGAATAAAATATGTGTTCACTTAGTTAAATAAATGAACATGAACATAAGTATCGCTAATGTTGTTAACGTTCAATCATGTATTTTTATGTTTTGAATATCAAGTATTTTCATTATATTCCTTTATTAAAATAAGAATATACTTAAACAAATGAAGATATAAAAAAATATGTTGGGCAAAGTTTGAATGTATTATGCTTGTTCTTATGCGTTCATCTATGTCTATTTGTTTGTGTTCATTAGCAGCTTAATGAACAAAAATAAACAAACTAATTTCCTTAGCGATGCATATGAGCAAGACATTCCGTCCGTTTAAACATTCGTGTTCTTTCATTTTATCGTTCACACTTAACGAGCGAACACGAGCAATCCTTTGTCCTTTTCCGTCGGGTTTGTCTACAACTTTCTATTTAAATATGATTGTGAAAGAACTTAGCTTGCCCATTCTTACAATGAGTATGTCTTGGCCCAACCTTTTTTGTTACCCACCGATCTTCTAGACTTTGCATCATGCAATCTTTAAAGTATCACCCACTAAATTACTCACATATATACCCACGATAACCTACGATGTGGGTAATCCATGAGAAATATTTTGCGCTAGTTACATACCCACATATTGCACACCAAATATATTTATGTGGCTATTTGTGTTGGTAAATCATTGGAAAATTCGAGGGAGAATAAAATCAATTTTGTAAGTCACTGAACATGGGTAACGGGTGGGTATTAGGCGGGTAAATGCTTCAAAAGGATAAGTGCGGGTAATTTTCATGGGTATTCTAGCATATTATTGTAGTGTTGTAGTAGTGACATTGTGTCCATTTTAATTATTCTTAACTACTTCTTTAGACAAGTCACTGGGAAATACCTATGCGATAACTATAATTTACCTATAGATTTTCTAGTAAATATTATTCAAAAGCAATCCTAGGAAATCACAAGGAAAATCCGACATATTAGCTAGGGTGAATTTTTAGTTCCTAGGAAATCACCAAAAACACGTCACTAATTATGTGGGTGTTGCTCCTTTTTCTTGTAGTATGATAGATATTAATTTGATATATAGATTGATTACAGAGATTAAAAGTTAACAAAGAATGACTACTGAATGTTAGAGTAAATTAATAAAATAAATTTAATTTTTTGTCCAAAATAATAAAAGCAAAATATAGTCAATATGTGCGGCAAAAAAATTGTAAATTGGGTGTTTTTCAAAGATGTTCCACATACACTAGAATTTAAAACATTTTATAAAAAACGCCTGAAATACATTTGTATTTTTCACAACCTATAAAAACCGTTCCAAATACATAAGTATTTGGCACAAACATTGGATAATGCTTCAAATACATATAGGTATTTGGCACTGTTAGGACCAATTGTTCCAGATACATGAGTATTTAGCACCAACAACATAGAGTGTTCCAAATACATATACACATTTGGCACCGGTGGTACCAAACGTCCCAAATACATAACTATTTGGCACTGATAACTCAAACCGTTCCAAATACACATGTATTTGGAACCATTATTAGAAACCGTTCCAAATGCGTATGTATTTGGAACAGTTTTTTAATAGCCGTCCCAAATACCTACTTTTTTGTCACGGTTACCCCACAAGTGCCAAATATGTGTATTCGGCACGATTTTTTGACCGTTCCAAAAAGTTTCGTCCTAAAACCCCCCTTTTCTTGTAGTGACCCCCACCAGGCAGTGTACCTGATCGTTGTAGTATAGTATAGTGACAAGTACCGGGGATTGATCGTTCAACTCAGGAATAGTGTCACTAGGATTAGAAAGCATACTAAACTAGGTCTAGAGGTGAGGGATGATTCTTTTTGTATTTTTATATTTTTATGAAAGCAAGTAAAATCTCAGGTTTCGAAGGAGTGGGCAGAATTAGTTGCTAACCAACTAACCCAATTAATCTAAAGATGCAATCAAAATAAAATAAAAGAAATGAAAATAAAACTATTATACTAATGTGGTGGAAACAATAATGAGGAAAGTTGTGTTTACTTAGACTTCATTACTTCGTAGATATCTTTTACAGGTTAATTAGCTTGTTACAATTGCATGGAAGACGGGTCATATTCCTTAATACTAGTCGTAGGGCCGTGTACAATATTCCCTAACACTATATGATCCTACTTCACTCCTATGTCGAGCCGTTAGAAGCTCCTAACATGGGATCATTAGAATTCTCCTACGCATTAAATACAACCAAAAATTGTAGTACACCTCCGATCATGTTTCTTAAGACGTTCAAGCAAGTTACCAATGGAAGTCTGCCGGTTTTCTTAAGCCTAACATCGAATACAATCATCCGTAACAATTATAAACAAACAATCAACCCATAATTAATATCAAGGTTTCACTGCATCTAAGCAAACACAAGAAAAATCTAGCCTAGCATGTTAAAGAGAAGAAAAGCGTAAGATATAATCACACAACACATAGACATATTGAATGATTTGAATGAATACTTATCTTCAATTGAACATGGAAGAATCAAGAGGTTGGAACCCTTGAAAAACTGATAAAATTCGGACTAGGGTTTATTCCCTCAAAGTTGCACACTAATGAATAAATTTGGAAAACTATCTATAGATTATACATCGTGACGGCGTCATGTGTTAGATCGTGACGCCGTCAACTCGCCGCTATGATAAAATTGTATTGCCTAGATCTATTGGTGACGCCGTCATGTAGGAATTTACTCTGGGCCGTCACGTGTAGTTGGACCCTGACGGCCTTGGTGACGCCGTCAGGTCCTAAGCTTAAGAACTCTCTGGATCGTCACATGTATTTTCCACTTCCACCTCTTTTGTAACTCTTGACGCCGTCATGTGTAACATCTTGACGCCGTCAGGTACTGTTCCAGCAAGGAAATTTGAAACTTTGCCGTTTTCTTCACTTTTATGCTCCAAAAACGTCCAAAATGCTTCCTTTTCCAGATTCTTCCTCAAAAGTACCTAAAATGACAAAAGGAACGATTTAGGGCAATAATTGATCAAATAATCTCGAATTCGGGCTTAAATGACCCCTTAAAAGCGGTACAGTTTTCGCCTCATCAATGGCCGCTGAAGATGATTTGTATCCGCAACCACGATTAAGTTACAGACCTTTGACCGACAAGGATCCCATTTAGGCTACTAATAACAACAAGCGAAATACTAGGAAACCCTAGTACTCGACTCGCCTATAAAAGGCAACCTTTCAACACAATTGCGAGGTATGAATTTCTCACACATACCAATACACACATATTCTCTGACAAGCATGATTACTTACTCTTACGCCAGAGCTTTATCGTGGGGTCTATCCCCAGGATAAGGCTAAGGGTTTACTTTCATTTGTGCAGTTGCCTACAACTTCATCCATCTGAGCATCCTGAATCTTCTCAAACTCATCCTTCAACTATGAAGTCTCATAATGATACTCTTGCGGTTCAGGTATGCATCTTCTAATTTTGACTTACTTCACGTTCTTTTTCTCTTCTCTTCTTTTTCTTTTTTTAATTTTTTTTAATTTTTTTTTTTTTTTTTTATACTTATCTGTTGTATGTCTCTCTTTGTCGTAGGTGTATATGCTGGAGACTACGTTGAAGGGTTTGAGGGATGAGTTTGAGAAGATTCAGGATTCTCAGATAGATGAAGTTGTCGGCAAAGTGGCCAAGCTAGTTTACGGAAATAGCCCTGCACCTTGATGAGAAATTTTATCCTCATCTGCTCACTGTTACAGCTAGCCGACAGTGGCTATTGACACCCGGCATGAAGCTTGTTATTACTAAATGCTTAAACTCTCCGGAATATCTTGCAACTATATGGGTGGAGCTTTAAGCTGTGCTATTGAAGGGGATGCAGGATGAATTAGCGGCTGATATTGATCACGGTAAGGCATGTACTAGCCTTTTGGATGTTGCTGCTTATAATCCTTCGGGAGAGACAAACCAATTCACAAACCAAATATTCAAATGTGTATTTTAAGTTTATATTTAAGCTTCCATTTTGTGCTATCTAATTTCTAAATGAATAAAGTTGATAAATGTGTGCGTGCGTGTGTGCTAAGCTCAATTAAGTTTTCATTTTAAAGTGAATGTGTGCTTTTTTCATTTTTCATTTTAAAGTATGGGTATTAAGATGGGTAATTTAGAAGGGTGTAATTAGTATAGAACAAATTAAGAAAATTATAGGATTAAAAGTTTTTATTTGCTCTTTGTAAGTAGTTAACCTATTATTAGAGAAAATGTTAAAATTAATACTTTGATATTAACAAAAATAATTTTATAGATGTTATTATTCACCATCGTTTGCCTCTCATTTAATTGCATTAACAAATCCGAACCACATTTGTCACCTACAGACACATGGTTAAAAACTAACATGAGCAAGTAGAACAACTAATGAAATAAAATTTTCTGGTGAATCATGTATTTTAGTTTATTATGTTCTTTTTGACAATAAATTTATGGATATTAAGAATTTTGTATATCCCGTACCCGTTCGGGCTCGAACCCATTGGCTTTGTTCTTGATAAATAATCTGTGAAACGCTTACAATGAATAGACCAGAACCAAAACTTGAATCTCAATTCAAGTCAATCTTATTATCAACTAAAAGCCATGTACAAGATAAGACATATATTGATCTTAATCAGAACATAAAAGGATCAACCAGAATCACACAAGCTTGCCACTGCTACTCAGGTGCAAGCCTATTGACTATATTGCCAATAGTTCAGATACAATCACTCAACTCACAATGACTAACTATGAACATGATCAAAAGATTACAATAAAAGCTTTTGATTGAATCACCGGAGAAAACTATGTGTTATTAATGGTGGAATAATGAGAAACCCTAGCTTGAATGCGGGCTTATATAGCAGCCTTTCCATCTTTCCAGCCTTGTCAACATTAGTCCCTTAACTTCATAACTTCAGTCAAAACCAGCCAAGACATAATAGACAGCTTATAACTGAAAATCAAACAAGGCAGAGTTAGTCCCTCAACTTATAGTTCTTGAGTTATAATTCAACAAAAATATATTGTCCATGCAACCTAAAACCACATATATCACTTGCACCGTTGCACACTTGCACTTGCATATTATCTAACTAAAGAAATATTGTACGTATTTACTCTCCTCTTGGCTCTTCCACTCAAAAATAAAAACATGCACAACTCATCAACAAAATATGAATATGTGATGGTCACCACCTCATCTTTTAATGCAAAATCCTACAACATCATAACATGTTGTGCACCATCTTCACCGTCGCCATCTCATAACTCATTCCACCATCATTGCATGTCGCCACTACTGTAAATTAACCTCCAGCGGCCAAAATTTGTGGGCCAATGTTTTGTTGATTTTACTTTATTTTTGTTTTGAATCTTCTAATACATCCATAGCCTTCTTTGTAATACCCATTTGTTTTTAAGTCCAAGCTTTCTTGCATGGAGATTTCTTCTCACAAATTTTTTGTTTTGGTTGTTGCTGTGAAATTTAAATTTTGTGGTTGATTTTTTGTTTTATACAGTAATATTTTGTGTTTGATAGTAAAACTAAAAAGTATATAATTTGTATTTATTTTGTTTTGCGGAAGCTACCAGGTTGCTATGTGCATGGAGGCAAGAGGTTAAAAAATGAGAGGTGATATGCACACTATCAAAAGTGATGTGCATACAAAAAAATACATTAGTGATGTAAATAGTCCAACATCACATATGCATAACTTGTGCACATCACTTTTTGTGGTGTGCATATCACTTCCCGCAGTAAAAGCATGTAGAATAATTATTGAGAGAAAGGTGGTGTTTTTGAATTGGTGGAAATAAAAGCAAGTATGTTATGTGTTTGTT
This sequence comes from Artemisia argyi, assembly GCA_030686995.1. Classification (NCBI taxonomy): domain Eukaryota; kingdom Viridiplantae; phylum Streptophyta; class Magnoliopsida; order Asterales; family Asteraceae; genus Artemisia; species Artemisia argyi. Next base: position 176,131,830 of record CM060683.1, read on the forward strand.
AAAAAGGACGGAGTAAAAAGAGATGATCCTATATATTAGAGTGGTAGTAATAAGGCTACAATCTCGTCATATAAGTGCTAACTCAGGTTTTTATCTTCTAAATTAAATGTAGGACAAACACTCATAGTAAGAGGACCGCATTAACAACAAAAAAATATACGTTACACAAATATATTAAAAAACAACTCTCACACACAAACCATTCCTTTCTTCGGTCTACTCACACACACAAACCATTTCATTCATTCGGTCCATTGACAGATCAAAAAATGCATTAGGGGGCCGGGGGGAGTGGGGCGTCTCATTCGGTCTCCGTAGAGGGGGACACGTGTGTTTTGGCAAAAAGGACTGGACCATTCGGTCCCATTACGTGTCTGTATTAGGATTTTGATAATCAAATATTGCTTGGATAAATTTTGAATCGTGTATATTCCATTTTTCAAATACAATATTTTAACCCTATTTAGTGCCTTAGGTTACATGAAATTCGTATGTGGAATAAGATAAGAACACACTCAAATTCTAGACACAAAAAATGAGAGCAAAAACATGGATAATATTGTATGTCTTTTTTTTCTTTTTTTTTTTTTTAATGAAAGACCAAAATTGTATCTATATATAATAGACAATGTGACTTTTTATGAATAGTCATAATCCTTCATGAATACCCTTTGTTGAAAAGTAACCACTTTCCCTATAAAATATAGTGACACTTAATAGTGACAATTTTTCTCACTATTTATAACAATCACATCTATTACGTAGTAAATGGTTGCAACGTCCTAGTGACGAATTTTCTGTCACAAACCTTTGTCATTCATCGTATCCGAAATCAAGTTTATTAGTTTATAGAAGTGTACACTCCGCACCTCCTAACTTATATTAAAACTTAACTTAAAATCACTTTGTTCTCCGATAATTTTAATTACACCAATTGCTTGGTTAAGTTTAGTCATAGGAGGATAGGATAAGGGGAGGCATACAGCATACACCATACACGTTTCATTAACACAATAATAAAGTAACAACAAACTGATTGTTATGAAAATTATTGATCACTAGTGACTTATGAACCCTACCACTATCAACTTCCCATTATTTCAACATTGTACACCACAGTTATTACTTTCACATCCCAACTAACTTGTAATTTTTATTTTTATTTTTATTTTTATTTATTTTTTTATTTTTTTTTTTACAATTTTACCCTCAGTGGAAATAATAGTACATATATAGTTGCATTCATTAGTAGTACTAAAGTGAGTTAAGCTATCACTAGAGATGGGTGTTGTTTGCTAAGTAATTACAATGGTGTACATATCATCTCTGTTTTAAACTATGCATGATCTGATGGAGATATGCATAAACTTTATAAAATGTCAAAATTTTGTTAGAATGAATTGAAAAAGATGGAGAATATGACCCCATGGACAAAAAGAGCATGAAATGGTTTATGGCTTTGATTTCAACTCATTTAATAAATTGATCGAACGTGTCGACACGTTACAAACTGGGCTACTTAGTGGATGTGATAACATCATCCTGAAAACCCATCCATCACAATAAAGCTAGTACGTACTAGAGAATGAATGTAAATGATAGAATAGTTCAGAATACACACACAAAATAATGCTTATGTAGTTATCATTCACACTCTATCGTTAACTAGATTCAAAAAACCAACAAATGAGCTAAAAACATGCATTCAATACCAAAAGTGAACGACTTAACAAGAGCGAAAAGCTAAGGAAAAATTTCCATCAAGCTGTATGTTATTCAAGGATCGTTTATAAAACAGTTTCATGCAGTTCTAAAGCTGCAAATACACATAAGTTTCAAAATCTAAGTCTTTAAGTTAAAAACAACGAAAAAGTAGTTTATCAAGTAGATTATGACTAAATACTTTAACTCGTCTGTAAGAGGGCAGGGAGTGGTAACGCCGTTTCGCAATTTCATCCGAGCTGGAAGGATTTCAACGGCGTTATAGCGTTAATGCCAGTCCTAGGTCGAGCACGTTGGTCCTGCGTTTCATTTTGCGTTAACATGGCAACGCGAGTTATGGTGTTAACATGGCAATTCAAGTTATCACTCTCCATTTGTTTTGTTTGTGTTTTTCCCAACGCCGTTTCCATTTTTTTGTGTTTTTCCATTTTTTTTATTTTTTTTTTATTTTATTTTTTTTTTTTTTAAGTTGGTCATAAAAGTGGTGTTATTGGGTGTTATGATTTCCTGGTGTTTTTGGTGTTATGTTATATGGTGTTAAAATGATGTGGCGTTGACGTGGCGTTGACGTGACAGTGATGTTGGTGTTATTTGGTGTTACCACTCTCTGCCCTCTAAACTTTGATCTTCGGTTACTAAAAGCAGATGGATAGTAAATTGAAGAAGATCTTGAGGAACCTCCTTGTGTACAATTCCACTTGTCATGAGTACGAGTATATTCTGCCTTCATGAAAGGTGAATAACCTTGAAAGCCACCGTTGCTAAATGCCAGTGACCTTGTGACTCGTAACCAAAATGCATATGATTGTGAACAATGACATTTTTTGTAATTAAAGTTTAGTTGCATGGTGTGCAAAAATGATAAACCACATGGACATTTTTTGTAATTTACCCTAATCTTTCACTTTCTTGAATTTTATTTTTAGTTTTTTATAATTTGTATATTTATTTTAATAAATGAAAAATTAAATTGTTTGAGAAAATGGAAAAGAAAATAAAATGATTAGTCTCAAAATGAGTGTTTTTAATACGCTACTAGTGAGGGGTATTTTAGTGTGTTGGTGTTAAAAGTAAGAATGTTGATGTGACACAAAAAGTGAAGTGTTATGTGTTACGACACCTTGTGCTCTTATTTCTAACCACTCAAACAATAATGCCATCGAGTTGGCCAAAAGTCCAAAACCACAAACTGGATATAAACTGAGCCAAAAGTTCCATGTAGATCTAATATTTACCAAAGATCTCATCCATTCATCTCGTCCGTCCATTTCTATTCCTCCAGCCGTTAGATTACTTTTATTTTTTTATTTTTTTTTATTTTTTTATTTTTTTTTAGTAATAACCAAAAAGGCAAAAGTGACAATTCACGTATTAGTATATACGCTTCTTCTCTCAACTCAAACCCTCCCATTTTCAATATAACAAACGGTTACATTCTCTGTCTCTCACCCACCCCATTCAAACCCTCACTTTCAATCTCAATCTCTCTCAATAACCGTTAGCCGCCGTCGCCACCGTTAACTGCCGCCGTTAAACACCTTAGTTGTTGATATAATGAAGTCAGTTGATGAATCGATGGGTAAAATTGCTTATTTTGTTTATTATTTATGTTTTGTTTATTTTTTTGCTTATTTTGTTTCGTATTTTGTAGATTTTTATCTATTGTTGATGATTTTATTGTATTATTAATCTATTTTGACCTAATTTTGAATCTGATGCTGATTAGATTAGGTTTGTATTATTTTGTAGATTTTTATCTATTGTTGATGAATTTATTGTATTATTAAGCTATTTTGACCTAATTTTGAATCTGATGCTGATTAGATTAGGTTTGTAGAGTTTTTGTTATTGTTGTTGTTGTTAATTGATCGATATGTGTGTGTGAACTATGTGTTTATTGATGATTAGGTTTAAATTAGGAATTATTATAGCGTGATTTGAATGAGTTTGTTGTTAGGTATATTTGATTGATAGTAATGTAGTTTTTTAGTTTGATGAAAGGATTACGGTTGTGCTGCAAGTGCGTTGAGTGTTGAGTGACTGTCGTTTGCTGCAAGTGCGTTGAGTGTTGAGTAACTGTCGTGCGTTGAGTGTTTAGTGACTGTCGTGTGTTGAGTGACTGTCATGTGCTGCAAGTGCGTTGAGTGTTGATTGACTGTCGTGCGTTGAGTGTTGAGTGACTTGCTGAGATGTAATTAGATAGGGACTAGCATATACGTGAGAAGTGTGCATTTGAGTAGAAACACTTTTAATATTAGGCGTACAAGTTTCTTGAATTTATACTGGTGAGATGTATACAGCTGCAAGTATCCAGACACGTGAGAAGTTTTTAGTGTTATTTCAGCTTCTATTGTTGTTAGTGTAGCTGTTTTGATCATCTGTTTGGTAGCCTGTAGTTGTTTGATTCAATTTTTAGTTTTAGTAGTTATAATAAGGGGTGTTTGGCTTAACTAGATATTGAGTAGAATAGTTGTTTGGTTGCTGATTTGGTATTTCACATAGGTTGCATAAGAGTAGTAATAGACTTATAGTCCATAAAAACAGTAGGTTGTTTTGTTATAAGTCAAAATTAGGTGTCAATTTATTAGCTGCTAGTGTAGGATTAAAAACAGTAAGTATAACTTTAGTGATAGTTGCAAACTAGTTTAAATTAGCTTAAATTAGTTTAATATTAGCTTATAACAAATTATAAGGATAGATTAGCTTAATTGAAATTGGTAAAAGTCAAGAAGTATAGCATTATAACAGTCAACTATTTCAGATTTCATGCAGCCCACAGGCTGCTGAACTTACATCTTTTTAGAGAAATTTATGGTTGAAACTGAGTAGGATTTTAGCTGAATTGTGTTCTCAGTAGTTTAGAGTATGATTTGCCCCCAAAATATTGTAGCTTAGAGCTTATTAGGTGCAACTTATTGGATCTGATAAGTAGTTGTTTGGACCGGTTTTCTGACTTGTACACTTAGGGCTGCTAGAGCTTGTTTGAGTTTGTATTTGTGTTTTATTGTGATTTTTGAGTTGTATTGGTTGAGATTTAGTAGCTTTTTGTGCATTCTGCTTATCAACTGCTTATTGTCAAATGCTTATTTAATTGATGTATATGATGTATTTTCTTTATAAGTGTATTTTGTCAGAATCATATATGATTCTCATAGAATCATATATGATTTTGTCAGAATCATATATGATTCTCATAGAATCATATATGATTCTGACAAAATCATATATGATTGTATTAGATTATTTTATGATTATTAACATTTAAAATTTTTATGCAGGTCGATCAAAAACTTATAAACGTAAGCCTAAAGATAAGATAACAAATGAATCATCTAAGAAGGCTACGACTTCTGATAAATCAAAGTTAAAAGTTGTCAAACCTAAACCTCAACCTTCTCCTGTAAAACAAAAAACTCAACCTCCTCCTGTAAAATCAACGAGGTTTAGGTCTGATAAGAAAAGTGAATTTAAGGATGAGTCTGAAGAAGAGTCTGAAGAAGATGAGTCTGATGAGGTTGAAGAAGATAAGAAACGGGAGTCTAAGGACGAGTCTGAAGAAGATGAGTCTGATGAGGTTGAAGACGATAAGGAAAGTGAGTCTAAGGACGAGTCTGATGAGGGTGAAGATGTTAAGGATAGTAGTGAAGATGTTAAGGACGAGTTTGATGAGGGTGAAGAAGGTGAAGATGTTAAGGACGAGTCTGATGAGGGTGAAGAAGGTGATGATGAAAGTAGTGAAGGTGAAGGAAGTGAAGAGGAGGCAATTACAAATTATAAATCAAAGGTTGTAGTGAAGAAAACAAATGTTAAGAAAGTTGTTTCTGAGTCTGACAGCGATTCAAAAGAAAAGAGGGCTAAAAAACAGAAGCGTGTTGCAACAAGTAATAAACGAAAGCGTGTTTCTGACTCAGATTCTTTGGTTGAAGAAGAAAAGGTCTCAAAGCCTAAGAAATCTTTGAAAAAGGCTACTGTTGAAGTAAAGTCTGAGAATGTTTTGAAGCCGAAGGAGCGTACAGTAAAGGCACAAGAGAAGGTCTTGAAGCCTAAGAAAGTTTTGAAGCCGAAGAAGCTTAAGTCAGAACCAAAGGAGCTTAAGTCAGAACCAATTGAAAAAAAGAAGAAACCACTTTCCGACGCACAAATTAAGAAGGAAGAGTATCTGAGAAAATTTCCGGCTCTCCTTTCTAGGACAGTACCTGCGAGCTTGTTTTCTACTATCCGTGATGCAAGAGTTGATATGAAATCTTTCTTGGAGGATATCGGGTTTTCTTCACTACACGGGGTTAATATAGAGTCAGTGCCTTCTCGTATGGCAGGGTTTGTGGTGGCAAATTTTAATAAACAAACTTACGAGCTTGTGTTGGAGAAGGGGAAGATTCTCGTGACTCCTGAGAAAATCCATGAGATTTTAGGAGTCCCTCTTGGTGGAATAAAGTTTTTTGAGTTACCCGAGAGATCTTTGGATGATCCTTTTGTGAAGCTGTGGCTTAACCAATTTCATCCAAAGAAGTATAAAGAAATCAGAGCCATTGATGTTGCTGGAAAGTTGATCACTGCAACGGAAGTTGACTTTATGTTTAAAGTAAACTTCCTTACTCTATTTGCCAATGTTATGGCCAAAGCTCATATAATGAAGGCGCTTGTAGATTTGACTGTTGTTAGGCGTATTACTGAAGAAATTATCATTCCAAACATTGATTGGTGTGATTATATTTACCACTGTCTTAAATACAGTGAAATACCTAAAACGTCTTCAGGCTTCTACAATGGCGCATTGTGCTTCTTGATTGTAAGTTTTTCCTTTTTTGTTTATAGATTTTGTGATTCCTTTTTATGATCTCATTGTGTGTTATTTACTATTAACAGCTCTTGTACTTTGATTCCACAAAATTTGAGGGTTTGCCCATTATTCGTTACCGTCCTGCTATCCGAAACTGAAGCTCAAGTTTGATGAATCAACGTCAGAAGCTTGAGATTGAATGAGAGGAAATAGGTACAATGGAATTGCATGGGGAGTGGAGTGAATCTGAAGTACAAGGTACCGAAGGTTTTTTTGGTGGTAGTGTCAAAGTGAGCCGGGCTCGTAGTTCCCGTGTGCCTCCTACCGACAAACAAGTTCGACTATTTTCTGTATACTATCTTTTGTATTTTTTGTTTGTACTGAATTAATTAAAATCATGTATGATTCTGAGTGAATCATGCATGATTCTGAGTGAATCATGCATGATTCTGAGTGAATCATGCATGATTCTGAGTGAATCATGCATGATTCTGTGTGAATCATGTATGATTTTATTTATTTATTTATTATTATTATTATTATTATTATTATTATTATTATTATTATTATTATTATTATTATTATTATTATTATTATTATTATTATTTTGCAGAATTTTTGCAGAATGATTAATGAGAAGCTTTCAAGCATATCTCGTCAGAAGGTTGAACTTGAAAATCTTCTGAAAAATGCTAATACTGAGTTCCCAAACGACGAAGATGTGCTTGAATTATACAACAAATATGGAGCTCTTTTCAAGGAAACTGTAGCTCTTGAAGATCTTCATATTGATCATTTTGAGCCACAAGATCGACAAGATGATGATAGCAATGATTGTGGCAAGAAAGATGTTGATGCTGCTAAGAAAGATGTCGGGGTAGACAAGGTGGTTTCTGAGAATGTTGGGGTAGATAAGTTGGTTTCTGAGAATGTTGCTGCTAAGAAAGATGATGGTGCCACGAAAGATGCTGAAATTGAGCGAGAGTTGAGTGACGAAGAAGAACCAATATTGAGTCAAGACAGTTTTATGCAGTGGCTCTAAGATAACATTGACTGGATTGGAGATGTGATTGACTGCATTTACGATGCATACTATGATGTATGTATCGGCCAGTTTTTTTAAATACTTTTCCTTTTATTAATCTATTTAACTATAAATTTGTTTTGATTTAGGAGGAATTCCTAAACTTGCCTCGGGTTGTACAACCGCTTAACATTGATTTTCCTCGGACTCCTGAACGAGTGGTTACTCGTTCATCTCCAAAGAAAAGAATTGTTAAGCCATCTTCTTACCTGTCATCTCCATATGAGAATAAGCCGACGAAAGTTATTGCTATGGTTCAGAGGATTGAATTTGAGTTGGGGAATAGTTTGTTTGCAATGCAGGGAGATAAGATGTAAGTTTACTTTTATTTTGTTTGTCTATAGGTCAATTTAAGGAAGCAGATATGTGATATTTGTGAGAGAGATAAGTTGATTGGGATTGATATAATGATTGTCTGTTGTATAATGATTGATATAATGAGTGAGATAAGTGGTTTAGTGTTTTTCTGATGTATAGGATTTTGTTAGAATTATATATGATTCACACAGAATCATATATGATTCACACAGAATCATATATGATACACACGGAATCATATATGATTCACACAGAATCATATATGATTCACTCAGAATCAGATATGATTTACACAGAATTATATATGATTCACACAGAATCATACATGATTCACATATAATCATATAATATGTAATTTAAAATTGCTCTAAGAAAGTTTGCTATAATGATATGTACTTATTCTAATTCACTTTTTTGTTATGTTTTTCTAATTTTATTTAGGGAAACAGTTTTTCAAACTCGTTTTGGTGATCATGAGGTATCAGATGTACGAGTGAATATGGAGACATTGTCACCAGGTTTGTGGATAGATAACAATATCATTGACTGTTGGGGAGCTATATTGAATTATGAAGAATCTGTTAAAAAGGATCTAGCACCTAAAAGGCATTTTTTTCCAACTGGTTGTATTGTAAGTGTTTTAATTTTTATTGATAATATGTTTACTTTTATTATTAAGTGCATTTATTTTTACACTTCTTGTTTAATACAGACAAATGCTATGGTGAAAGGTACTATTGGTAAAAATGAGCAGTGGGATATATTTTCAGCGGAGATTACAGCTCATCTTAAAAATGTCAATGCCTCTAGGTTTCTTGCAGAAATTGAATTGGTAATTTCTCATTTCATTTACATATATAATTTTTGGAAGTCTTAATTGGTTTTTTAAGTTTCCTTTTTTTGTTTTTATAGGCGTTCTTCCCAATTCAAGTCTCCAATCATTTTTATGTTGTTGTTTTTAACATTAAGAAGCATGTGTTATCAATGATCATCCTTGATAATTCTCCACAGACGTATATCTCAAAGTACAAGGGCGCGTGTGATATTCTGGTAAGTATTTTATTAGACAGAGCTCATGAATAATATTATTTTCTGATTATTTATTGTTTCTACTACAATCATATATGATTTTGGTAGAATCATAGTATATGATTTTACAAAATTCAGACATATGCTACGTTTATTAACGTATTTTTTGTTTTTCTTTTTTGTAGAAGGACTTTTTTCCAGGTTTCTGCTACAAAATCAACATCCAAAAACTGATGACGTTGTAAATGTTAGACCACGGGTTCTTCAGCTGAAATGGAAGACTAAAAACAACCGTGTTGACTATGGAGTTTTTGCAATGATCCATATGGAGTCCTATGTTGGTGAAACTGCCTTAAAATGGGATGTTGGCTTGTGTAAAGAATCGGAGAAGCAGGTGTCGTTATTGAGGCGAATGAGGTTCAAAATTGCTACCAAGATTCTCTTGCATAAGTTGAATTTGCATTCGCAAAAGATGTATGATTTGGCTTTCAAGTTCCATCCGAGATAGATGAACAAACAAGGATCTCGATTATTGTGAAGGCAATCAGGAACAGGGCTGCTCGTGATCCAGGAAAAGATGTTCATAAAGAAAATGTTCTTAAGATTGATGTTGATAAATAGATGTCGTTAAGTGATTGAAAACTGATGTCGTTAACTGATGCTATTTGTATATTTTGAAAACTGATGGTAGTATTGAAAACTGATTGTAGTATATGAAACGGTAAATTGACGCTATATTGATGTTTTAAATTTTCTGATGGTATTTAGGTGCATCTCTTATTTTCAATAACATACATATTTTCCAGAATCATATATGATTCTGGAGAATCATATATGATTCTGGAGAATCATATATGATTCTGGAGAATCATATATGTGTTTAAAGTGGGGAATCATATATGATTCTGGAGAATCATATATAATAATATATGATTCTCCAGAATCATATATGATTCTGGACCAAAGTTGTCCTTGTCTCAAATGTCACAACTCACCATTTCAGGGGAAGACTGGCACCCTAAGAAGGTGTATGGTAGGATTAGTATAGCTTTGTGAAGTTTGCAAGAGTTTTGGTTGAAGTTAGAAACTAGTTTTGAACCTTGGAAATGGATTTGTAACAAGTATATAAACATTCTGTCCCATTTTGGTAAATCCAGGAAAATCAGTAAACATAAAGGAAACTTTGGCAAAATTTTTAGAAAATACTTTCAAAAACGAATCCGTAGGCGAAAGAACGGATTAAAAAGAGTTTATAACGAAGAAGTTATGATTTTTGCAAGTTTATTGACGAAAAATATATTTTCTGAAAATACATGCTGTTGGACGTTTTTCGTCGGACAAAACGAGGCTTTGGACGTAACCCGGAGGAGCCAAGCTTTCCAAAATATATTACTACAAACGAAGACATAACCGTGGATATAAAGAACAAGTAAAACGGACTTATAACGACAAAGATATTCACGTTTCAATATCGGCAAAACTTATATTATTTTGACAGCTTTTGAAAATAATAACACTAAAACTACGTAGTAACTCTAGATTTATAGAAATAATACCAAGTACACAAATTCATAACTAATGAAGTATTAGTGATTAGAAGTATATTTTTATCACTACAAGGCGTTATATCAAAGATTTCAAACCGAGGATTTCAACACTAACATTGATACATACGATATATATATATATATATATATATATATATATATATATATATATATATATATATATATATATATATATATATATACACATTTCAACTAGTTTTATTTTTCTAGTTGCCTTATTTTCCTAAGTCTTGGAAAATGTATATTTTTTATAACAACAAGTATTTTTCAAAGAGTAGAGTGGTATAGGAAACATGTTCATGGACATTCATAACATCATTTCATGATCTAAAGTAGATCGTTCATCATTCATATTAGGTTGCGGCTAGTGTGCGCGCCTTGTTTTTCAGCTCATTACATGTTCATGGTACCATCATATCAGGTGAGTTTTCATAGCCCCGTTTTCAATTCAATATTTTGATTTCAAATCCCACGGGGGGAATACATTGCATCAATTATTTTAGTACGAGCCCAAGTACCAAAACATATGTACATTGCTTAAGTTGCCTTACCAACCTGTTAAAGTCCCCTATTTATTATCATGGACCGTTAATTTGCCGATTAAGCGAGAGTGAGTGGATAGATCTATCGAGGGTGACGCCTCCATCCGTGGTAATTATTACCAACAGTAAGCGGATGCATTTCATTTTGACATTTTGGGAGTGTTCTGGTAAAACATTCGGGAGGGGCATATAATTTCATCAATCATAGCTTCGGGGTCATGAGCTTAAGGTCTATTGTACTATTTTACTTGATTTTTATCTTGCACTTATACTTGTGGTGGCCGTACATCATTACATTTTATAAACCTATGGAATTCACCAACATTCGTGTTGACGTTTTAGCAATGTATTTCAGGTTATTAAGGTAGCTCATGTGACATGCATTTGGACCTTCATGGAGTCGCGGGGTCGACGCGTCTCACCATTATTTCATGCACTTATGTAAACGTTTGATCTAGTATGACTTGTTTTTCATAAACTTGCAACACCTTTTGGGGACCTCATTTTGTAAACTCTGAATAATTTCAATGATCAAACAAAGTATTTTTCCAAACGACACTTTAGGTCGTTCAATGTAACTGTAACTGTGATGCTATGACAGACACCCCCAAGCATTCCATTCCGCTGCAAGTCAGGTAAATTGGGGGTGTGACAGATTGGCATCAGAGCTAAGGTTATAGCGAACTAGGATGTATCTCGGACCCTAGACTATAACCACATCAGCATAGCATCTCATCATTTCATCATAAGTGCATAATCATGATACATGTTGTTTCATGCATACCCTGTGCGAATTATTTATACTTATATTCGTGTGTATATATATATATATATATATATATATATATATATATATATATATATATATATATATATATATATATATATATATATATATATATATATATATATATATATATATATATCATTTTATTGACCTGGTTCACAAGTGACATGTCTTCAGATACTCACCCTAACATCCTTTTATCGGATTCCGACATTGAAGATGCCTTGTCATCTTCCACTACCATTATACCACCAGTTGCACTTACACCACCATTAGCACTATTGATTTGCCATAGGAACAAGGTTTTCCTATCATTCAGCCCATACATAGAATGCCTTTTGGTAGAGTATTCAGACTTATCTTAATGGACTTATTAGGATGTTTATTGCAAGGAAGATAGTATGTTTCTTTCCGTCACTATTAGAGCACTCACTACTCAGGTACTACCACCACCATCAGTTACTTATTACACTATTGGTCGTCCCACAGTGCGTACTTTAGTTTTACCTCTTAGATGTCGCGAGGTAGCGCGAAAGAGGGTAGTATTCCATTCACTGGTACCATCATTGTCATTTTCCTTTTCCATTCCCACTTGCCATGAACTAGATAACATCTAGTAGATAATACCAATATCACGGACTCAACAGGAACATCCGCAGATTCTTCAGGAATGGTTCAGAACCTACATTATCTAAGATTTGATAGATGCACAACTTCAGACACCACTTCAGGACTATCTCGACCTTATGATGCCACAAACCTGACTTCACACAGAGGGACACCAGGAAGTCTCTAGACCAGACTTATATCCTCACTAGCTTTTACTATTATCCTAGCCACAGAAAGTGTGGGACATAGTCTAAAGAACTTGTTGTCTTTTGATTGTTGTACAAACAAAAATATCAAGTGTGACTCTACTATGTAAGGAATGGTTGTGCTATTTGTGATATCGGTTCACGTAGACCGAAATTTTCATGTATTATATTCATGTGTTGTGAATATGATGACTTTTATTAACTATATCCTCATGGTCTCTTATGATTTGATGAAGAGAGATTTAAGCAAACCACTCCAAGCATGACGCAAGCTGTTGTTGGACAAGTCATTGCCAAGAACATAGCCACCGCCCTCACTAAGGAACTTACTCACGTGGAATTTATGGGGTGCAATCCTCCCTCATTTAGCGGAACTAGAGACACAAAGAAATTTCTCAAATGGTTCGAAGAAATAGAAACAATATTTCAATGTGGCGACTGTCGTAAGGAAGACAAGGTTAAGTTCCCCACATGCACTTTTCAGGATCATGCCCAGGAATGGTGGACCAAACATATTAAGATGGTGGGAGTTGATGCTGCCTACTCACACTCTTGGGAGAAACTAAGACGGATGATGAGTATAACATTTTGTGTAGGAAATGAATTACGGGCAAAGGAACAGGAAACACTAAACTTTACCATGGTAGGAAATGATGTTGACGAGTACACTACTCATTTTCATGAACTAACACGACTAGGTTCTGCAATGGATGAACCGGAAAGCAAGAAACTCGAAAGGTACATCGGGGGACTCTCCCATGAAATTCGTATGTTGGTCATCGCATGGGAACCCGATACCATGTCTGAAGCTATCAAAATGGTGATCGAAGCAAAGGAACTCATAGTTCACGCCGAGACATCAGGAAACAATAGTGACAATAAAAGGAAGTGGAACAACAATCTAGGTTGCAATGCTGCTCAACAATCACCCAAGGGACAAGAAGTGAATAGAGCCTTTGCTGCAAAACCGTACACAAAGAGAAGGTATATTGGAAAGTTACCTTACTGCAACCTGTGTAATCAACATCACCGAGATCATTGCAGTAAAACGTGTGGAGTGTGCAAGAAGCAGGGTCATCGGACTGAAGACTGTAGGAAACTCACAAATCAAAAGACCCCAGGGAGTTGCTTCAAATGTGTAAACTTAGGGCATTTCAAGAATGACTGCCCGGAACTAAGGAACAAGGAAAATCAGGAACTTGGAATCAAGACTGAATCGCTCGAGGAATAGCGTGAGTTGTTGAAAGAGAACCGTCAGGATATTAGCAACATCAAGGATAACAACAATGCTTCAGCAGGAGGAGCCTTATTTCAATATATAAACCGTAGTTCGAGCCCTTTAGGGTTGTATCTTTCCTTTTGTACTTACCGTTGGTATGATGACATAACCTAGTTGTATTAAGCACTTTCCTATCCAATGTAATATCTATCTTTTGTTACCTAGGTGATAATCATAACCATCGTTTACTCCATTTTCTATCCCAATTGCTCAGACTTCAATTGTTTCGCAACATTTTAGCATTGTCTTATCAGGGATTAGGCTGATTTCGTTTTTGATGAATTAGTAGACTATTACCATTCGACAAGATTCACCCACGTATCCAATACACCATTCAAACTATTTTACTATCATATGGGGAAATTGTTTTACAGAAAAAAATTTCTGAAGTAAGCTATTTTATTACCATCCTATAAATTGATTTTTCTGTCATTACACCAAGTATTTACTATTATTACGCGAGGCAATTTTCATGTTATTTGAAAGAAAACATCAGGATACCATTTTAATAACAATGCATTGAACACCATCTAAAACTTTTGAGAAAAGTTATGATATTTTGACAAAATCTAACATCGCATCATTAGTCCTCAATTGTACATAGCCTGATCACCTATGTAAAATTCAGGAAGGATTATGCCATGACGGAAATAATTACCTTTTCAAAGGATTGTTAATAACAATCTTCATTTAAAAGTTTTGTAAACAAAGGAACTCTTCCATAAACATCCTTTTTGCCAAACTATCCCTGGATACTTACCCCACCTGTCACTCACTTAGCCATTAAGTTGGATTTTCCCATTGACTTCCCTAAGAGAGACTTTCCATATCAATTACATGCAGGATTCCTCTATACAATAGAAGCAACGAAAGGATTACAGAACTACTAAACAGAACTAGAGGTATATAGTGAGAGAATTCATAACTCAACAACAAATTCTAAGATACCGCAAGACCATCCGAATTACCATCTCTAACTTAGTTGTCAAATTCTATCATTTAAAAGTACTAGCTAGACTGAGCTACAGGATTGAACTCAATATAAATGTCCGCAGGACAACACAATAGAAATAAACCAAGCTTCAAATTGAGACTGTAGAGCATTTCATTTAAACATGGCCTCATCCATACATAAACTTTCCTGCAGTAAGTTTTCACAGAGGACAATTGTTTGAAACAAGAATATCGATGTAAATTCCTCTAAGGCATTATGTCTCTAGAAAATTCAGATAACCTCACCTTTATACCAAGCAAGGGATCAAACCGGAACATATCTCCTCATCTACATGGGAAAACAGAATAGACATTCATCGACGCAACATCAAGTGATACGTTCGCCTTGCCAATTACAGCGATAAAATATTTCAGGACTTAAGTTAGTCTAAATACCTATGCTTGTAGTTATACCTGATAACCACCAATAGGCATTATCCAACCTCAAGAACTAAATGTTAGACATCTATGCATGTAAGCGAACATTTCCTATTCTACCATTTTATCCTTGTTAGTGTTATCACTTTTAAATAAAGTTGATGCGTTTACATAAATCACATACCTTGTGGAAAAATGATTTCTGAAATTCCTATTTTGAACAAGTACGATCCTTTTTGGTCAATCTTTAGCAACACTATTGTACAATGAGAAATATACATAGACATCAAACTTTGGTAAGCAGTCCTAATCACAACATGTTTGAAACCATTTTTCTACTTCATAACTACTGAAATTTTGAATCATCAGGAAAAATATTACTTAGTAAATCATTTGCTCCATTTTCTAAATTCGTTTATTCAGAAAAAAGATTTCAACCAAAACTCACAATCGCGAGACAAATTTCCAGAACCAATTTCCCTACAACATCGCTTATGCATTTAGGATTTGTGACTTGACAATAAAGAATATTTGGAATATGTGATGAAGGAATTAGGAAGGACATCACAAATTAATCACGAACTTCAGTAGTGGAGACCAAACCCAATTCACAAAGAAAAACATATGTCTTATCATCCGTTGGAACAAAACACAAGGACTCAAATTGTTACCTATATTCTATCCCTTTCAGATAACGCCAAGTTCGTAGGACCGAACGTTGTGGAATTAGTCACAAAGGTTTATTGTACCCATTTCAGTTATTCCTGTTAAGGAAACCGATTCACCTTGGACTTCAGGTAATCATTTCAGAATTTCCTTCAGAAACCCATTTAGATGTGAACATCACCTATCATCCTCAGACCGGTGGTCAAAGCGAGAGAACAATTCAAACATAGGAAAGTATGCTCAGAGCATGAGTTATTGACCCTAGAAATGGTTGGACTAACCAGTTATCATAAATCAAATTCAGTTACAATCATAGTTATCGCACGAGCATAGAGACTATACCATTTGAGGCACTCTATGGTCGAGGTGCCAATATCCATTGACGGATCGAAATTTGGAAAAGCCCAACATACTAGTCTAGTAGGCATTCATGAAATAACCAGAAATTTCCTATAAGTCAAGAATCAGTTACAAGTTCAATAAGTTGTAAACCATTAAAACTTCAAGTTGGTAGGCAGAGTTATGCAGAAAGTTCTGCCTAGGAAAGGTATGATACCATTCAGAAAACTTGGGAAGTTACACCAATATACATTGGACCATCTAATATTTCAGACAGAGTAGACCTAGTGGCCGTCAGACTTGAGCCTTGTTAGAGAACAACAGGATTACACAACCATGTATTATCATTTTTTCAGATTAGTCACTCATAATCCCATTTGGAAAGGAATCCAACCCAAAGTCAAACATAAACCTTGTAGGAGAACAAGTAGAAATCATGGACAGTTAGGTCGAACAGTTGAAGCATAGTCGAATTCCTATCGTTAGAGTTCGCTGGAATTCTCGAATATCATCACCATTTCACCAATACGTTTTCAGAGACCAACATAAACTGAACTTCGGGACAAAGTTCCTTTTAGAGGGGAAGACTGTCACAACTCACCATTTCAGGGGAAGACTGGCACCCTAAGAAGGTGTATGGTAGGATTAGTATAGCTTTGTGAAGTTTGCAAGAGTTTTGGTTGAAGTTAGAAACTAGTTTTGAACCTTGGAAATGGATTTGTAACAAGTATATAAACATTCAGTCCCATTTTGGTAAATCCAGGAAAATCAGTAAACATAAAGGAAACTTTGGCAAAACTTTTAGAAAATACTTTCAAAAATGAATCCGTACGCGAAAGAACGGATTAAAAAGAGTTTATAACGAAGAAGTTATGATTTTTGCAAGTTTATTGACGAAAAATATATTTTCTGAAAATACATGCTGTTGGACGTTTTTCGTCGGACAAAACGAGGCTTTGGACGTAACCCGGAGGAGCCAAGCTTTCCAAAATATATTACTACATACTAAGACGTAACCGTGGATATAAAGAACAAGTAAAACGGACTTATAACGACAAAGCTATTCACGTTTCAATATCGGCAAAACTTATATTATTTTGACAGCTTTTGAAAATAATAACACTAAAACTACGTAGTAACTCTAGATTTATAGAAATAATACCAAGTACCAAATTCATAACTAATGAAGTATTAGTGATTAGAAGTATATTTTTATCACTACAAGGCGCTATATCAAGGATTTCAAACCGAGGATTTCAACACTAACATTGATACATACGATATATATATATATATATATATATATATATATATATATATATATATATATATATATATATATATATATATATATATATATATATATATATATCGTATGTATACATTTCAACTAGTTTTATTTTTCTAGTTGCCTTATTTTCCTAAGTCTTGGAAAATGTATATTTTTGATAACAACAAATATTTTTCAAAGAGTAGAGTGGTATAGGAAACATGTTCATGGACATTCATAACATCATTTCATGATCAAAAGTAGATCGTTCATCATTCATATTAGGTTGCGGCTAGTGTGCGCGCCTTGTTTTTCATCTCATTACATGTTCATGGTACCATCATATCAGGTGAGTTTTCATAGCCCCGTTTTCAATTCAATATTTTTGTTGACATAAATAATGTCTTAAAACATTGTTAGCATATTAACAATGTCTCTATGTTTTGATGATTACAAAGCATAAACTCATTAATCTAAAACTTATGACATAAACAAGTTTTTGGTGCTTAATACTTGTCTTTGCTTCCATATCACTTAAGGTATGAATAAACAAAGAGTTTATTACATTTCATGATCAAAGAAAATTTTATATTAATACATAACATTATATAAAATGATTTTAACATTTTATATATATTTGTAAATCATTTTTGGTATAACTTTATTAAACCACAAAAATATGATTTCAAATTTCCAACCAAAAAGGGCAAATTTTATCCAGAAAAACTTTTGAAACGTTCAGGAGGGCGGCCCCCTTAATTTTACTAGGCGGCCCCCTTAATCATTAAGGGGACCGGCCTACAATTAAGGGGACCGGCACGCTCCAGAACAGTATTTTCCCCCCCTTTAAATACTGATTCATCCCTCAGATTTTTCTCACCTTTTGCACTTCTAAACTTTATGATCTAGATCTATTTCTCTATTCTCTCATCCTTTGATCATAAGTGTATATATTCTTTGTTTCAAAGTGATCCAATTTCCATCCTCTCAAGTGCAAGAGAAGAATACTTCTATCTTCCTAGACAAGAAGTATTACAACTTGTTGTGATCTCCACATCCAAGTTGTTGGTGTATCATCAAGATTATTTACATATTCTTTGTGAAGATTGTTGTGAATATTTACTTGTAAATAGTTGTGTTAGATATAGATTATGTGATTAGTTGATAGCTTGGTGTGAAGAAGAAAAGCTAGGAAATCTATTGGTGTGAAGAAGATAGAGTTGAAGTAGTTAGTTGTGAAGTAGATTGATTTGAAGAAGGTGCGTAGAAGTTGTGACTTAGGTGTGAAGGTGTTGTGGTGTGATTATTGGTGTGTAAATTGGTGTGTAAATTGGTGTGTATATTGGTGTGTAAATTGGTGTGTAAGGTTTTCTCCGCCATAAGGGAGCTTGTTGATATAGTGAAGAAAACTCTCGAGTTAGGTGCTCGGGGAGTGGAGTAGGGCAAGGAAGGTGTCCTTGTAGCCGAACCACTATAAATCTCTTGTCTCGCGGTTCGATCTTTCCATCTCTTACTTATTTCATTACTTATCATTGTTATATATTTCGTATTGATATTTGTTTGTATTGTGCAATACTTGAGATCACTGCAATACTTGAGATCACATATTATCGAATCTAAGTTTTAAAAATTAAGTAAACACTAAAACTATTTTTACAACTAATTAAAAAGACGTAAAACTATTCAACCCCCCTTCTAGTTTTCCACAATTGGTATCAGGAGCCACGTCTAGCAAGAATTTTAAAATATATTGTATTTTAAAACTTGTAATGATCTATGGAATCTGACAAAGACCACCGCTATTTGAAAGTGATGGATTTTTATATTGGAAAAATAGATTCGAAACCTATGTGAAATCAAAAGATCTTGATCTTTGGCATATTATTACCTTTGGTGATTTTCCCCCTATTCAATATAATGTTGAAACTAAAATGGATGAAATTGTAGCTTTTGAAAAACAAAATGATGATTTGAAAAAGAAACTAGCAAAAAATAATGAGGCTAAAATGGTTATTTATAATGCGTTACCACGCAAAGAATATGAAAGAATTTTTATGTGTAAAACCGCAAAAGAAATTTGGGATTCTTCACCAAGGTAATAGTCAAGTTAAAGATAACAAAATAGATCTTCTTGTACAACAATATGAACAATTTACGATTCCGGAAGAGGAATCAATTGATAATGTTTTGCTAAATTTAACACCATTATCACAAGTTTAAAAGCACTTGATGAGACATTTTCTAGTAAAAATTGTGTTAGAAATTTCTTAGGGCATTGCATCCGAAAATGGCGAGCTAAAGTCACGGCTATTGAAGAATCAAAGAATTTGATGACATTGTCACTAGATGAGCTTATTGGCAACTTGAAGGTCCATGAAGAAATTATAAGAAAAGATTTGGAAACGGTTAAAGTCAAGAAAGAACAAGTCAAATCCGTTGCTCTAAAAGCCAAAAAGGAACTTTGTGATGATAGTGACTCAAGTGACGAGAGTGAAGATGAAGAACATGCAATGGCCGTAAGAGAATTCAAGAAATTCTTCAAGAGACGAGGAAGATTCACTAGATCATCACATGACGATAGAAAATCGTTCCAAAGAAATAGAAGTGACAATTACATGAAAAGAAAATGCTTTAGATGTGGAAGTCCAAATCATCTCGTTGGTGAATGTCTAAAGTCGCCGAGTTATGATAATCAAGGTGCATTTGTTAGTAGAACATGGAGTGATAGTGACAAAGAAGAAGTGGAAAAACCAAGAGAAGAAAAGTGTTTCATGGCAAAAGCAACCGACGAAATATGCCTTGGAATTGACTTGGAGCCTGACGAATGGATCAAGGATAGTGGATGCTCGAGGCACATGATAGGGAACCGAAAGCTATTCTCTACATATAAGGCATACAACGGAGGTAACGTTATTTTTGGTAGTGACTTGCGTGGAAAAATTATTGGCAAAGGTACGATTTCTCAAGACTCACTTACTATTGAAAATGTTGAACATGTAAATAATTTAACATATAACTTACTTAGTGTAGGCCAAATATGCGATAATAAATGTAGAGTTATCTTTTCTGAAGAAGATAGCGAAATAGTTAAGAATGGAAAAATTATAGGTAGAGGTATTAGGAAAGGAGGTGTATATGTTATGAAACTAGGAAACAAACCTGAAGATAGGATATGCCTAACGACCCTAGACGAAAACTCCACATTGTGGCATAGGAGATTAGGACATGCTAACATGCAACAAATACAATCTTTGGCCTCTAAGGAATTAGTTAGAAACTTGCCTAATCTAAAATATGACAAACATTTTTGTGATGCATGTAAAATTGGAAAACAAGCTCATGCTAGTCACAAAGCTAAGAATATAGTATCCACTACTAGGTGCCTAGAATTATTACATATGGATCTTTTTGGTCCATCCGCTGTGCGGAGCTATGGAGGAAACAAATATACCTTAGTAATAGTAGATGACTACTCACGATACACGTGGACTAGGTTTTTAAGTGACAAAACCCAAGCCTTTGAAAAATTCGAAATATTTAGTAAAATGATTCAAAATAAATTAGGATGCTCAATAGTTACCATTAGGACGGACCATGGTAGGGAATTTGATAACGAAGTACAATTCGGAAAATATTGTGAGTTAAATGGAATATCTCACAATTTCTCCGCTCCTCGTACTCCTCAATCAAATGGGGTAGTAGAAAGAAAAAATAGGTCACTACAAGAAATGAGTAGAACTATGTTAAATGAACAATCCATTCCACAAAAATTTTGGTGTCACGCCGTAGATACATCGACTTATATTTTAAATAGGGTATCAAAATCATATGAAGGAATATTTTTAGGATACTCACAAAATAGTAAAGCATATATAATACTTTAGGGTATTTGGAAGTAAATGCTATATCTTAAACACTAAGGACTACCTCACTAAGTTTGATCCAAAATCATATGAAGGAATATTTTTAGGATACTCACAAAATAGTAAAGCATATATAATACTTAACAAACACTCCATGAAAGTAGAGGAATCACTAAATGTAACATTTGATGAAACACCACCACCTCCTAAAACGCTACCTTTAGAAGATGATGATTTAGTCGAAGATGAAGCCATTGAGGTTAGTAAAACAAAACCCATAGGAAATGATAATGAAGACATTCACTTAGAAAATAACGAAACCGTTAATATTAAAGAATCTAGATCACATCCATTAGATAATATAATAGGACATCTTAACCAAAGAACCCTTAGGTCACAAGCCCAAGATAAAAACAACTTCTTTTGTTTCCTCTCAGCAATAGAACCTAAGAATATTAGCGAGGCTTTAAAGGATGAAAGTTGGATTATAGCTATGCAAGAAGAATTAAATCAATTTAAGGCAAATGATGTTTGGGAACTAGTCCCAAATCCAAAGGATATGACTATCATAGGAACCAAATGGGTATATAGGAACAAGTTAGACGAGAATGGAATAGTTACTAGGAATAAAGCTAGGTTAGTTGCCCAAGGTTATAATCAACAAAAAGGAATTGATTATGATGAAACTTATGCCCCCGTAGCTAGACTAGAATCAATTAGGATATTACTTGCCTATGCTTGCGCCCTAGATTTTAAGTTATTCCAAATGGATGTGAAAAGTGCATTCCTTAACGGTTTTATCAATGAGGAGGTATATGTGGCACAACCTCCAGGATTCATTGACATCGCAAAACCTGATTATGTTTATAAGTTAAAGAAAGCTTTGTATGGACTCAAACAAGCTCCCAAAGCTTGGTATGATCGATTAAAAGCTTTTCTTATTAAACATGATTATTCCATGGGAATGGTAGATAACACTCTTTTCACTAAAAGGAAAGACCCTAATCTCATCATTGTTCAAATATATGTTGATGACATTATATTTGGATCGACTTGTCAAGACATGTGTGATGAATTTGCCAAAATCATGCATGATGAGTTTGAGATGAGTATGATGGGTGAACTTAACTTCTTCCTAGGATTACAAATAAAACAATTAGAAGATGGAATATTTTTTAACCAATCTAAGTACATTAAGGAAATGCTTAAGAAATTTGGCCTAGAAGACTCAAAACCCATGAAAACACCCATGTCTACGGAGGTAAAGCTCACAAAGGACGATGAAGGTGAGTCCGTAGATAACACCAAGTATAGAAGAATGATAGGTAGTTTACTATACTTGACGGCAAGTAGACCCGATATCATGTTTAGTGTCTGCCTTTGTGCCCGTTTTCAAGAGGATCCCAAAACCTCTCACCTAGAAGCGGTTAAGCGTATCTTCCGATACGTTAAAGGCACTATACACTTAGGATTATGGTATCCTAAGGAATCCGGCATAGAAACCATTGTCTATGCGGATTCGGATCATGCGGGAGACTACGTAGATAGAAAGAGCACTAGCGGTATTTGCACGTTTATGGGATGTTGTCTAACGTCTTGGTTTTCTAAGAAGCAAACCGCTCTTGCTATTTCTACAACCGAAGCCGAATATGTAAGCGCCGGAAAGGCATGTCAACAAGCACTATGGATGAAACAAGATCTCGTAGACTATGGCATTAGGTTAGAAAATGTCCCCATTATGTATGATAACAAAGGTGCAATTGATTTAAGTAAAAATCCGGTGCAACACTCTAGGACTAAACACATAGAAATACGTCACCATTTTCTTAGGGATAATGTACAAAAAGGAAATATATCTATAGAAAAGGTTGCATCGGAAGACAACATTGCGGATATATTCACAAAACCCCTTAAGCGTGAATTATTCAACCACTTGCGTTTAGGATTAGGAATGATGGAACAAGTTGATTAAATTATATTGAATTAATTCAAATTTATACTTGCATGAAATTTTTTTTTTTTTCATTTCACCTTTTCTGAGTCTAGGAATCTATTTCGCACAAAATTAAAGATTGAGAAGATTCATTTTCTTTGCATAAACCTTTTTGTAAAACTCAATCAATTCTTTCTAAAAATTATTCTCACAATCTAGGAATCACATGAAGATCATTTTCCTTGCATTATTGACAAAGTGTAAAAAATATTGTCTTTCAAAATCATGCAGAAACTCACACATAAATTGTCAAGGTATATAATCTAATATATGTCTTTGACATTCATGATCGAGCAAAAATTGAATCAAGGAGATCATTTGGATTGTTTCTTAGGATCGTTATTTCGTTGTGCATCTAGGAGTCGAAACAATCACAACTCCACATTTGTTGCATATAGACACTCACTAGGACAAATTCCTTAATAATGATGTCATCTTGATCCATCACTAGCTTTTCACTCACTAATTGCCTTTGCCTTTTATCTAAGATAGGTGCCTTAGGAAACTTAAGTGTGCTTGCCTTTACTTACCTCCTATTGCTTATTATGTGTTGATTATGTGTCCTTTTGCATGCATGCCATATCTTAATTTGATTAGATTCTATATTGCCTAAGAGAATTAAACTTGCTTGAACTCTAATCCAAACACATAACCTTTCTGAAAATTTTCTGCCAAAAACCCAATTTTGGCAACCTGGAAATCACCAGATGGGCGGCCCCCTTAATTATGTAAGGCGGCCCCCTTAATTATTAAGGGGACCGGCCATCTGATGGTCGGGTTTACAGAATCTTTTCTGCTTTTTAGCCCATTTCAACCTACATTTCCCAATTTTAACCAACACACTTTGTCCCAATCTTCCAAACAAACCTTATCCATCCTTAAACACACAAATCTTACACTATAAATATCCCCAATCCTCAAAACTATCCATTCATCCCATCATGAACTCTCCAAACAAACCAAAATCAAAAGCCTCAAGGCTAGCAAGGATGACGAAAAGACCCGTTTGGTGAAGAAAAAGCCCTCGAAACAAATCCATCATAACCAATGAGATTGGAATTCATTCAACACCTCCAACTTCTTACTTCCCAAACTTTACCTCAAACCCACAAGGTCATTCATTTGATCCTCTTTACAAACCATACAACATTGGCTAACCATCTTCCTTCAAGCCAAACTACACATCTCAACTTCCAACCACTTATAATGATCCATACAAGTTTGATCAACTATCAAACTACAATTCCAACTACACAAATCCAACACATCCATACCAAACCTATGATCCTCTTCACATTGCCACGGAAAAGCAAAAGTTCCATGATGAAATAAACCAAATCCATGATCTTAGTGATCTCCTTGCTATGCATCTTGCACAACGCAACAAAGGGCAACCTCCATCATCACCCTATGCAAATTGCCTTCCCCACTCTCTCAATTTGGATCAAGTTACCAACCACACTCACTTTTGCCCTTGTTGCATATTCCTTCAAAAACAAATCCTCTACTTGAGTGAAGATATTTCTTGGATTGAATATCTTCTCACTCGTAATCATCCAATACCACCCTTAACACGATACAACATCGTGAGATCCACCTCTTCCGCTCCATACTCCACCCCATATCCCTCTTAATCAAACATCTAAGCTTTATGCTTATGTTTCCATTCAAGCAAATAACATAATCAACTATGAGTTGCAAGCAAGTCTAAGTGCTTCTTTAGGCTATATAGGACTATGTCCTTCCTTTTGTTTTATTATGATTAATATGCCTTAAGCATATTAAATATTGTAATGTTTTCTATGATGCTTGAATGAATCTATTTTTATAACTATTGCTTTGCATATATATGTGCCTTGTTCTTTTCTAATATTTTGTGTAGCCAAGACTTCCATAGCTCATTCCTTTGATGGTCTCAAATGAGGGGGAGTTTACATCAAGGGGGAGCATTTACCTTTTTGATTTTACAAAAAGGGGGAGAAGAGAATGTTAAACTCGAAATTCTTGTCTAAAAATTATGTTTTAGACCTCATGAGTTTAAGGTTTTGTAATCATCAAAAAGGGGGAGATTGTTGACATAAATAATATCTTAAAACATTGTTAGCATATTAACAATGTCTCTATGTTTTGATGATTACAAAGCAAAAACTCATTAATCTAAAACTTATGACATAAACAAGTTTTTGGTGCTTAATACTTGTCTTTGCTTCCATATCACTTAAGGTATGAATAAACAAAGAGTTTATTACATTTCATGATCAAAGGAAATTTTATATTAATACATAACATTATATAAAATGATTTTAACATTTTATATATATTTGTAAATCATTTTTGGTATAGCTTTATTAAACCACAAAAATATGATTTCAAATTTCCAACCAAAAAGGGCAAATTTTATCCAGAAAAACTTTTGAAACGTTCAGGAGGGCGGCCCCCTTAATTTTACTAGGCGGCCCCCTTAATCATTAAGGGGACCGGCCTACAATTAAGGGGACCGGCACGCTCCAGAACAGTATTTCCCCCCCCCCCCTTTAAATACTGATTAATCCCTCTGATTTTTCTCACCTTTTGCACTTCTAAACTTTCTGATCTAGATCTATTTCTCTATTCTCTCATCCTTTGATCATAAGTGTATATATTCTTTGTTTCAAAGTGATCCAATTTCCATCCTCTCAAGTGCAAGAGAAGAATACTTCTATCTTCCTAGACAAGAAGTATTACAACTTGTTGTGATCTCCACATCCAAGTTGTTGGTGTATCATCAAGATTATTTACATATTCTTTGTGAAGATTGTTGTGAATATTTGCTTGTAGATAGTTGTGTTAGATATAGATTGTGTGATTAGTTGATAGCTTGGTGTGAAGAAGAAAAGCTAGGAAATCTATTGGTGTGAAGAAGATAGAGTTGAAGTAGTTAGTTGTGAAGTAGATTGATTTGAAGAAGGTGTGTAGAAGTTGTGACTTAGGTGTGAAGGTGTTGTGGTGTGATTATTGGTGTGTAAATTGGTGTGTAAATTGGTGTGTATATTGGTGTGTAAATTGGTGTGTAAGGTTTTCTCCGCCATAAGGGAGCTTGTTGATATAGTGAAGAAAACTCTCGAGTTAGGTGCTCGGGGAGTGGAGTAGGGCAAGGAAGGTGTCCTTGTAGCCGAACCACTATAAATCTCTTGTCTCGCGGTTCGATCTTTCCATCTCTTACTTATTTCATTAGTTATCATTGTTATATATTTCGTATTGATATTTGTTTGTATTGTGCAATACTTGAGATCACATATTATCGAATCTAAGTTTTAAAAATTAAGTAAACACTAAAACTATTTTTACAACTAATTAAAAAGACGTAAAACTATTCAACCCCCCTTCTAGTTTTCCATAATTTTGATTTCAAATCCCACGGGGGGAATACATTGCATCAATTATTTTAGTACGAGCCCAAGTACCAAAACATATGTACATTGCTTAAGTTGCCTTACCAACCTGTTAAACTCCCCTATTTATTATCATGGACCGTTAATTTGCCGATTAAGTGAGAGTGAGTGGATAGATCTATCGAGGGTGACGCCTCCATCCGTGGTAATTATTACCAACAGTAAGCGGATGCATTTCATTTTGACATTTTGGGAGTGTTCTGGTAAAACATTCGGGAGGGGCATATAATTTCATCAGTCATAGCTTCGGGGTCATGAGCTTAAGGTCTATTGTACTATTTTACTTGATTTTTATCTTGCACTTATACTTGTGGTGGCCGTACATCATTACATTTTATAAACCTATGGAATTCACCAACATTCGTGTTGACGTTTTAGCAATGTATTTCAGGTTATTAAGGTAGCTCATGTGACATTCATTTGGACATTCATGGAGTCGCGGGGTCGACGCGTCTCACCATTATTTCATGCACTTATGTAAACGTTTGATTTAGTATGACTTGTTTTTCATAAACTTGCAACACCTTTTGGGGACCTCATTTTGTAAACTCTGAATAATTTCAATGATCAAACAAAGTATTTTTCCAAACGACACTTTAGGTCGTTCAATGTAACTGTAACTGTGATGCCATGACAGACACCCCCAGGTATTCCATTCTGCTGCAAGTCAGGTAAATTGGGGGTGTGACATCAAATTCTCAAAACCTGAACCAAATTTAAAGTGTTTCATATAAGATTTAAAGTGCAATAAACAAAATTTTCTAACAGTGCAATAATAATAAACAAATTTAAAGAAATTGTTATTCAAGAAGCGTTAGTCGCTTTTTCAGTTGCTACATTTCTTGTTTGTTGTACACCTGCATCAGTTCCACCCTTTTGTGCAGCAGCAACTCTCGCAAGTTTTGCAATATACTTTGGATTTTGTGGACATGTCGACTTTGTGTGCTTGTTAGTATTCTCACCACAGTATCCACATTTCCTTTTCCGCTTAGATGTTTCTTCAAGTGCTATTTCTCTTGCACTCTTTCTACGTTCTTCTTTAGACCAACCTTTGGTTTTAGCTCTGGATGGATTGTTGACCACTTGTTTCTCACGTTTCTTAACTGCATATACATCCTCAAGCACATTCTCAATTTCTTTTTTCCGTGAAGGAGGTTTAGGCGCTTCATCCTCAATTCCTTTCTTGATTGATTTCAATTGTTCCACAAACTTACCTAACTTTCCTTCATCTTTACCCAACAAATATAGACACTCGTCTACCACGAAAGTAGCCTCATTTGTTAATTTCTCAACTGGTATATTCTTTTCACCATACCTATTTGTCATTCTTCTCAATGCAGGTGGTATTATGTCCCTCCTCCAACGTCTCAAAATGTACTTTTCCGGGATCATTTGAACATCACGGTTCTTCAAAGCACAGAATGCATGTCTACATAAAAATCCAAATCGAAGAAAATGCCTACAAGTACATTCCACTGACCCGTCTTCAAGAGAACATATAACCTTATTACAGAAAAGAAAGGGAAGAAAATTAGAACCTATATTATTCATTAACTACTAATGTTGAGAATCATATATGATTCTGTAGAATCATATATGCAAGTAAATTTACCTTGTATTCTACTACATTTTCACATTCATGCACTTGTTCTTCTCCTTTTTTCTTTATAAAGTGTCCTATAAGCAGCCACATTTCTATCTCTAATCCTAAGCATCTCACAGCCTTCTTCCGTTCTAAACTCTTCTACTGTGCAATTCCAACAAGCTTCCTTTAATTCCTTTTGAACAAGCAGAAACATTGTTCTTGTGTATACTTTAGATGCATGGCGTTCTATACTCAATTATGTAGAAAGTTTTGGAGCTGAGTCATATGTGTTAAAGTCCATTTGTTTCTTGCCGATACCTTTGCCTCTCCATTGCAGATTCGAAGCACATCATGAAATGAGCCAATGTTGATCCGTGATTTGTGAAATTTTTGAAGAATGTGTTTTCACTCTCAGACCTTGAAGTAGTTCTCATTAATCCAAACAGTGGTGAGTCAATAAAATACGCTGGTATCCACATTGCTCGAAGTCCAAACATCTTCTTCATCCATTTGTGGTCTTGCAATTCAAAATCTTCAATCAATTTTGGCCATTTTTCTTCAAACTTCAATAGTTCATTGAACACATTCCACATAATCTTGTTCAAACGCTTTTTGAAATCAGTTTCATCATATATTTCTTTACAAATCTGTAAAAAAAAATTATGTTATTCAGTTGATTCTTCAAGAATCATATATGATTCTATGAGAATCATATATGATTCTATGCATAGTATGTGTTTGGATTCAGTAAAATACATTTCCTGGAATTTTTTGTGAGATATACCACATGCATAGTCTGTGTTTGGATTCAGTAAGTACAGCTTCAATTGCTAACTTCATGGCTACATCTTGATCCGTTACAATCATTTTTGGTTGTTTCCCATGTGCCTTCATGAATGATTCCAGTAGCCATGTATAAACTTTTGTATCTTCTCTTAGAAGCATTCCCGCACCAAAAGTCAACACTTTTTATGATTATCTACCCCGGTGAATGGGACAAACACCATTTCGTACATGAATATCAACAGTTTCACAAAATTATTTCAAGAATAGAATCAAGAGTTTCAAATCTCGCATAATCATATATGAAAAGTTACTTACTTGTTAGTTCTGTATGTTGCATCAAATGACACCACATCTCCAAATTCCTTATAGTTGCATTTGGCAACTTCATCCGCCCAAAAAAGTGCAACCAACTCACTTTTTTCAACCATATAATGAAATGTAAAGTTCGACACATAATTCTGTCGGTTTTCCATTTTGTTTATCAGCATTTGCGCGTCACTTTCACCTATACATACATTTATATCCCTTTGATGATTCTTGAAATCACTGCTTGTGCCATGAACATATTGATAACCACCTTTAATACCACATAACAAACGGTGTGCCTTTGTCGCACCAAGTTTCATATTTGAAGATTTCACAACGAACACCTTTTCCGCTTGAGTCATCTTCCTTTGTTTTTTTGTTAGATGTTGATACTCTTTTGGAATCATTAAATGATTGTGCTTAGAATGGAATTTATGAACTACATATTTTCCAGAAACCTCATCCAAAGTTATTAATACTCGCGTCATACAACCTGTTACCCGTTGTCTTGTATTTCTTACTTTCTTGTCACTGTTTTCAGGATCCAATGTGTTTACATTTATCTCTTTTGGAATCCCTTGCCTATTACACATAAGGTACTTACTTTTTACCAAACCACTTCTTGTATTTTTTTGCTCCGATTTTTTAACTTCAAATCCTGCTACTTCAGCATATTTGTTATACATTTCAACGCATTCCTCTATCGTATTATACTTTTTCCCTCAACAGGTATATAAATATCATCAACAACTGGTTCCTAAGTAACAGATCCCCCGGGAGTTTCTTCATGTGTGTATAAAGTTGGCCTTGGTGTTGTCACAGATGCTGAAATATAGTATTTTCATTAGAATCAGATATGATTTATGAAGAATCATATATGATTCTTGAAGAATCATATATGATTCTACAAGAATCATATATGATTCTTCAAGAATCATATATGATTGTTTTTTTTTAATTTCCAAAAAGTATAAAACAGAATATATTATAAACAGATTCCCAAAAAGAATCATAAATGATTAAACAATAATCATATATGATTCAACAATAATATATTAATAAGATTAAAAAGCAAAAAAATAAGCTAAATCACATATGATTTACCTTCAATAACAGCAATATTTTCTTCTTCCACATCAGCATCTACCAATATTTCATCAATATTTTCATCTTCCACATCAGCAATATTTTCTTGTTCCACATCAGCATCCACCAATATTTCAGCTTTATTCATAACCTCATCATCCACCATAACGATCTGAGATTCCGTTTTTTAAGAAAATCGCATGTGATTTTGTTAATATATATATATATATATATATATATATATATATATATATATATATATATATATATATATATATATATATATATATATATATATATATATATATTGTTTACATTACAACGATCAAATACTCTTTATTTTCTGAATAGAATCATATATGATTCTATTACAGATAAACAGAATCTATTCATACCTTCATATCTGATCTACATTTCATATAAGCTTAAAAAGCAAAAAAATAAGTTGATTTACTATATATATATATATATATATATATATATATATATATATATATATATATATATATATATATAACAGGAGGCGTAAATCAAGAAAACGCCACCTCATTGCCCAGTAATTGTCATTAGCCGCCATGTCATCACATTCTGTCCATGTCAGCACATTTTGGCCATGTAATCAGATGGCCGGATCCCAGTAAGCAGCCACTAAGTCCATGTCATCACAAATTAATGCCACCTAAGCATAATTTGGATTAATTAAAATTCGGATTAAATTAGTGTAAAAATGGATTGTACAAGATTCGAACCTTGGATGTTATCATACATTAATAACTAATTTTACCACTTGAGCAATTTAATCTTTGTGTGGTATCCTGCAAAACCAAACATATAATGTTCAACAAAAGATTTATACCGGATTTTTAAAAAACATACAAAACCATCACAACATCATATCACGTATCAATATCTATAAACCCTAAATTGGAAAAAAAAAAACCCACACAATTCATTCGTTGCGCCTTCTTCTACAAAACCCTAAATCAAATGTATGTTTTTCTATGAAGGAGTTCAGATTTTGCTTATTAATCATATTCTCTAATGCATATGTCTTTCTTCCAAAATCTTTTTAGGGTTTTAAGAATGGCTGCCATGATTGAAGTGCTCATAATATATATGCTCCAGTGAGTATAAATGGAACATCTACTGAGGTAATTTTATATTTTATGTCTTCTATAAAATTGCATGTAAGAGATTTGCAACACAACTTGCACGTTTGGAGGGATTTATTGCATCTTCGATGTGTTAGATTAATATGACAACTAAAGGAAACCTTCCAGCTAATGATTCGACATCTCTTCTTTTTTTTTTCTTTTTTTTTTTTTTTTTTTTTTTTGGTGTGGAAAAACTGTGAGAATCTCTCATACTTGGGTAAGATGTTCCTATTTGGATTGCTATTTTGATAAATTGTTGTGAGCAACATGATAAACGACTTATCTGATTTTAAATTAATAAAAACATAAGCAAGAATGGTTTGCAGTTATTTAATCATATTGAGGTGGTTATTTATTGTTCGGCAATGGCAGTATTGCAAAAAGGTTATGAAAAAGAAAATGATCAGACTTCTGATGACTCATGGGAGAAGTTGAAACGTGGAGGCCTTATTGGAACAATTGCT
This sequence comes from Artemisia argyi, assembly GCA_030686995.1. Lineage (NCBI taxonomy): Eukaryota > Viridiplantae > Streptophyta > Magnoliopsida > Asterales > Asteraceae > Artemisia > Artemisia argyi. The sequence continues at coordinate 176,164,068 of CM060683.1, forward strand.
ATAGCTGGTGGAACCTTAATGGCAATCACTGGTGGTACGATCCTTCTTTGCCTACATAATTGCACATATTTTTATTTGGCATCCGTAATATGGTATACACCCTATTTTTTTACACGTTCAACAGGTTTAGCTGCTCCAGCAATTGCATCAAGAGTTGGTGCTTTAGCCCCTACATTAGGCACCATTATGCCAATGATTTTTCTTTTTTATTTTCCTTTTTACCATGAGTAATGTTATAACATCAATGATTAGGGTGTTTAAGCAATGACTAACACTCTAATTTATCATAATCTAGCTGCTAGGGCTGGACTTTTTGGAGCTAAGATGGCTAGAAGGATCGGGAAGTGTGGATGAATTTGAATTCAAAGTAATAGGCGATAACCACAATCAAGGCGTGAGTTCCTTTACTTCTGTTCGTTATCTATTTTTTTTTACAAATCTAAGTTGGTGTGAATGCCACTGAAACTTTGAGCATGAAACTTGCCTGAACATTATACCAGGCGATAAATATTAGGACCATGTTGCTTTATTGAATAGAAACTGTTGCACCGGTCTCTTGCATTAGCATATTCACTTTTTTACCCTCAAATGACTACTTCTTCATATATATTGGATAGAGCGGAACAATATCAAGGCAAAGTTACAACATATGTCATCATTGCGTGCATTGTTGCTGCTGTTGGAGGCTCTATTTTTTGCTGTGATATTGGAATTTCATGTAATTCTATCATCACTTCTAAATAGCTGAACTCTCAAACTTAACTTTAATCTGAAATGAGGATCGATTTAGATTAAACATCAGGGAGAATGTATTGAGTTTGATGTCCATCTCTGGTGGCTTAAAAATGGACAGAGTTTGGGTGTTTTGGACATACTTTATATTTACACAATTGTTGGAGCATGGAATTTTTCCATTGTATTTTTGGTTTATAACCAATGCTTATTATTTCAGGTATTCATAAAGCTCTACATTAACATCATATCCAAATTTTTGCTGCTAACTTTTTTTCATTCATGTACTTAGTATACTATGGAAGGATGAGTATTGATGGTTGCATCCCTCACACCAAATGACTAGATAGCAGTCATTTTCAATGACGGGTTTTACCTGTTATTCAATATCTTCTGAGGATTTTATATCCCGCAACCCGTAAGTTAACTATTTATGGTTTCCTTCTTTTTTAGAAAATTAATCCAAGAAGCTCGAGTTAACTTATAATTGTTGGTTTATCTTAAATTTTAGAAATTTCCGAGATGGTGGATTTGGTACAATTGGATCTGTCCCATGGCATGGACCGTGTACGGATGCATTGTTTCATAGTATCATGATATAGATACTCCTATCACGGCGCCTGGGATGTCACCAGACCCAACCATGAACTGGTATATCAATGACTACTTTTGTTTCAAACTGGTATAAGATACATGTTATTTTATGCTTTACATTTTTTTATGGTGTATATATAGTTGCATAGCTTGGGCATGAAAATTATGAATTGATATTGGTGATGGAGCTGGTCTAGATCTTGGTCCATGGCACAATAATCCTTTGGGCGAGGACCTTAATTAATGACCATACTTTGGTATGATTTACTACTTAGTATCATTTGTGTAAATTAATAAATATAGTAAATGTGTATCAGTTATATGTTGTCAAATAAGCTAAAATTTGTGTTTGTGGTTCACAGTGGCCCAAAAGGAGGACAAGGTTTACATCACAATTGTTTTTATACAAAAGATGCTAAACTCAATCTTCCTCATAAAGGTGTTATTTTTGTTCACAGATGGTCAACATGCCTATGATTTCAACCTTGAGCTTTTCGACAAACTTAATAAAGAGGTTAGTAGCAACTTTTTTATTCTTAGTCTTCATAACCCTATTAACATTCCACCGGTAGCACCTGCATTTAATTGGTATAGCGAACTCTAATCTTGGAAATTTCTTTTTATTTGATGATTATTTTATTCTATTTTATTTATTTATTTATTTATTTATTTTATTTTTTTTTTGTGTTTGATGTAAAATTCTTGATTAAAAAAAGGGGTTATACAAATTGTAAATGTTTGGATCAACTGAAAACAAGCACATGCATCATTTGCAGCAGTACCTATTGCGTCTCTTAAAAGCTCTTGAGTAAGATAAAAAATATTATGTTTTCCAATCTTTTTTCATCTTAAGATGTACATAGAATGATAATGTTAAAAGATTGTTGCGAAATATCAAAAATCTTTACATGTTACAGCTATCCATAAAAAACAATATATGCTTTTTTATAATGTATATACCAAAAACAATATATATATATATATATATATATATATATATATATATATATATATATATATATATATATATATATATATATATATATATATATATATATTAGTTTACTCCTCATTGGCAAAGAGTTTTGTAAAAAGATTGTTCTGACATAACTCGAACAGAAGTTGCAGCCAAGACTGAAGTAGCAATAGCATCTGCATCACTGGTGTTCAAATCCAGCGGTTCAAAGTATTCACGAACGCTCCTGAAGCATGCTAAAGAATCGTTTACATTTGCGGACCAGCATAAAGGATCTTACAGTGAGAACGTTCCTGAAGTTCATACATTTGCGGACCAACATAAAGGATCTTACAGTGATGAGCTTTTGTGGACAGCTATTATCACGGACAAAGAGATGACCATATGCAGTTTGTTGTAAGCGTTAATTGAATTTAAAGGTATGCAATTCTTGGTTAAAAAGAACAGATTACTATTGATGTTATATAACTTTTCAGATCAGCTTCGAAAACTACTTGATTGCACTTTTGATCGGTTACCCAATGCGACTATTTTGCCATTAGTGACATACTTATGTATATGTGCTATCCGGGATTTGATTGTTATGTATTATTTTCAGGAACTTTTTTACTATTCTGGGACTCATGTGATGGACGAAGGGATTCTCTATTGATGATATGGTAATTGCATCGTTACTGTTACTTCTAATTATAAATTAAGCAAACTGAAGTTGATAAGCTTATAAGCCAATAGAAGTGGCATTTTAAATTTTTTGTATACTGATAAGCTAATCTAACAGCCCACAAGTATGAGTGGTGCTGTGAAACTGATCTATAAAAGGTTCAGTAAGTTGCTGATGAGCTTATGTTACAAGATTACAAAAGCTACTAATCCCATAAGCCATTAAAAATGATATTATAAGTCTTATTATAATTTGTTGTTAGTTTAAAATTCTTACCATCAATTCTGGTCTATTTACGTTATCTGCAGGATATTGAGATGGTTAAAGGAGCGTGAAGATTGGATTTTTGCCAGCAATTGGAGTATACTAAAGTTTGTAATTATCAACATAACCGGTGTATGTTATTAGTCATTTAATTTTAATTTGTAAAAGGGCAACTTCAAGCCATGTACATAAAAATGAGCTTCAATTTAAGTTTTTGTAATCATATAAATTTTAGCTAAAAGCGGAAGTACTTAAATGCGTTAAAATTCAATTATGACTTAGAAAATTCACCTATCTGTTTCTTACTTAACTTATGCATTACGAGTGAATTTGGATTGGGTCTATTGTAGTCAGTTTACAAACGTAACACCAAACAACTCTAAAATGTACGGTGGTAACTGCCCAAGAAGCTTTATAAGATATATTTTTTGGATTGGACGTAAGCCACCAGCTAAAGAAGGTCTTGCCTAACGAATTCAAGGGTTTGGGAATACCAATCTTGACTCATCATCTGATGATAACAAGTCATTTCTTAGTGAGGTGGTTGGCATTGGAAGTGTAACGATTAAGCAAGGATTTAATAATCTGACACAAGCTCAAACCAGAAGTAAGAATAACACAGGAACTTACAGGGGCCGTAGCTAATATTGTGCTGCACCATGACAAAACTTGGTATGTGGGAAGAATGTGCTCATAGACATGAGCATACATACCACGTATATGAAGACAATTCGTGCTTCTCAGCATTTCATAAATATCGAAAATCAGTACTTCCTTGGTTCATTTTATTGGAGTAGTCACAAAACATTTGGTAAGAAAAATTACCATGTGGGGTTTTTTTTTTTTTTTTTTTTTTTTTTTTTTTTTCTTTTTTTTAACTATAATTTCCTTATAAGAAATAAGAATACATGTGCTTATGCAGGTGCAAACAATTTAATCTCAATGGAAATCGCTCTAAAGATCGTAAATAAAATCTATACTATGTTGTTAATTAACTAATGTTACTTTTTGTATATGTTGTTAATTAACCAACTGCAACAAAGGCCAATCCAGTCGATACTAAGGTAAAATTGGTCTTTATTTATACTTTTCGAACCTGTACCTATAGAAAATGCCTGTGTGTTGGAACAGATATCGTTGGAAGACGTGTTTGGTGGTCGGCCTGCCAAGAGGTTAAGGGTTGGGCAAGATGATTTGTCTCTACCTTTTCGGGTTTCGGGTGGTCTGTCAACAAATGGGCCAGAGTCAGTTAGTGGAAATCGTGTTCAGCCGTTAAATGACTGGAGCTGTAGATGATGATAATCACTTCACTGCATTCTAGAAGGCGCGTTTTTCCTTACAATTTATATTTCTAATTTCTCTTGATGCTTTTAATTTTTTTAGGTGTTCTGGTTTTTCGAAAAATGATGATATGGGTTTTCTTTTATTTGCGTTTTTAGAGATGGGTTGTGTTTCTTTTTGATTTTTAGATGACGCAGACGACATTAATTTAAACTAAGATGTCATCCACTGATTATGCCACAAATGATAAAGCCGCAACTGTAAAAAGATGTCATTACCTCAAAACTCGGTTATTCGGGCCAAAACCAACCTACAGGATCTCACGAAACCGAACAAAAGATATTTATGCAAATCAAATGCCACTATCGATAATTGTTTGGTCATATAGTTATAACCAAGCCAGTGAACACGTCCATCATGCCACCCTACACACCACCCATCTCTACATAAAGCTGTCAGTTGGGAGGGAAACCTTTCAGTGATTACTTCCCATTAACCTTTTCACATGGTTCATTTATAATATCTGATTCCTCAAACGTTAAAACTTTATTGACTTAGTAATCATCAGCTCTAGGATCATACCCAAACCGTAAATACTCATCATCACATAAGGAGTGAATCATATATGGTGGGAGTGATAAAAAGGCAGAGAGTGAAGGGTTCCAAATGTGAATGCCCCGGGTGGGACAACGTAAAAAACCTCCATCAATTAAGCATATTAATCCATTAACTGAACCAATAAGTTGACAAAAAGATAGTAGATGAGACAGCAACTGGTTGAATTATTTGGGAATGTGGAATAGTAAACTTTGTTTGATGTTACACATCGAAAGTGGTAACATAGAGGTGTAGTTGATGAATGAGTACAACTGTACTAGGTAGCTGAATCATGTGTAAAATCCTATATCTTCTATGATTAAGTCTTACCAAAACTATACCATAACATGCATAATTTAAAGTTTTACATCAAACGTTCAACCAATTTAACCCGTTAGTTTTTTTAAATCTACATGCTTGACCCATTAAACACACAGATATAACTAATAACATCAGACAAGACGCCCTTTAAAATCTCACAACCATTTATATATGCGTAAATTCTGAAATGAGGACTTTTTGTGGTTCCAAATTCCCACCAATGACTTTTTTAACTAGTGTTCCCAATTTAGTCAAGTGCTAATGTGCGATCGTGCGATCCCACCAGTTTCTTGCCAAGTGTCCCAGACAAATAGGACTTGTCCCCCACTATCACTTGTCCTTTACCCCACCCACTATCTCTTGTCCCCCATGTGTCCAGACAAAAATTACTTATTTACCCTTAGTTCTATAAGTCAAATAAATATGCGATTTTGTACCTATTAAATGTGCGAATTCGTTTTATTTCCAGATTCAAATGTGCGATTTAAATGAGCGAATGTGCGACTTCGCTTTTATTTCCAGATCTGTGAGACCCAATACATTAAACCATTTTAGTGCTTGTTTCTAACCCATACCAAACACCAATGGAAAACCATCAGCTTCCTAAAATAGAAAGTTTTATTCACAAACAAATAATGTCATCCTATATTCAAGAAACCACAAAAGGGACACAAGCTTTTTCAAATTCCAGCATTTGGAGCGATCTTAACGGTTCAAGATCTTCATCGTCATCATCACAACTAAACGGATTGCCATTCTTATGTTCTTGAAACTTTCTCACAACATAACCAACCTTTACAGCCTTTTGTTAAATCTATAGATCTACAGATCTGGTAATGATGTGGTCGACGAATCTGGAAGTGGTGATGGTCTACGGATCTGGTAGTGGTGTTGGTCGACATATCTTGTAGTGGTGGTGGTTGACGGATCCGTTGGTGGTGGTGGAAGGTGGTCGCTGGCGAGTTGGATCTGGTGCTTGTGTTGGTAGACGCAGGTGGTTTAGTGGTGGTGGTGGAAGTATCAGGTGGTGGTGATGATGGATTTGGAGGCGGTGGTGAGTGGTGGTAAATGAGAGAAGGAGATGAAAAAATGAAAGAGATAAAGAGGTATTTATTTGTATTTATTAGGGGTATTTTTGTTATTTAAACAAAAATTCAAAGTCAAAGTTCAGACAAAGTATCAAATCAATTGTACTTTTATTAATAAAAAAGTGGACATGTGGCAAGAAACTGGTGGGATCGCACGATCGCACATTAGTACTTGACTAAATTGGGAACACTAGCTAAAAAAGTCATTGGTGGGAATTTGGAACCACAAAAAGTCCTCATTTGAGAATTAACGCTTTATATATTAACCCCAATTCTACTTTACTCTTAACTGTAGATATTTTATTACATATACGAACTGTAGTGGGTAAAATATAATAACTTTTGATGAGAAACAGATTTGATATTTGATGTTTCTTATTAGCTGTTATGGCTGACTATGTGTATGCACCTATGTACACAATATTGCCTAATATGGATCAGGGGATCCAAATAGGATTTACCTTATGGGATAGTCTGCATCAGGCCATAAAGAAATCCAAAGGATAGAGCTCATCTTGCAGTATCTCACATTTGAAAGATTATTTTTGTTGATTTGGAAGGTAAAAATTATCTCTTAAAGCATTTTTTGTTCTTATGATCTACTCCCTTAGATGCATTTCGTTAATAAATTATGATTCTTTGTAATTAACAGGTACTACATACTCAATCTGGTTGAACATTTCAATAGACGAGGCCTCCATTGCTCTATATTGGATGTTTGTTCCTCGCCCATATCACTAGCAGAATGTGACAGACGAGTAGATGAAAAGATATACACCATCCTCGAACAGAAGAAGGTAATAACAGACACCATCTCCACTTGTCATGTTTTCCGTTCATCATATTAGCTTCTATGGAAGCTTAAATGCAAAATCTTTATACTTTGCATTTGCTTTCAGGAGCTACTTACTGTATGAGAACAATATGGATTAAATTACGTGTGAGCGACTAAAAAGAAAATTATTTTTAAGTAATTATAACCTAAGCTTTGGTTGTACATCCTTTATTATGTTTCAGTCGATGGTTATTGTTCACCTAAACAGTGAGACCACATTGATGTTTAAAGATAATAACCTTGAGTATATATGTCTTCAGCTGTGCAACCATTTACCCAGATTCCGTGTGTGATATCATTACTGTTAATGTTAATTACATTCTTCCTCTCTCCAAAGCTGCTTCAAGTTTTTAAATCTCTCATTTAGAATGCCAACCCGTGTTTACTGAAATTAATTGATGGTGCTTTGTTTTCCAACCCATGAACAATGTTTGCTTGATTAAGTGGTGCGTATTAGTCATGACTTCTAAAACTATTTAGTCATGAATTAAGACAACTACTTACAAGAGTTGGTTCAAGATTTTTATTTTAGTTTATTTTTTTTCGTTTTTACTTTAACGGGGAATTTTATCTTACGATTGTTTTTTCTTTTTTTACTCCCAACTCAAAATGTTTACAAGCTAAACCACCTATTTTATAAATACCAGTTCGGTTGATAGGCAAAGGCCTTTGTTCAAAATGTCCTTCTATCAAAATGAGATGTTTACGCATAATGTAGCGAGTGCAAAAACATTCATTTATAGCTATAAAATTATATTTTCATTTGGGTAATGTATAATGAGAAAAAAAAAATCCAAGATTTACGGATAATAATAATAATATATGTTGCTAATAATATATTCACAACTCAGTTAATGGTATGTATATACCACTGGGGTCTTGGTCGAGTGGGTGGGGCTTTCATTCTTAAGTCAATAGACTCAGGTTTGTGGAAAAGAGCTCAAGAGTCCGAGAGTCTCGACTCACTCCAGTTGATGCCCCACTAGGCCAGGAGAGTTACCCGGAGCTATTCCTTGTGGGGTGGACAATTGCTGGTGCCAAAAGGCACCCGGGGTCAGGGTGTTCCCGCCAATCTACACCTTTTTGTGGTATGTATATTTCTAAATCATCGTCATATATATGTTACAGTAATGACTTGTAATTATCATTACCAATATTTCTTTTTATAGAAATAGTGGCGACGAGGCCTCAAAGCATTGCGAGCGAGCTGATACCTTTGCTAACCTATAGAAGGGCACTTCCTGAGCTTCACTTATTATAGCCTGAACCAAACACTCCGTGTAACAATTCGCAATTTCAGGTTAACTTTTATTCCCGAAAATTTCACTATTCACTTTTCACTAATCATTTTTACTATTCACTTTTTACTATTCACATTTCACTATTCATCTCAGAAATTTTTATTTCATATTCTCGTAAGTTAAACTATTTTAACGATAATCCGAGAGTTTGACGCTCGTCGGATCATTTCTGCAAAAATCACAAAGCCGTATCCGAGATTTACTTTTAGGTTTAAACGTCATTCTAGCATCCCGATATGTCCATAAAACATTATAAACAATAGAAATATTATTTTCTCTCATTTTAGGACAATTCCAAAAGTTTCGGAATTTTACGTTTTTCAATTCAGCGTTTTACGCGAATTACGCGTTTTAGACCGTGTTTCCAGTTTTTAGCAGGGTTTTAGCACCCGATAGATCCTACCACTCATTTTATGTTTTATTATGGAGTATATTGACATGTTTAACCATACTTCCAAGTTTCATATTTTTAAGATACCCGGTTTTACGTTTCGTGGCCTAAAAACTTACGGTTAGCAATTTACGGAGTCAAAACTAGCTACATACTTAGGATATTATCATCCAAAGACCATGACTACTAATCTAGTCACCCTTATCCTCTTCAAACCGCCATTTAGGGGGGGGGGTTTCACACTTGTGGCTCAATCTTGGCCCTTGATTCACTTGATCATTACACATGTATTACTTTGGCACCAAGTTAACCTTGGTCACCAAGTTTATGTAGTTTCCTAGCCACCTTCCTAACCTCCTCATTCTTAGTATAAATACAAGCTCATTTGCCTCCTTTCTCATCAAATAAAAATGCCACAACCTCAATACCTAGCACCATGATCCTTTGATCTTCAATATACAAGTTACACTACAAAGTTCAATGTCTTAGTATTCTCTACCTAGTTCTTAAGTTTGTTTGGTGATTCCATGGTTGAATTAGGAGCTACACAAGGTTACTAGGGCTGAAGTTAAATGGTTTTCACAAGGGTTAGATCAAGGCTAGCAAGGGTTACAAGAGTTATGGTGAAGGGTTTACAAGCTTAGGTTTAGTGTCCTAGTTCTATACTTGACTTCCTTTCTTTAGAAAGCCAAAAGTTGTAAGCAAACCCTTATACACTTTCTTGCTCAATATCATTTCATGCTTATTATGTTTCTTTCATGCTATATATGGTCTTTGTATTGTGTTCATGATGTTTAAAAATGGATAAAACAAGTATTGGTATACATATGTTAACTTATGACAAGTAAACAAGCAAACTAGTGATTTTTATGGAGAACCACGACCCCAATAGTATAACTTTGATATTTGACACTTACTTACTGTTAAAGAGGACTTAACAAGGAAAACATAGCAATTTGAATCACCCAAAACGAGTACACGAGTCAAAAGTTATGACCATTTGAAGTTAGCGAAACCAAAACGGCAAATCTGCCTAAATAGCATTCTGATCAAATTATGATTTTGAAAGTCCCACTTCTGGTCCGATTCATCAAAAATTTAAAACACGAAAGTTGTCCGGAACGGCGTTTTCGTTCAGGAAAAAAGAAGCTCGAGCCCTGAAAACGCTTTCTGAGTGATAAATTTCTTCAAATTCTTAACAGCCCATTTTTAGACCAAAGTTGCTAAATAATCATTATAATTAGATGAGACCAAGAGGTCTAATGACCTAAAGCGAAGACCACAACCATGGCTAAAGCCAAGGTTGAGTCTCAAGACCATGGTAACAATGACCAAGGTCACGGCAAAGCCACGGCTAAAGACCATATAACTATTAAAGATCAAAAAGCTTATATATATATATATATATATATATATATATATATATATATATATATATATGTTATCAAATACTACAATAGTAGGGAGCCTCATGTGAGGAATTCATTGAGTAAGCCGTCGAGACGAGTTGTGGATTTACGAGTTAAAGTGTCCTGGCTCCTCGAACGTTTACTCCATGACTTCTGAATTATGTCGGCCCGAACGGTAGTAAGAGATATACAACTTATACATGTTTCATAAACCAATTATATTCAAGGACTTACACATTATACTAAAGTACTACATCATGAACATTATGCAAGACATATATGGGCAATTCTTCGTATTCTTAGACGTTACTCCAAACCTAAGTCGCAACATTCTATTATAGGCTGCTCTTAGAGACTTTCGCGATTCGACTACCACTTTCATTTCTCATTACATAGACTTAAGGTGAGTCATAGCCCCTACTCTTTTCGTACTTGTTTTAACTCTTGGGGGGGATACATGCTCAACTACTTGCTTACTTGTACAAATACTCAAAACATTTATACTTGATTGTTTTATACTTGATTGTCTTATACTTGATGGCATTATACTTGATTTCATACATACATGACTGTCTTTTATCTTTGGGAAGTGGCTCCCAGTAAACTTATATCTTTGGGAAGTGGCTCCCAGTTTTCTTTGGGAAGTGGCTCCCAATTGTCCTTGGGAATTGGCTCCCAAAGTGAGGTCTTCAGAGATGAAGTAGAGACTCACTACTAATTGCTTAATTGTCTTGATGAACTTATACATGTCTTTATTATACTATATGTTAGCAGTGGGTTGTGAACACACAGGTTACAAGTCTCTTATGGCGGGACTTGTAACTGAGTGGATTCTCAATGCCTTTGCTGTGTGATCATTCTTTAAGGCTTTTTCAACTGTTTTAAGACAAACTCTATGAACTCACCAACCATTGTGTTGACACTTTAGCATGTTTATCTCAGGTTAGTAAGGCGATAGCTAGTGCGTGGGACTTAGAGTCAAGCTGCATATTCTGAAGACTTACGCTTTTATCATTTACCATTCAAAACATTTTGTATACATTTTTGTATCGTACTTTGGAATCTCATGTTTGTAACTTTGAATTCATTAATCAAATGGTAACTTTTCAAAACGTCTCATTTAGAGTTCGTTTTCTATAACTTGTACTTTGTATTATGAAGTAGCACCCCTATGACACAGTCTTCCGCTGCGGTATTTTGGGGGTGTTACAGATTGGTACCAGAGCCTTGGTTATAGAGAACTAGGTTGCATTTAGTGCCTAGACTATAAATGCTATATACGTTGGGACCTTCCTCTTTATTTGCCTTACACACACTACATACGCATACGCTTCTTGGTAGTTGTTGGTTTAGTTCCACGCTGTTAGATGATGTGACTTTAGTATTATAAGGAGCCCCAGAGATTCGTCGAGTCATTAAAAACATGGAGCTCAGTAATAACTAATTAGTTAACTTGATCTTGTGACAGTTCTTGTTTGATGAGACACAAGATTTGAGTTAAATAATATTATTGCTTAGCTTTAGGGATTTGATGACTTGATTATCTTACTATCGGCCTCAGAAGGCGGATTTTGTGTCGGAAATTCTTAAGTAGGATGATTTAGAATCTCCTTATTTAAATGGATTGGGACGCCTCTTCAGTTAAATAAAGAAATTGTAAATCACCGAACCATAAGTTTATGAGACCTTACTTGCATAAATTTGGACGCTTCTTTATGTAAGTAATGTGTTATAAATAAGTGGGCTTAATTGTAGCCGATACAACTCCTTAACCAGAATCTTAGACGAATCAGAGTGAACACCACTATATTAGAGATCCCGAATTATCTTAGACACACCGTAAGTAGTTAACATCAACAGAACTTCGGGTCGAAGTTCTCCTTAAGGGGTAGAGACTGTAACAATTCGCAATTTCAAGTTAACTTTTATTCCCGAAAATTTCACTATTCACTTTTCATTAATCATTTTTACTATTCACTTTTTACTATTCACATTTCACTATTCATCTCAGAAATTTTTATTTCATATTCTCGTAAGTTAAACTATTTTAACGATAATCCGAGAGTTTGACGCTCGTCGGATCATTTCTGCAAAAATCACAAAGCCGTATCCGAGATTTACTTTTAGGTTTAAACGTCATTCTAGCATCCCGATATGTCCATAAAACATTATAAACAATAGAAATATTATTTTCTCTCATTTTAGGACAATTCCAAAAGTTTCGGAATTTTACGTTTTTCAGTTCAGCGTTTTACGCGAATTACGCGTTTTAGACCGTGTTTCCAGTTTTTAGCAGGGTTTTAGCACCCGATAGATCCTACCACTCATTTTATGTTTTATTATGGAGTATATTGACATGTTTAACCATACTTCCAAGTTTCATATTTTTAAGATACCCGGTTTTACGTTTCGTGGCCTAAAAACTTACGGTTAGCAATTTACGGAGTCAAAACTAGCTACATACTTAGGATATTATCATCCAAAGACCATGACTACTAATCTAGTCACCCTTATCCTCTTCAAACCGCCATTTAGGGGGGGGGGGTTTCACACTTGTGGCTCAATCTTGGCCCTTGATTCACTTGATCATTACACATGTATTACTTTGGCACCAAATTAACCTTGGTCACCAAGTTTATGTAGTTTCCTAGCCACCTTCCTAACCTCCTCATTCTTAGTATAAATACAAGCTCATTTGCTTCCTTTCTCATCAAATAAAAATGCCACAACCTCAATACCTAGCACCATGATCCTTTGATCTTCAATATACAAGTTACACTACAAAGTTCAATGTCTTAGTATTCTCTACCTAGTTCTTAAGTTTGTTTGGTGATTCCATGGTTGAATTAGGAGCTACACAAGGTTACTAGGGCTGAAGTTAAATGGTTTTCACAAGGGTTAGATCAAGGCTAGCAAGGGTTACAAGAGTTATGGTGAAGGGTTTACAAGCTTAGGTTTAGTGTCCTAGTTCTATACTTGACTTCCTTTCTTTAGAAAGCCAAAAGTTGTAAGCAAACCCTTATACACTTTCTTGCTCAATATCATTTCATGCTTATTATGTTTCTTTCATGCTATATATGGTCTTTGTATTGTGTTCATGATGTTTAAAAATGGATAAAACAAGTATTGGTATACATATGTTAACTTATGACAAGTAAACAAGCAAACTAGTGATTTTTATGGAGAACCACGACCCCAATAGTATAACTTTGATATTTGACACTTACTTACTGTTAAAGAGGACTTAACAAGGAAAACATAGCAATTTGAATCACCCAAAACGAGTACACGAGTCAAAAGTTATGACCATTTGAAGTTAGCGAAACCAAAACGGCAAATCTGCCTAAATAGCATTCTGATCAAATTATGATTTTGAAAGTCCCACTTCTGGTCCGATTCATCAAAAATTTAAAACACGAAAGTTGTCCGGAACGGCGTTTTCGTTCAGGAAAAAAGAAGCTCGAGCCCTGAAAACGCTTTCTGAGTGATAAATTTCTTCAAATTCTTAACAGCCCATTTTTAGACCAAAGTTACTAAATAATCATTATAATTAGATGAGACCAAGAGGTCTAATGACCTAAAGCGAAGACCACAACCATGGCTAAAGCCAAGGTTGAGTCTCAAGACCATGGTAACAATGACCAAGGTCACGGCAAAGCCACGGCTAAAGACCATATAACTATTAAAGATCAAAAAGCTTATATATATATATATATATATATATATATATATATATATATATATATATATATATATATATATATATATATATATATATATATATGTTATCAAATACTACAATAGTAGGGAGCCTCATGTGAGGAGTTCATTGAGTAAGCCGTCGAGACGAGTTGTGGATTTACGAGTTAAAGTGTCCTGGCTCCTCGAACGTTTACTCCATGACTTCTGAATTATGTCGGCCCGAACGGTAGTAAGAGATATACAACTTATACATGTTTCATAAACCAATTATATTCAAGGACTTACACATTATACTAAAGTACTACATCATGAACATTATGCAAGACATATATGGGCAATTCTTCGTATTCTTAGACGTTACTCCAAACCTAAGTCGCAACATTCTATTATAGGCTGCTTTTAGAGACTTTCGCGATTCGACTACCACTTTCATTTCTCATTACATAGACTTAAGGTGAGTCATAGCCCCTACTCTTTTCGTACTTGTTTTAACTCTTGGGGGGGATACATGCTCAACTACTTGCTTACTTGTACAAATACTCAAAACATTTATACTTGATTGTTTTATACTTGATTGTCTTATACTTGATGGCATTATACTTGATTTCATACATACATGACTGTCTTTTATCTTTGGGAAGTGGCTCCCAATAAACTTATATCTTTGGGAAGTGGCTCCCAGTTTTCTTTGGGAAGTGGCTCCCAATTGTCCTTGGGAATTGGCTCCCAAAGTGAGGTCTTCAGAGATGAAGTAGAGACTCACTACTAATTGCTTAATTGTCTTGATGAACTTATACATGTCTTTATTATACTATATGTTAGCAGTGGGTTGTGAACACACAGGTTACAAGTCTCTTATGGCGGGACTTGTAACTGAGTGGATTCTCAATGCCTTTGCTGTGTGATCATTCTTTAAGGCTTTTTCAACTGTTTTAAGACAAACTCTATGAACTCACCAACCATTGTGTTGACACTTTAGCATGTTTATCTCAGGTTAGTAAGGCGATAGCTAGTGCGTGGGACTTAGAGTCAAGCTGCATATTCTGAAGACTTACGCTTTTATCATTTACCATTCAAAACATTTTGTATACATTTTTGTATCGTACTTTGGAATCTCATGTTTGTAACTTTGAATTCATTAATCAAATGGTAACTTTTCAAAACGTCTCATTTAGAGTTCGTTTTCTATAACTTGTACTTTGTATTATGAAGTAGCACCCCTATGACACAGTCTTCCGCTGCGGTATTTTGGGGGTGTTACACTCCGCATTCCTGTTATAACCGGATCCAAACAATCCTTAGTTATGCAACACCAAATTCGATTTCAAGAATACTATTAAAGTAAACTAGCACCTCACTTTTTATATGTTCTAAAGATGACTTTCTGGTTTAAGCATAAAAATGAAATTGACCATCTAATGAGATACAAGTCACATTCCTTATTTTTGCATTATCCTACTTTATTGCTAATAGTATAGTTAGAATATTTTGTTATAGAATACAAATCAACACACGGGTAGCGATCGGTCATAATTGTATTGTAAGAAAATATGAAACAATTATTTTATTGACATTTAAAATATGAAACAATTATTTTCATCGGGCGGGCTTATAATTCATGCCGGCAGGCTTATAAGTCATGCCCGCCCATAATGTGTTATGTGTTTGTCTTTTGAACGAAAATACAAATATAAGTAGACATTTAAGAGTTGAAATTAAAGCTCTATAATGTATAGAGGTAATGATTACCTATAAAAAAAAATACAACACTATTATTGATTAATTAACATGTATTTGGAATGTATACTATAACAAATATAGTTCCCTTTTGAATGCAACACATGCATTTGGCACCGCAATATTAAAAAAAATACAAACAAATTTAAAAATATTTAACGTAAACTAATATCATCACAAAATTAATTAACCTCCCCATCCTTAAATATGAATTAAAATTGGCTAATAGCATCAAAAAAAATAATTACAAGTCATGAATGTCTCCTTATTAATACAAAACTTATAACTGTGAAAGATCATTGAAATCTATACATAACTAAATTAAAATGTAAATTACAAAGCATGCCCGCCCATTGGGCGGGCCTTGAAAGCTAGTGTATATATATATATATATATATATATATATATATATATATATATATATATATATATATATATATATATATATATATATATATATACCTGATCTACTATAAAAACAAAAAAAACAGAAACACAGAAGCCACCATATCTGATTCTACTATATATATATATATATATATATATATATATATATATATATATATATATATATATATATATATATATATATATATGCTTAAAAAGCAAAAAAATAAGCTGATTTACATTTCATATCTGATCTACTATAAAAACAAAAAAAACAGAAACACATAAGCCACCATATCTGATTCTACTATATATATATATATATATATATATATTCATACCTTCATCCACATCAGCATCCACCATACCTTCTTCCACATCAGCATCCACCGTACCTTCTTCCATATCTGATTCGACGGTTGTGGATGATGACTGTTGGGGATGACGACGGTTGTGGATGGCAACGGTTGGGGATGAAGATTGGGGAGATTGTGGACTGGGGATGACGATTGGGGAGATGGTGAACGGTTGGAGATGACGGTTGGAGGTGGTGAACGGTTGGTGATGACGGTTGGAGATGACGGTGGAGGTGGTGAACGGTTGGAGGTGGACGGTGGAGGTGGGGAACGCATATCAGGTTGGAGAAGAGGAACGCGATGTGTGTGTTTTTTTTTGGGAAGAATGAGGGTAATGATTTTTTTTTTTTATTATGTAATTGCCTTGTTTGCCCCTCTAGTGTAAATATTAGATCTAATCTAAGCTATTGGATCAAATTAGATTGTATTGTTAGGATTTGTTGATTGGATCTATGGCAAGGAGGGGTTCTTCATGGATCTCTACTTGAATGGACATATTCCCATTAGCAAGAACATATCGATACATTAGAAGGCTCAAATAAATTTTGTTGGGTTAACTCAATGGCCAATAATCTTTAACTAGACTTGAACATAAAATAAATTAAAGTACATTTTTCAAATAATAATCACTAATAATTTTGTTTAAAAAAATCACTAATAAATCATTATATAGACGAAAATAATATTGGATATGATATTTGAATCTTATAATGGCCATTGTAAAAGTTTCATAATGTGTTTATTCAACAATTAGCGTTATTGTTTTGAAATGCGTGCTTAGAAATAATCAAACACTTAAAGTAGGGGCGGCAATTTCTGACCTGACACGAAATCCGACCTGAAACCGACACGAGAATTAACAGGTTCGGGTTGAGCTAAATAGATTTCAGGTCAGGTTTGGGTTGACATATCTAACCCGTTTATTAAACAGGTCAGGTTCAGGTTGTGAATAAAATAAACGGGTCGACCCGTCAACCCGTTTAAGATTTTTTTTCTTAAATTAAAATTTATTTATATTTAATTATATGTGTTAAATGGGTTAAACGAGTCGACCCGCTAACCCGTTTAACCCATTTAACTCATGTAATGTGCTATCTTTTGTTTAAAAAACGGGTTAAATGGGTCAACCTGAAACCCATTTAGCATATTTAATCCGTGCAACCTATTTAACCTGTCAACCCAAGTATATATACTGGTTAAATGGGTTAGGTTCAGGTTACGTGTAAATAGGCTAAGTTTGACGTAGCTGACCCAATGATTTAAATGAGTCAGGTTCGAGTTGAGGTTTTCTGACCCGCCAACCCGCCAACCCGACCCCGACCCGAATTTCCGCCCCTAACTTAAAGTACAGTTTTCAAATAATAATCATTAATATTATAATAGCCATAGTAAACGTTTCATGAAGTGTTATTCAATAATTGGCCAAGATACTTTCTTCATTTCTTGTATAAATATTAAGATAAAGACCAAATTGGACAACTTTGTTTGACTATTATCCTTATTCTGGCAACCATGGTTTCTGGTTTCTTTTGTAAACATGCGTTTTGTTTCTCGTTTGTATGCATTTGCTTTATATATTTACGTCATTGTCTCTTTTTCCTCGCACACGTACACCTAGGGCTGAGCAAACGGACCGGATGGACCGGACCGACCGACAAAACCGACCGGACCGGACCGACCACATTCGGTCCGGTCCTCGGTCTAAGCTTTTTGCCAAATTCGGCCCTCGGTCCGGTCGGTCCGGTCCGGTCCGGTCCGGACCGACCAAAAACCCGAAAAAACTTGCCTAATTGGACCGGACCAACCGAAGACCGACCGGACCGGACCGGACCGAGACCGGACCGACCATATTCGGTCCGGTCTCGGTCTATGGTTTTTCCGGTTCTCGGTCCTTGGTCCGGTCCGGTCTTGGTCGGTCCGGTCCGGTTTTCGCCCGATGCTCAGCCCTACGTACACCTTATTTATTGTCTGTTTGCTTGCACATACACACTTGTCGAATTTTTTTTGTAAGCAGTCTCTTTAGCCTCGGGTAGAGGTGTGACTCTCTATATCTCATTCTCCAATACCTCGCTCCAGCAAGATTGGACATTATTGTTGTCGTAACTTTGTTTGACTATTCTATGCAAACCCATAACACATGATCACCAACTTTGTCCGTATAAATAGGTATCTCACAACACTTCAATATATCAAAACATTCACAACCATTTCAAAGTTCAAACCAACAACTCAACTAATTTTCAATCATGCATTCTTCCACCGCGCCCCCACCACAATATGCCACCGGAGTCCCAACTCATCACATGACCACCCCCGGTGAATGGTCCACCGGTCTTTGTGATTGCACTAAAGATATGTCTAGTTGTAAGTTTCAAACTTATATTTGTCATTTACATGGTTGGCATCATGTATTAATCGGTTAGAACTTGTTATAAAAGATTGTTTTATCAAAGTTTTGTATTGTTTACGCGATCAATAGGTTGCATGACATGGTGGTGCCCATGCATTACTTTCGGACGAATTGCTGAAGTTGTCGACAAGGGAACAACTTGTAAGTGTTTATTTTCAAGAGATTAATTGTATTAACTTTTGTATTTAGGTCATAGAAGTGTAAATAAACATTGAACTGACAATTGATTTAACTCGAGGAATAACTAGTTCAATATTTTGGTATTGTATAATGCAGCTTGCAGTGTAAGTGGATTTCTTTATTCAATACTGTGTCTATTCACTGGCTGCCAATGCATATATTCTTGTATGTATCGTTCTAAATTGAGGCAACAATACATGTTAACCGAGAAACCATGTAACGGTTGCCTTGTCCATTGTTTTTGTGAGGGGTGTGCACTTTGCCAAGAGTATCGTGAGCTTAAGTACCGTGGATTGGAACCTTCTCTTGGTAATTAAACTCTTTCAATACATTAGAATATAAGTTATAACCTATATATGTTGTTATCTAACTTGAGTTTTCGCTCATTTTGCAATATTCAGGATGGCAAGGAAATCTCGCAAGACAAAGTAAAGGAGTAGTGATGCCACCTGTTGGTCCGGGAGAAATGAAACGTTAGTTTAATAACAATATCGAAGAAATTTGTCATCATGAGAGTGTAAAGATTTGAAATATCATGTTTATTAATTATGTCATCTCAAGCTAAGCTTTCTGTGATATGTGTCTAGTGGGTTTGTCTTGTGGGTTGCCTGCAGTTTTAAGGTTGTCGACATCAGTAACAGTACATCAGTTTACTTTACCAGGGTGCAGGATTACTCCCCTTTACCCAAAAAAAAACAGTACATCAGTTTCAGTCTGCTATCAGTGAATATTTTCATCAGGTTTTGTGCTTGTGTACAGTTGCATGTAAATTCTGTGATATAGGCTCCTGTTGTTTCTGCTGTTTGGGATTGGGTCTACAAGTTGATATCTTTCGTCTGCAAGTTCAGTTGCTTGAGAAGGCTTTAATATATCTGTTTTGCTTGTGTACTGCTGCAAATAATTTTGTGCTTGGGATTGGTCTGCAAGTTAAAGTGGTTAAGAAGACTTTCAAATAATTTTTTCACTTGTGGTTTTTATTTGTGTCATTGATTGGTCTACATATGTATTTTTGTACGTAATAGTTTTGTATGTTTGTTTCTTTTTGGTTCCTAATAAAATGTTGCATTTCTAAAAATAAAAATAATAATAATAATAAAATAGAAATTTATGTTTATATCTTTTCTGTTGCCAACGTAGCATAGTTTCTTATACTGGTAAGCGATTCAAGTTTGACTTTATCAACGCTATAATTTCATTATCATGCGATAAATACTCCTCATTTTGAGTTTTGACTTTACCAATACCAATATATCAACAAGAACTCAATGCCTATAAATGTTAATCCCCAATCCTTCATCACCACTAATTCAAACAAAGTAATCCATAATTTTGCGATCATGGTCTCTTCCATCGAGCTACCAGCACCATCGCCACCACAACCATATGGTCATGAACAAAACGAACAGTATGTAACCGGTGTTCCAACACAATTACCTACGGTTCCTTCAGGCCAGTGGTCCACTGGCCTTTGTGATTGCGGCGATGATTTTTCCAATTGTAAGCTTGTAACTTAACTATATCGACTAAGAGTATAATTTCATACAAACAATTTATACAAGATGTCTTATCAATGTTTTTGTATTATGATAAAAATAACTATAGGTTGCATTACGTGGTGGTGTCCGTGCGTTACTTTCGGACAAATTGCTGAGATTCTAGACAAGGGAAATACCTGTAAGTGTTAACACATCCAATTGACATAACGTTTTAGAGTGATTAATTAACATGACAAAAATACACAATATCTATAATACATAAATAAATCGTATTTCTTGTAAACGTACAAGATAACACACCATGGTTGGAGAAAAAAGAGCGATGAACAAATTTTGTAACCTTTTTTTTTATGTGTATCAACAGCTTGTGCAGTACACGGGGCTATTTACTCAATACTTGCTCACATCACTCGATTTCAATGGATATATTCTTGGCTGTATCGGTCTAAAATGCGGCATCAATACATGTTGCCCGGCGATCCCTGCCATGATTGCATTATCCATTGGTGTTGTGAACCATGTGCCTTATGCCAAGTGTATCGTGAGCTTAGGAATCGTGGATTTGATATGTATCTTGGTAAAAGCTTTTGCTTTTAGATAAAAAAAAAAAAAAAAAAAAAAAAAAGAGTTAATATCCACAAGCGTTACACGTCCATTTGGCATATAAGAATCTGATTTTTAGTTTTTATTCGTCTTATTCAGGATGGAATGGAAATATGGCTAGGCAGAATCATGGAGTCGTGGTAACACCAATTGCTCCAGCTGAAATGAAACGATAGTTACGATAAGATGAATTATTCTTGTATTACTGAACATATACCAGAAAACCACCACCCAAGTGAAATAATAGCCGGGCATCCTGATTTCCTCATATAATGTATTAGGCTCAAACCTCTATAAGTAAATATCTTGGGATGGACATGGAAATGGTCCGGAAATGGTCATGGAGATTCCCTGGTCAGACCACGAATCTGTGTCAAAGACTCGCATTCTCTATAGCGAATAAGTAAAGCTTGATCCGTTTTCCCGTTTATCTATGTACGTAGTTATGTGATTTAAAACAAGTTTCTGCATGAAATTATCTCTTATCCACTACACTTTCCTAAGTCGAATTTCTGAGCTCAAAATATGTTGATCGTATCGGTTTAGTTATTGTGTTGGCCCGTATTGATATGTACCGAAATTTAAAAGAGTGATTGATCTCAGGATGCTTCGCTACTATATACTCGAGTAACTTGTAATCCTTGTTTGTAAAGCACTTCATAAACCGGACTGATTACAACACCGATGTCTATGAAACAACTGTGAATCAGAGGATGTTAAACAATATATACTCGTATTATGTATTTTGGGGTCTTTAGCTTAGCTGATGTATGGAGTTTATTAGCTTATTTCAGTTTCAAAACACAGGAAGCCAAGGAAATGCTGCTTATATTTGAGCTTGTTGGCTCATTAATGAAGAAACCTTTTTGGAACTTTTTAAAACAGCTTAAGCTCTTCCAAATAAGCTAAGACTTGGTCTAGACATGGCAAAGAAGCAAGAAATAAATAAGAGCAAAAATTCTAACGAATGCAATATATACCGCGTGTATTAGTAATTGGAGATGATTTGCACACTCAAGAAAATGATTAGGATACTCCAATTAATTGTGTTTGGTCATTAATTATATCCCCACAGATACCTTTACACTTTCACCTATGTGTGGGTATAAATGTCAAAACACAATTAATTGTAGTGTTCCAAGCATTTTCTTAAATGTGCAAATCACATCCCGTTAGTAATAACCTACCGAATCTTAAGTTAATTCAAGTAGTTACATTGTAGAAACATCATTTTGAGCATAAATCTATTATGGAATGCCTAGTCAAGCGAGTGTGTGATTCATCATTTTATTACTATGAGTACACACATTTTGTAATATTAAAGATTAATGACCATATTAGGACCAAAAGCATATAGTGTACTAAAAGGTTGTTTACTAAATTAAGTGAAAGGTTGTTTACTAAATTAAGTGGTTTAAAGAGATATTTATTTTAGCCTCTTAATTAAGAGAGATAAGTATTTGTAAACCTCCCCAATAAGAGGAAATAAAGGTTTTGAGTAGGGATGGCAATTGGCACTCGTGGGCAATGGGCACGGGTACCTCTAACCCGTCACCCGCCGACGTAGTTTTTTTCTCACCCGTCACCCATCCATCACCCACCAATGGGTATAATTTTCTACCCATGCCCTTGCCCGCGGGTATTTTGTTGCTCATGGGTAAACCCATAAGTTAGTGTTATGCAACAAAATTACAAAACGATGATATGAAAACTAACTATGAAACTGCGCAATAAGACACGAATCAATTTGCAAAATACAACTTTGATTATTTGATCTTCCATATTCTCTTTTTAGTCTTAAAACACAAACAAACTTTTAGTTTAATGGGTTTTCTTGAGACTTTGTGGTAACTATTAAATGTATGGCCGCAATATCATAAATATTTTAATTAGTATAATTAATTTTACATAGGTTTATGGGTACACCTACGGGTATTTTGACGAGTATACCCGTGGGTATTTTAAATTAGTGTCATGGGTTTACCCACGATGGGTATGGCTCACCTGTCACCCACCCGCCACCCACTGATGGGTACAGATTTTCACCCACGACCCACCTGTGGGTGAAAATTGGCGCGATTACCCACCCATTTATGGCTGATACCCGCGGGTTTTGGGTTTTTTCTCGCCCATTGCCATTCCTAGTTTTGAGCACACCCACTAAGTGGAAAAGAAACACCCTAAGAGAGCTCGGTGTAGTGGGTTATAGAAATTTGGTACCTATATCATGTTAAACTACACTGTCACTTGTGTTATAAGTAAGTTATATGCGCCTATGTTATACACATAATGCACGGTTTGTGTGTGCTATTTATTTTTTCTATTTTAATGTAAAGTGAGGTTCTTTTTGTGGTGTGTTAAAGTAATGTTTTTTTTTTTTTTTTTAGGAATGTTATAGTGTAAGTGCTGAGGTAACAATGAAGATAACGTGCGAATAACCCGCACTTCACCTAGCACTCTAAGAGCACCTAGTGAGGGTGCCTTATAGGCGATAACGTCTGCCTACGACGCGAACTATCGTAGCAGTGGTCACGTTATAGGGCCACACCACCCCCACCAACCAGGCCATATTCATTTCCCTTTCTTTCTTTTTTGGATTTCTTGTGTATAACGGATGGGAGTAACAGTTAAAAAAAAATATTAAGGGTGGTGGCAATGGGAAGCGGCATCATGCGGTTTGCAACCATGCCGAGCGGCAACACCATCGCCACTGCTTCGGCATGGCTGCGGTATGGAGTGTTTCGGCAAAGATTGCCGTTGAGGCATGAGAAGAGAGACGTTGCAATTTGACCGTAGGGGGAGATTTTTGACCGTTTGGCATTAAAAAAAAATAAAAATAAAAGTAAGAAATAAAAAATCCTTTATAAATAACATACAATTCACACAAACAATTCACATATTTTCACACAAATAATTTACATATTTTCACACAAACAATCTTTTTTACCATGTCTTCATCCTCCTCTTCTTCATCCGAGTACGAGGTAATTTTTCCCGCCGACTCTTCCGAACTATTGTTATCCGGTAGTACCCTATCAACCTATTTAGCCGTGTACGATTCCATTGAAGACACAGCAAGCACTACCGAAACCCGGGAATCTGTCACCCGTTTTCGTGAAAAAGCTTTACAAACTCTAATGAATGACTATTTCGTCGAACGACCAAAGTTTGCCGCCCATGTTTTTCGTGATAGGTTTCGTATGAATAAAAGCTTGTTTCTAAGAATTTTTGGTGATGTTGAAGCGAGATTCGAATGGTTTCAAGAGGGCCAAGACGCGAGGGGGAAAAAAGTTTCACGGCGTTACAAAAATGCACATCGACCATTCGACAACTCGCAACGGGTGAACCTCCGGATAGATTTGATGACTATTTAAACATGGCACGAAGAACGTCAGGTTAACCTTCTCACTTTTATTTATTTAATTAGGTTTTTTTATATTTTTTTTTACTATTTAATATTTTGTAGGAGAATGCCTTGATCATTTTTGCCATGCGATAATTGAATTATATTGTCGAGAGTTCTTACGTAGGCCGACAGCCCACGACGTTGCACACTTATTCGAGGCACATAAAGAAAAACATCACATTCCTGGAATGCCTTGTAGCATTGATTGTACACATTTCGTTTGGCGAAATTGTCCTAGACATTTGAAAGGAAAATATAAGAGAGGTGATCACCAATACCCGACTATTATGCTTGAAGTCGTCGCTCTAAATAATTTTTGGATTTGGCATTCGTTTTTTGGTCCTTCCGGTGAAAACAACGATATCAATGTTTTGAGTCAGTCTCCATTGTATCTTACGGAGCGAAATGGAACGGCGCCAGATAGTTCATTTTCTGTAAATGGACGGCTTTACAAACGTGGATATTATCTTACCGATGGAATCTATCCTACGTATTCAACGTTTGTTAAAGAATATAAGTATCCCACCGACCCGAAGGAAAAGAGATTCAAGAAGCTACAAGAGTCTGCTAGAAAGGATGTCAAACGAGCTTTTGGTCGTCTTGAAGCAAAATGGATGATTCTCAATCATCCTCTCCGGGCTATGTCGGTCGAAAAGATTCGACAACTCATTTATACGTGTATTATATTTCACAATATGATTTTAGTAGACGACCAGATGGCAATATCACCGGTTCATATAATGGATCAGCCGATCAAGCCAGTTTATGACGAGAGTGTACTACCGGAGTTACTCGACGAAGATATCCATAACCATCTCCGATATGATCTTATGGAGCACGTAGCGGCTCAAGACTTACCATACCTGGATGTCTAGTTATTTCCTTTTTTTTTTCTAAGTTTTATGTAATTTTCTTTTAATTATTAATGAAATATTATGTTTTTATTAAATTGTTTAATATAGTTATGAATATAAAAAATAAAAAAATAAAATTAGGTGAGGTATGGGATCATGCTTGCCATTAAAAAAGTATGGTGAGGCATGAGAGAGGCATGAATGAGGTGGAATGATATTATTGTTGGGTGGTGAGACATGAGATCATGACTGCCACCACCCTAAAAGAAGTAGCTTTTTTTCTTTTCTTTTCTTTTCTTTTTTTTTTTTTTTAGGAAAATATACCTCTCTTTTCTAACTTTTTAACTCTTTAAAAATTCTATAAATACCCTTTAAATCACCAATTTTTAACACATATCCAACATCAAATCTCTACAATACCGCTCTTTATTTTATTTCCAACTCACAAAAACGAATAACCAAGAATGGATTAATCAAATGCTCAACAATTCGCAAAATCAAATACCCAATTCTTGCAACAAACACCGAGGGGATGGACTCGTTGGACGCAACTATTAATGAGGAGGCAAAACGTGAAATTAGAGCGAAATTCATAAAAACCAAAACTAGTTTCTTTTATTTGTATGTCATATTTATATTTCATGTACTTTTATTTTTAAGTCTTTTTATTTTATTAATGATTTTTTTTAAGTTTATTTTTTGTTTTTATTTGAATAAATGAAAAATAAAAAATAGTGAGGTTCAGAGGTGTCTTATAACTTGATGATGGGAAGGATGGATGGTGTTTTTGAGATGAGCTATAGATTTTGAGCTATAATGTTAAAATCTGATATGACAATACTTTTTTCCTATAACATGGCCTTATGAAGCAAACATCATCTGGTGCTCTAATGTTTTCTGAAAGATAAAATAAAAATACTTTACTATATATTTATTTATATTATTCAAGATAAACTAATGGCAAATATGGTCAAAGATAAGACTGCAATCAACTCAAGCTTTTATCAAGCAACTCGAGCTCGAGCTTGACTCGATCGAGTCAAGCTTTTAACAAGCTCAAGCCCAAAAATTAGCTCGAAACATATAAAGAGCCAAGCTCAAGCTTTTGATAACTCGGATCGAGCTCCTATCAAGCTTTTTCAAGCTTTAATATAAATATACTTCCATTATAAATTCATAAAACTAACTAGGGATAATTTGAGTGTTAACATAATTATAAGGACTTACTTTGTAAATAATTGAACATGTATTCTAGAAGTTTATTTAAACCCAATTAATCCAAATGTTTTGTATTCTTCACACTTCTTGGGCTCTCGATTGTTACAATGTTATCATTTGTTTAAAATACTAGTGAGTTTGGCTATTATGGTTTAAGGTTGTTTTACTTTATACATATATTTATTGATGAGCTTGGTTATTAGATACAATGATTTTATACAACTTCAAGCTTTTCAAGCCGAACTCAAGTTTTAATTGAATTTTTCAAGCCAAGCTCAAGCCTTATTGATTAAAGCTCGTCAATCTATCAAGCCAAGCTCAAACCTAACTTATAAATTTCAAGTCAAGCTCTGTTAAGCTCGAGCTCGATTTGACTCGATTACACCCCTAGTCAAAAGATTGGGTTATCAAATACATATTATTTATATCGATGCTCTAATTAGTAATTAATTACGATTTGTGATGATATTATTTATTTAATAAAACAATGATGTGTTCTCACATAGTCAACAAGCCGTGTTAACAAAGACGGAGACAGTGGGGGAGCCAGGGGGTGCTCGGCCCCCTCCAACACGCCCAATCGCTTTGCTTTTTACCTTATAAAATGTAAGCATATGAAGCAACTATAGGCAAATAACCCCCTAACCTTTAGTTAAATTACTTTGTTAGCTTGAGAAAAAAAATTTGGCCCCCCTTATTCCTAATTCCTGGCTCCGTCCTTGCGTGTTAACCCGCATAGTTGCTCATTCCATGTGCCTCATTCTACCTTGGTTTAATGTTAATGAAAATCTGCGTGCTTCGGTCAATTTTCGCCACATATTGTTGATACAAAAGTTGGGCGTTCCTGATTATGGGCTCTTGCTCTTGTACCAATTCGCTTCTTAGTACTTGTAACCTGCGCACTAAGAAAATAAACAACACCATTAGGCTTATCGTGGGATTGTCTCCCACGATTAGACTCCGGCGTGAGAGTAAGTAATCGATTTAGGGTTCTCGTAAAGAGTTTAGGGTTTATGAATCGTACCTTGAATGAGAGTTATGTCATTCCTTATATAGGCGCAGAATCCCTGTAGGGTTCGTGCTCCTTACGTTTCGCACACGTGGTGCTTATCCGAGTTAAGGATATCTATTCCATAGATAGAAGATCCTTATCTATACCGTGTATAGTTTAATTGGGTTTGGGCTTATCGTGAGCCTATTCCCATTATTGATGCGGCCCAAGTTATAATAGCCCACGCATGGTGACTTTGGGCCTTAGTAATGTTTACCGTTTGGGCTCGTGGCCCATATATAGACAATACGTCATCATGTCCCCCTAGTCTAGTGTGCGCGGCTCGTAGCCACGGATGCTAGATTATTCACAACAGCGGTAAGCGTGGCGGAGAACATTGAAATATTGCCGCCCATTTTTGGAGTGCAATGTACCTAGTCATAGATATTGCAAAGAAATACCTCAAAAATCGGGGGTTGTGTCCCCGTGTCCCTCGTAAATCGGGAAAAAGTGCATGTACCGTTTCGGTTCTAGCCACACGTTTTTGTGAGTGGGATCCACGTGGACATCATCTAGGGTTTTTGACCCCTTATATAATAGTCACCGCCCCCATTTTTACAAAAACACACAGTAAAACACATACTCACCCTTGCTCACTTTCTTGAAAGCATATTTTTGCAAAGAAAGTAATTGTTTTATTAGGTAAATTTGTGTGCATTTCCCAGTAAAGTTATGAAAATGGTTGCCCAATTAGAAGATTTTCGCTCTGCGATGACTGAGAATGATGCTACTCAGTTTACATCTGACTACTTCATTTCTCTGGATGTGCATCTAGAGGCCCCAGATGTTGACGCGTGTATAGCCGATTTCCCCGAAGGGAAAATAGGATTATACACGCGTTTTTTCGAGTACGCGAATTACCTCGTACCGATATCTATTTTCCTGAGCGATTTGCTCAACCACTATCGCCTCCACATCTCACAGCTGCACTGTATAGGTGCGGCTAAGGTGTCGAATTTTGAGGTAAACTGTCGTTTACTTGCGATAGAGCCGACCATTGCCTTGTTCCGCTGCTTCTACCACACAACGTGGTCGAATGGATGGGTGTCCTTTGCGAAGCGTCCGGGGGCGCTTCAGTGCTATACTGAGAAGGTAGACTCCCTGAGACATTGGAGGGAGCATTTTTTCTGGGTTGATGACGTGGTTTTTCCATCGCCGTTTGAGTTTTATACTCAAGATACTTTGCCAAGGGATGGACGCCCCGCACCCGGTTCCTATAGGTTGACCGATGCGCAGACCCTAGATGCCAACCGAAATCCCATTAACCCTTATCCGGAGGAGTTTTTGGTGCATATGGGGTTGAGTAGCAATTACTTCGGTGGTGTTGACGAGGTGCCAACCTTCATAGATGAGGAAGGCCAGGGTGGGTGTTCGTCCCTTCTTCTTCAAATATGTAAGTTTTTCCAAATGCGCACATTTAGTAACTAGTCCTTTCTTTTTGTTGTTTGTTTATGTGCGCAGAAATGGATCTATTCGCCGTGGTTAAGCTAGAAAAGCCAAAGCAGGTGACTGTGGGAGTACGCCCTCTGAGGGAAGGTGAGCAGCCACTTCTGGAGGCAACCCAGGGTCATCTGACCGTTCTGCAAGACGCTGCTCACGAAGATACGCCGCCGCTCCAAGTAACGCCTGTTCAGAGCGTGGCGCCAATGTGGAGATGGCGCAGGAGGAGGAGGCGCACGCTGAATCATCTGATAGGGTGGAAATCCTAAAGCCTGAGGAGGTGCTGAAGGAAGAGGTGGCACAGAATCTGAAGCGCAAAGGGGAGACTGGGAGCAGTGGCACTTCGAAGAGACGATGCCACCTTATTGGCGATGCGGAGTCCTCCGCGGAGGAAGATACATCCGCTCCTGGCACGGATAAGAAGGCTGTAGAGGCCTCTCCATTTCTGTAAGTTTCTACATTGTGCGGTGGCGCGTGGGAAGTCGCAGGCTATGGAGGATCTCCATGAGGCCAAGCTTTTGAGCAAGGACTTGGCAGAGGTACCTGGTTATAATGCGGCTGCATATGATGAGCTGATGCAGGCTATGGAGGGGTTGAAGATCCTCGATTTGCCTCATATTGCTCGGTTGGAGCGCGACCAAGACAACCCCATAAAAGTAATTATGGTGGGGTTGACCTTGGAGCGCCACATTTTAGAGGATGCAGAGGCGCAACCAGATTACTTCCTGAAGACTGATGAGTCGCAGCTGCAGGTTCCCGTGTTCGCGCTGCCCTGAAGAGAGGCATTCAGGGCAAGGCAGTATTGTGCGGTGTGGGCGCTGCACACATCCCCAGGTCTGATGGGGTTCCTGTGAGTGTTCCCACCGTATCTCCCAAGGACGCTTTGATTTTGAGAAAACTTCAAGAGGCGGGGAGTTCTGCTGCCCCGGATGATAGTCCTGAGCATCGCCATAGCGTGTAGGCTATTTTTGTATATGTATTATGTAAATAATGAAGTGTATCTTTTCCTTGTAATTTTTGTGTAAAAATGTTGAATAAGATACCCTTTTGTTAATTAAGTGCATGACTTAAAAAATATACTTGCATCAATGTTTGCTAAGTTTTATTATTTGACCAAGTGTCTTGGCTCGTTATTTGCTAAGCTTGTGCAGTGTACTTAATATTTGCGCACCCTTCGTGGGATGCGTATGTGAAACTTACCTCGACGTCTCAAAAGTAAGGTGCTTAGCAAGGATGCGTGATCCAATGTTGATGGGTTTGCAACCCTCTTACTCAACGAGCGAATTAGTAGGTTTACTCATCCTTTATGCCTTCATGGGTCTTAATTAGTGCATGCACGCCATGTAGGCAAAAATATAAGATAACAATATTGACATATATAAGTATGTACGCAATAAAGTGAAATACGTTATGGAGTTAGCTAGAAACCATAACATTTTATTGATACTTGCAAGTTTTTTGAAAAAATAAAAATACAATTCCTAGGAAAGAAAAGAAAAACAAACACTTATTGGGCACATCTTAGGGTGCAAAGGTGTCTGTGTAATGGCCGTAGCCTAAAAATAACATCTTTTAAGATTGCAGATGTTCCAAGTGCGCGCTAGGTCGTGACCTTCCATATCGCGCAGTCTGTATGCACCGTTGCCGAGCGCATCAATGACCTCATAAGGTCCTTCCCACTTTGGTCCGAGCTTGCCTGTGTCTTCTGCGTGGCTCGCATCGTTGGCGCGGTATACAAAGTCTCCTGGCCTGAATGAAGTGTGTTTGACCTTTGCATCATAATACTTCTTCATTTTTGCCTTAGCCTTTGCTTCGCCTATAGCTGCGCGTTCACGCCTTTCTTCCAGTAAGTCTAAGTCTATGCGCCGCTCCTCGTCATTTTTTGTGACGTTGACCTCCGCTGTTCGTATAGTTGGCATTCCTATCTCAGCTGGTATGACGGCTTCTATTCCGTAGGCAAGGGAGAATGGCGTGTCGCCAGTACTGGTTTTTATTGTGGTGCGATGCGCCCATAAGACATGCGAGAGCTCGTCCACCCACCTTCCTTTGTGTCTGTCAATGTGCGCTTTTATTCCTTCCCCTAGACTGCGGTTTGCGCGCTCAACTAAGCCATTGGTTTGTGGGTGTTTTACTGAAGCGAAGTGTTGCGTGATGTTCAATTGCACGCACCAATCTTTGAATGGGTTATCACAGAATTGTTTTCCGTTTTCTGATATAATCTCTCACGGTAGTCCGAAGCGACAGACAATGTTGTCCCAGACAAAGCGTTTGACTTGGTTTCCTGTGATGCTCACCACCGCCTTTGCTTCAATCCACTTTGTAAAGTAGTCTATGGCTACGATGAGGAACTTTACTCCTCCTGCTGCAACTGGAAAAGGTCCCGCGATGTCAATGCCTCATTTGTAAAATTGCCATGGTGAGGTGATGGGTGTTAGCTCTTGTTGTGGTCGGCGCAGAATTGGCCTATGTACTTGACAATTGTTGCATTTCTTTATCAGATCGCGTGCATCACGGTGCATGGTTGGCCAATAATACCCCGACTGTAGAGCGCTTGCCACCACAGATCGCGGTCCTGAGTGCATGCTACATGATCCAGCGTGGATTTCTCGGAGTACATAGTCTGCTAGAAGAGGTCCAACACATCTGAGCCAGGGTTGTAAAAAAGAGCGTCGATAGAGTATGTTGTCACGTAGTTCAAATCGTTGCGCTGTGCGCCGCACTCTTCGAGCGTCCTTATGGTCTTGTGGTAAGATTCCCTTGCTAATGAATTCAATGATAGGTGTCATCCATGTAGGATCTTGTTCTGCTATCACTGTGGATATCTCCATTTCCAAGATTGACTTGTTTTGTAGGGTTTCTACCAATACCTGTTTTGAGAGGTGTGTGAAGCTTGTGGATGCAATCTTACTGAGCGCATCGGCCTTCCTGTTGTCTCCTCTGGGCACCTGTTTTATTGTGAACCTGTCAAAGTTTTTAATTAAGGACTTGGTCTTTTCCAGGTATTGGATCATGTGTTCATCCTTAGCTTCATATTCACCTAGCACATGGTTAGCGACTAGCTGAGAATCTACAATTGCTTCCAAGTTGCGTAAACCCATTTGGATTGCGATGCGTAGTCCGGCTAGTGGGGCTTCGTATTCTGCCTCATTGTTTGTGGCTGTGAATTCAAAACGCAGCGCATAGGTGAATTCCATACCTTCTGGATTTGTGAGGATAAGGCCTGCGCCTGATCCATCTACACATGAAGACCCATCTGTGAACAGAATCCAGGGTTCCTGCAGATCTGTTTTGGTTGCAGATGTTGGACTATCGTTATCTGGCTTTTCAACGATGAAATCGGCTAATATTTGTCCTTTGATTGCAGTGCACGGTCTATATGAGATGTTATATTCACTTAACAGTACACACCACTTTTGTAACCGTCCTGATGCGTCAGGTTTAGAGATAACTTGTTTGATTGGCTGATCGGTGATTACAGCTATTGGGTGCGCTTGAAAGTATCTGCGTAGCCTTTTGGCTGCGAACACTAGAGCTAAGACCAGTGTTTCCATAGCGCTATAATTAGTCTCTGTCTTCTTCAGGGCTTTGCTTACAAAGTATATGGGTTTCTGGATGGAGTTCCTATCTGTCAATAGTACTGCGCTAACTGCTCCATGAGTTGCCGATAAGTACATGATTAGCTCTTCCCCTGGTCGCGGTGCGACAAGTTTGGGAAGAGTTGCCAGATGGTGTTTAAGTTGTTGGAAAGCTTCTTCTGCTTCTTCGGTCCAGCGAAAGTCTCCCTTTTTAGTACACTTCGTGAGTGTTTTAAAGAGAGGAAGTGATTTGTCTGCTGACTTAGATAAGAAACGGTTTAGCCCTGCTAACTTTCCATTCAATGACTGGACTTCTTTGAGTGTGCGCGGTGAGGGGAGATCAATAACAGCCTTTGTTTTTTCTGGACAAGGCTTGATTCCATCAGGTTCTATTAAGTATCCAAGGAACATGCCTTCCGTTGTGCCAAAGGTGCACTTCTTGGGGTTTAACTTCATGTTTATTCGTCCCAATGTTTTGAACGTTTCCTCAATGTCGCGCACCAATTCATCCTCTGTGTGGCTTTTGATGACAAGGTCGTCGACGTAGACCTCCAAGTTGCGGCCTACTTGTTTCTCGAAAACTGTATCCACCAATCGTTGGTATGTTGCGCCTGCATTTTTTAAGCCAAAAGGCATTTTTGTGTAGCAGTAGACTCCTTGACTGGTGTGGAAAGCTGTTTTTTCTTCATCTTCGACTGCCATCTAAATTTGATGATACCCTTTGTATGCGTCTAGGAAGCATTTGAAAGGGTATCCGCACATGGATTCTACCTTCCAGTCTATTTCTGGCAGTGGATAGCAGTCCTGTGGACATGATTTGTTAAGGTCTGTGAAGTCCACGCATATTCTCCAACTGCCATCGCTCTTCTTTACCATAACTGGGTTAGAGAGCCAGTCGTAGTAGTACACTTCGCGCATGATGCATGCGTCCACGAGTTTATGTACTTCTTCCAGAATAGCCTTTGCACGATCTGGGGCCTGGCCGCGCTTCTTCTGTCGTATTGGGGGATATACTTGTCGGATTTGTAGCTTATGCTCTGTGATAGAGCGTGGCACTCCTGTCATGTGTTTTGGTTCCCATGCGAAGATGTCCAGGTTCATTTGCAAGAGTGCGCACATGGCTGCTTTACCGTTTTCAGATAAAGATCCACCAATCGAAACTTGTTGGTCCGGGTAATCGGGATGAATAGCGACCTTTAGGTTTGGTGTTTTTTCTGTGCGCTGTTCTGGAATATTCTCTACTTCAGTGGTTACCGCGTTGCATTCCTTTGGTGGTACTGTTGTGTTATAGAGGGTGACAACTCCTCCTTTCACTGGAAATTTAAGCATTCCGTGCGCTGTGGATGGTACAGCGCGCATGGATGATATTCCAGGTCTCCCAATGATGCCGTTGTATGGTGAAGGAGACTTTATTACCATGAAATTTATCCATGTTGCGGTTGAGTGTTGTTTATCACCTACGACCACCAGCAAGCGTAACTGCCCCATGGGCCAAATCTTTTCTCCTGTGAATCCAGTCAATGACGTTGTTGCTGGTATCAATTGACTTTGGATTTCAGGTCGCAGTCTTTTGAAACAATGATCATACAGGATGTCTGCGGATGCTCCTCCGTCAATGTACATGCGGTGGATATCATGTCCCCCCGTATGTATTTCAATAGTTAGAGGTTCTACAACTGCGTTGTCCGCAGCTAGAGTAGGGAAAGATATCTCTTTTTCTGGAGAGAATTTTTGGCTGACTTTTTGCTTTATCTTACGCTGCCATGACTGTATCATGTATATGGTATCAGCTTTTTCTTTGGGGGGTTCTTTCTTACCCCTGTTCCTTTGTTTGTCTTTTCCCTCTTTGATGTTTTTTACAAGGTGGTCCATTCTGCCTTCCCTTACTAACTTTTCAATTAGTTGTCTTAGCTGGACGCACTCGTTAGTTGTATGGCCTTTTTGACCATGATACTCGCAGTATCCATTTCCTATGCGCTTCTCCTCTGCGGTGCGCATTGGTGGAGGCTTTGGAAAGTTTGCACCTTTTGTTACAAATATTTCCCTCGGAGTTTTTGTGAGAGGGGTATACTTGTCATTGTCTCTGCCGCTGCGGTAATTCCTGCTGCGGTTGTTATTCTGATCGTTGGATTGTCTCCTAGGCTGTTCTTGCTGCCTATAATTCGAGTAACCCTTTTTGCTGTCCTCAGCAGCTGCTTCTCCTTGTATGAAGGATCTGGTGGGCTTTGTTAGCTCATCAAAAGTCTGGGGAACTTTGTCATTTAGCTTTCGGATAAGTTCTGGGTTGTTAATCCCATTCATGAACCCTGAAATTTTTAGAATTTCAGGACATGCTTTGACTTGTATGCATTCATCCTTGAAGCGTTCCATAAAAGCACTGGTTGATTCCCCTTGGAGCTGTTTTACTCTTGCTAGTTCAACATAATTTTTAGCGCACTTCTTTCTCTGGGTAAAGTTGAGACGGAATGCTTTCCGTAATTCTTCAAACCCACCGATGCTCCTTCGTAGGAGTTTGCTAAACCATGTGCACGTGTTCCCTACCAACGTAGAATTAAACATATGGCACCACACAGGCTGTGGCCAGTTTTCGATAGTGGCGGCTGATTCGAAAACTTTTAGATGATCATCCGGATCACCTGTTCCATCATATGTTTTCACATTAGTGGGCATGTGCCTGGGTTTGCAGTCGGAGTAATCGCTGATGCGTCGCCTAAACGCATCAATTTTCTGGCGTCGCCATAGAAGAGATATGTCTTCATTCTCTTCTTCGCGGCGTCTTCCTCTTGATTTCCAATGTCCTGTTTCCCTATCCTCGTTGTCCGAGGAGTCACTGGAGGGAGAGTAGTTTCTTTTTCGGCGCTTGCGCCGACTTCCTTTAGAAGAAGAGCTTGAGGGGCTTACACTTGGGGAGCTTCTTTTCCCTAACCTGTCGCGAAGTCTCTTGCTCCCAGATTTGGAGGACCCTTGGCTTGGTGAATGCTGAGGTCCTAATCGGTCTTGTATCCCTCGACTGCCAAGTCTGGAGTGAACATTAGTGCGCCTCTCGTTGTCTTCTGAGTATTGTGAATCAGATGCCGTACCCGGCCTATCGTGGATAGTAGTACGTTCTGCACGCTTCCTCGTGGGTGGCGCGGTGGTGATGGTTCGCGTTCAGGACCAAAATTGAGTCGAGCTTGTAGGCTCGTACTTGACCTTCTTCTTGCCTCTTCTTGAATGAGGGCAGTTAGGGTTTCATAATTTTGGGATACAAATTTTCCCAACGTTAGGTTGGGTGTGTTCTCAATTGCTGCAAGAATATTTGCCTCAGTATTAGGCACCCTATCTCGGTTAGGCGCGCCCGGTGGCACAGTGTTGTTCACTGTAGGTACAGTTTGGTGAGGAGTGGTGAAGAGGGTGCGCTGGAGTTCCTCAACGCTTGGGACCACTGTGGTGGTTTGGGTAGTCCTTACAGGCAGTTCTACCACTGGAAGAGGTTGGGTTGTCCCTGCCTCTTGGTGACTAGGTGCGCTGGTTGTCCCAGCAACCTGCCTAGGGGTCGAATCTTGTTGATTCTTCCTCTGGGGGTCACGTTTTTCTGGCTACAGAGTCCGCTGGCTTGAATTCTTATTTTTCGTCATTCTAGTTCTTAGTTCTTAGTAGGGTCCCACGGATGGCGCCACTTGTTGATACAAAAGTTGGGTGTTCCGGATTATGGGCTCTTGCTCTTGTACCAATTTGCTTCTTAGTACTTGTAACCTGCGCACTAAGAAAATAAACAACACCGTTAGGCTTATCGTGGGATTGTCTCCCACGATTAGACTCCGGCGTGAGAGTAAATAATCGATTTAGGGTTCTCGTAAAGAGTTTAGGGTTTATGAATCGTACCTTGAATGAGAGTTATGTCATTCCTTATATAGGCGCAGAATCCCTGTAGGGTTCGTGCTCCTTACGTTTCACACATGGGGTGCTTATCCGAGTTAAGGATATCTATTCCATTGATAGAAGATCCTTATCTATACCGTGTATAGTTTAATTGGGTTTGGGCTTATTGTGAGCCTATTCCCATTATTGATGCGGCTCAAGTTATAATAGCCCACGTATGGTGACTTTGGGCCTTAGTAATGTTTATCAGTTGGGCTCGTAGCCCATATATAGACTATACCTCATCACATATACTTACAAAAATATATACCAACTTGTCATTAACATATACTTAGAGAAAATCCAGAGAGGCTGCAACGAACCTATATAGGACAACTTTGTTTGACTGTTCTTAACACGCCCATAACATATCACCAACTTTGTGCATATAAATAGGTATCACATAACACTTCAGTATATCACAACATTCAACCAATCCAAACTACTATATACTCAAGTGACTCACTTTAATTTTTTAATCATGCATTCTTCCACCACTCCGCCACCACAATATGCGACATTAGCGACAATTATTTTAACAAAAATAGAGAAATCGTTGCTAAATTGTGCATTTAGCATCTAATTTTAGCAACGAAAGTATTAACAAAGTTGCAATTTTTTTAGCAACAAAAAAATTAGTTGATATTTCTACAAATGACCATAAATATTTGTTGCTAATTTAGCAACGACTAAAGCAATTTTGTTGCATTCTCAAATTAGCACCAGTCGAATTAGCATCAATCGGTGTTAGTTGCTAATTTCACCGGTGCTAATTTTAGATTGCAACGAAATTGCTTAGTTGTTGCTAAATTAGCAACAAATAATAATTAAAACAATCCCTAACTTCGACTCTCTCTCTGGCGACCACAATCCCTAACAACCCCAAAATCGTTTTCTTCCAATTCTGCTCAAATCGCTGCTTTTGGGTTTTTGGAGAGATCGATCATTAGGGTTTTGTTTTCATTCCAAGTTTTTATAAGCCGACTTTGGGTTTTCACCTAAATCAGTTTTTGCTCAATCGTTAAGGGTTTTTCTGTGGTTTATTTTTGTAAGTCGATTACTCTCTATCACTTTTATCCATTATTTATCGACTACTATGGCTGGAGGTTAGCTTGTTTGGTGCTTAAGCGTTAAACCCTAACTGTTCTTAGTTAGGGTTTATTTATTTGTTGGGCGTTAATCTGGTTGTTATGCTGTGTTTGTTGTACGTGGGATTTAAGAGAGATGAATAAAGGATTTTTTAACAAAGGGAATGCACCTAAAGATAAGAATTCTTCTGCTAGTAATGTTGGTAATGCTAGGAATGATATGTCTCAACCTCGGAATGCTATGAGGGTTGTGCAAAACCCTAGTTTAGATGAACCAAACTTGAAAACTGGAATGTGATGAGGCGAAAAATGATCCGTTTTTAGGGGGTCATTTAAGCCCGAATCCGACTTTATTTGATCAAATATTGCCCTAAATCGTTCCTTTTGTGATTTTAGGTGTTTGGAGAGTGAATTCTGGAAAAGAGGCTATTTTGGACGTTTTTGGAGCATAAAGTGAAGAAAACGGCAAAGTACCAAAAATCCAAGCTGAAAATACAAGGTGACGGCGTCAAGACTTGCTTCTTGACGGCGTCAGACATGGAGAATAATTTACCGTAGCTGGTGACGGCGTCAGATGGAGAGGTGACGGCGTCAAAGTGGCAAAATTAATATACCGTGGGTGGTGACGGCGTCACATAGGCCGTCACAAGTGGATCTAGGGCGTCCGAGGAAGTTTATGGCGGCGAGGTGACGGCGTCAGAATTAACTCTTGACGCCGTCAGACTGTTTTTCCTATATATAGTTTTCTAGTTTTTTTCATTAAAAGAGAAGTTTTGGTGAAACCCTAAAGACGATTTTGGTGCCTCTTTTATAGGTTTTTTAAGGGTTCCAAACCCTTGAGACCTTGCATTGTAATTGAGATAAGTATACTCTTAATTCAATCAATATGTCTATGTGTTGGTTGTTTATCTTTTGTTCTTATCTTAATTCTACTATGCTAGGCTAGATCTCTCTTGTGTTTGCTTAGATCTAATGAAACCTAGATGTTGATTATGTGTTGATTACTTGTCTATTCTTGTTTTGAATGAATGATTTATATGTTAGGCTTAAGAAAACTGGCAGATCTCCAAATGGTAACATGCTTGAACGTCTTAAGAAACATGAACCGAGGCGTACTAGGTCTTTATTGGTTGTATTTAATGCATGAGCCACTGTTTACAATCCCTATAGTTGTGCTGGGTCATGGTGTAGGAGGAGATAAGAGCTCATAGAGTTGGGGAGTTATGTATGCCACCCCACGAATGGTATTAAGGAATACAATCCATCATTCATACAAGTGTAACAAGTAATTAACATGTAAAAGATATCTAGGGAGTAATGAAGTCTAAGTAAACACAATTTCTCCAAATACTGCTCACAACCTTAGTTTAATATTAGTTTAATTTCATTTTCATTAATTTAATTTAGTAATATAATAGTTTTGGGTTAGTTGAATAGCAACTAATTCCGCCCACTCCTTCAAAACCCGAGATTTTACTTGCTTTCATTAAAACATAAAAACACAAAAAAAATAATCATCTTTCATCTCTAGAACTATTAATTAGGTTTTCTAATCCTAGCGACACTATTCCTAAGCTGAACGATCAATCCCCCGGTACTTGTCACTATACTATACTACAACGATCAGGTACACTGCCTGGTGGGGGTTGTAAGCTTCTCGAGATCCCTCGAGAGGTAAAGCAAGGTGCGATTCCCACGCATCAAGTTTTTGGCGCCGCAGCCCGGGGAATAGTTATTGTCTAGGTTAGGATTTCTTTTTATTAGGTCTACTTGCTAGATTCCTTTCTAGTAAGATTTTTATTTTTATTTATTTTTTTTTTTTTAGGTCTTCTTTAGTCTATCTTATTTCTTCGTGCCTTTGTTCGTAACTCTTTACCATCCTACATTATGGAAGGTGGTAACATCTTTGAACCCATCATCCCACCACAACAAAACCCACCACTAGAACCCCTTAGGCCCTGAACCTTAGGAGAGTATTCCCGACCTAGCCACCAAGGCTACCGAAACACCATTGAGCTCACCGGAGCCAATGTGACCCCCTTGCGATCCGACACCATCCGGTTGGTGCAAAGCGGATGTGCATTCCATGGACTTCGTTCCGAAGATCCAAACCAACACCTTAAGGACTTCCTCAAAATCGTAGATTCCATAGACCTAGGTGTTGAAACTAGAGAGACTACCCGTTTACGCCTATTCCAATTCTCTCTACGGGATCAAGCTAGTCAATGGCTTGAGCGCTTACCCGCGGGATCCATCACCACATGGGATGATCTCACCACTCGTTTCCTTGCTCAATTTTTCCCACCGGGGAGAACTACTAAGCTTAGGAATGACATCTTGATGTTCCAACAACGTCAAAATGAATCTCTTTATGAAGCATGGACTCGTTTCAAGGACTTACACCAAAAAGTCCCTCATCATGGCATAGATCTTTGGCTCCAAGTCCAAATTTTCTATGACCATATCGACATCTCCACGAGGCGAACCATTGACCAATCGGCCGGTGGTAAGCTACGTGATCTTAGTGCGGAACAATCATGGGAACTCATAGAAGATCTTGCTCTCTATGACAACGAAAGTTGGAATGATCCCCGTGATTTGAACAAAACGATCAAGGCAATATCTTTGCCTTCGAACAATTCAAGCACTCCCGACCGTAGGATCATGGAACTTGAGGACCAAGTCAAGTTTCTCATGAAATCTTACGAAGCTCCGAAGCATTCAAGCCAAGTGAACAAAATCACTTCTTCATGCGAATTATGTAGTGGTCCCCATGACACTCGTGATTGTGTGGAACTCCCCGGAACAGCTTTTGCGGACTACGCATCCACGCGTACCGACGAAGCGGGAGATAAGTGGTACACTTTCAAGCCCGAGCCAAACACATACGGTGATTCATATAACCCCTCATGGAAAAATCACCCAAACCTTAGGTGGAAACAAAATCAACCCAATTCATCCAACCCACCTAATCGTTACCAATCAAACGGTCCACCATCCAACCGTACCTTCAACAACAATCCTTCTAACAACTATGGTAGTACCAACAATCTTGAAGGATTGATGTCGAAATTCATGGCATCTCAAGAAGCTCGCATAGCTAGGTTTGAAACCGAATTCAACCAACAACAAACAGAGATGACCAACAAGATCGACAACTTGTTGAAAGCCCTCAACAACCAAACATTAGCCACACCTAGGAAGGACACTAGGGACACCAATAGTGGAATCCAAGCTAAGGACCCCTCATCATCCAAACATGTCCACTTTGTCATTGTTGTTACCATTAAGCCGATAGATAGGGAGATAGAGGAGAGTGACAAAGATGAAGTTAGAGTAGAAGCCAATAGTGAGGATGAGAGTAGGGAAGTTGAGGTTAATAAGGATGAGGAATTAGAGGAGGTAGAACCTATAGAGGAATATTTTGATAAGTTGCCAACCAAGGAAGAACGGGAATACCATAAGTATTTATTCGATAGTCCCGAGACAACATATATCTTTGGCGATCCCCTGATCAAAATAGGAGACCCCTCTAACATTAACATCCCATGCAATATCGGGCACATGCATGTATGGAAAGCTTACATAGACCATAGATCCCCCGTGAACATCATGTCTAGGACTTATTACAATTGGGTGATGAAGAAGCAACTCAATTTTAGGATAATGCCCGGTAAAAGTTGGATAAGTAATTTTGCAGGAAGAGTTAAGGGAGTACATGTGATTATAGGGAATCTCACCTGTGAGATTGATTTTATGATAGTGGAAGACACGCGTCCGGTGATAGATGCTTGCCTAAGTCAAATAATATTTGGGAAACCATTTGTTGAGGCCACTAGGATGAGTTATGATCCGACGTTAGGGATAGTTAGGTTCAAGAAAGACAATGATGAGGTTGCTTATCAAATGCCCTACAAGATTGAGCAATACCGCCTTCTCTCTAATTTCGAAAAGGAACGTAAGCAAGCGGCTTATTATAGGAATGATGAGGATAGACGTAGAGGAGTAGAGTATGTTAGAAATAGGATGCTTGGTTTCTACAAAGAATGCTTGCAACTAGGTCTGGAATACAAAACTGGTTTAGAAGACGACCTAGAGAGTGGAACCAATGATGAGATCACGTAGTAACCCACGACTTTGAGTCTAGCTACAAGACTCGTAAATAAAGAAAAGCGCTTCTTGGGAGGCAACCCATGTTTTGTGTGATTTTTATTTGTTTGATTGTTATTTGCTTCCGTATGCACGTTTTATTTTTATTGTTGGTTGATCATGTTTCTCTACTAAAATGTGAAATACTTTATTATGTTGTTTAGCCTAGTCTTAACTTCAACCTAGAGGTATTTTTGCAAAAGATAAGTGTAAGGGGAAACCCCAAATATGTTTTTAAGAAACAAACCGATCATGATTATCCACAATATTTAATGAACATGTATATTCGTATTTGTTAGAGTCAAATGCTTGTATTGAGTCATAATGAAGTTTTGCAGGATTTTCCAGGAAGTAGGACAAAGTTTTTCCAGAAATTTTCCGGAAACTTAACATAAGAATTTCTGCAGGTCCATTCTGACGGCGTCAGGCAATTGCTCTTGACGGCGTCAGGAGTCAAAAATCTGGAAATTTTACCAGTTTTGTTTTTCTAACGGAGTCTTATGGTTTTTGTGATTTATTAAGTTTTATAATCTCCAGGAAATCTGCAAACTTCATTCCACAAGCATTATATCTTACTTTGTTTTCTAGGATTTAGTAACTTATATAGGATGCCGCCGATTTTACGCGAGGTTGCCTTGTCTACTTTTGTCAGGATCTACAGGTTATTTAAGACAAGAAGATGATTTATATTCTGGATGGGAAGCTTTGATTGTTCATTTTCTTGGAGGAAGATTTAACCTGGCCAACCTAAAATCCATACCGAGCGAATCAGGGGAGTATTTGATTTCATTCTCTTTACTTTTTCACTTTTACATTCTTTACTTGAACATTGGGGACAATGTTCATCTTAAGTGTAAGGGGAGGGTAAAAAGATGATACCTTACATATGCACTTTCGCTTGAGTTTGTTTTGTTTGATAGTAGATGAGTAATAAAACTATGAGAAATACTTGTTAGTGTAATTTTAGCGCCAAATTTAAAATTTTTTACAACATTTAGGAGTGAAACTTTAGCCATAGCAAGCGTCTCATGGATAGGAGGTTGTATGACTAGCACATAACCGTATATTCAGAAAAATTTTCCACCCAAAAATGTGAGGTTCGCCTTTAGATTTGATAGGAAAAGCATTTATTATTGGTGCTTATGAGTGTACCGGTAGCATTTAGATTCTAGAACTTGCGTTAGTGATGCATCCCGAGACCGCTAGTGAGACTACATTCGTGTGGTAGGATTTACTACATGATAAGAGGCATTAGGATCACCCTTGTGTTAAACCCGTATTATAATTACTTGACCATTTAAGTCATATTACTTGGTTAGTTAAGTCAACTAATTTTTCCCACACCCTTAGCGTTGTACTCATTTTTAGTACACGATACCCCTAGTACACCCCTCCGAGCCTATCTTTTCGTTTCTAACTTTAAGCATCTTACTTAAAGGAAGAATTTGTTACACCCCACTTAAATGTACACCCAAATCGCCTTAGCCTTCCGTGTATGCGCTCATTTTTAGTGCATTATTGTTATTTGTTAAACCCTAAGTTAACTTTCTAATTGATTACATGGTTGCTAAGTCGAGTCATATCATTGTACATATTGTTTTGGGACGATTGGGACTCATGGGTAAGTACTTATTTAATGGAGTAATGGGGAAGAACATCACTTATTACCCCCATACGTGCGTTAATCTTAAAAGTGCTCCAAGTGTTTTAATTTTCTTAATTCGAGTCATTAGATTAGTTTAATGTAAAGTATGTAAAGATTCAAGTGTAAGGGGAGTTCTCATCCCCTATGATGTATTATTTTGGATGGTAGGGTAAGAGTGTATGCAAAAAAAAAAAAAAAAAAAAAAAAAAAAAAAAAAAAAAAAAAAAAAAAAAAAAGAGAAAACATACGGACTACCATCCCGTTTTTATTCTATGTTCATTTTATGTTTTTGTTATTTTTCATTTATTAGCTTAAGTCGAGTCTAGTCTTGGCTTAGCAACGCCATCTTGTACATGTAATTTACTAAGATTGTTAACTCGCCACCAGTAAAATTCCCTTTATCCAACAGAACCGTGTAATTCATATCCCTACACCTAACGTTATAACCCTTTAAAAAGACCTCTTTGATAGTTTATCCTAGGTGCTTACGCCATGTGGTGGAGGTTTGATCCTTTCCCAAGCCTATGGTAATCTATTTTGCTATGACAGGTAGTGAGAGATATCTTCCATTTCCATAATGTTATATTACTTTATTACACCCGAGAGATGTGAGTATCTAAACACTATTTGTGAGGTGCTTGTATATGACTTCCGTGCTTGTCTATTGGTCTTTAGTGGAACGATTATTTGTTGTAATTACTTTTATATTAGTGTTAAATGACCCCTAACTTGTCTTTTGAGTAGAATAAAAGCTCATTTGCTTGAGGACAAGCAAATCTCAAGTGTAAGGGTATATGATGAGGCGAAAAATGATCCGTTTTTAGGGGGTCATTTAAGCCCGAATCCGACTTTATTTGATCAAATATTGCCCTAAATCGTTCCTTTTGTGATTTTAGGTGTTTGGAGAGTGAATTCTGGAAAAGAGGCTATTTTGGATGTTTTTGGAGCATAAAGTGAAGAAAACGGCAAAGTACCAAAAATCCAAGCTGAAAATACAAGGTGACGGCGTCAAGACTTGCTTCTTGACGGCGTCAGACATGGAGAATAATTTACCGTAGCTGGTGACGGCGTCAGATG
The DNA here is from genome assembly GCA_030686995.1 of Artemisia argyi. Taxonomy (NCBI): domain Eukaryota; kingdom Viridiplantae; phylum Streptophyta; class Magnoliopsida; order Asterales; family Asteraceae; genus Artemisia; species Artemisia argyi. The sequence goes on from CM060683.1 coordinate 176,208,792, forward strand.
GAGAGGTGACGGTGTCAAAGTGGCAAAATTAATATACCGTGGGTGGTGACGGCGTCACATAGGCCGTCACAAGTGGATCTAGGGCGTCCGAGGAAGTTTATGGCGGCGAGGTGACGGCGTCAGAATTAACTCTTGACGCCGTCAGACTGTTTTTCCTATATATAGTTTTCTAGTTTTTTCATTAAAAGAGAAGTTTTGGTGAAACCCTAAAGACGATTTTGGTGCCTCTTTTACAGGTTTTTTAAGGGTTCCAAACCCTTGAGACCTTGCATTGTAATTGAGATAAGTATACTCTTAATTCAATCAATATGTCTATGTGTTGGTTGTTTATCTTTTGTTCTTATCTTAATTCTACTATGCTAGGCTAGATCTCTCTTGTATTTGCTTAGATCTAATGAAACCTAGATGTTGATTATGTGTTGATTACTTGTCTATTCTTGTTTTGAATGAATGATTTATATGTTAGGCTTAAGAAAACTGGCAGATCTCCAAATGGTAACATGCTTGAACGTCTTAAGAAACATGAACCGAGGCGTACTAGGTCTTTATTGGTTGTATTTAATGCATGAGCCACTGTTTACAATCCCTATAGTTGTGCTGGGTCATGGTGTAGGAGGAGATAAGAGCTCATAGAGTTGGGGAGTTATGTATGCCACCCCACGAATGGTATTAAGGAATACAATCCGTCATTCATACAAGTGTAACAAGTAATTAACATGTAAAAGATATCTAGGGAGTAATGAAGTCTAAGTAAACACAATTTCTCCAAATACTGCTCACAACCTTAGTTTAATATTAGTTTAATTTCATTTTCATTAGTTTAATTTAGTAATATAATAGTTTTGGGTTAGTTGAATAGCAACTAATTCCGCCCACTCCTTCAAAACCCGAGATTTTACTTGCTTTCATTAAAACATAAAAACACAAAAAAAATAATCATCTTTCATCTCTAGAACTATTAATTAGGTTTTCTAATCCTAGCGACACTATTCCTAAGCTGAACGATCAATCCCCCGGTACTTGTCACTATACTATACTACAACGATCAGGTACACTGCCTGGTGGGGGTTGTAAGCTTCTCGAGATCCCTCGAGAGGTAAAGCAAGGTGCGATTCCCACGCATCAGAATGTATGTACAGGAAACTAATGTGGTTGCACCTGATTCGTACCCTACTATTAGCCTTGGTGAGTCGACTACTCAATCGATGATGAGCTCTAATAGTGATTCAATATTGAATACACATCAGTTTATGTCGAATACATCTCATGAAACTTTGAAACAGCCTGAATCTGATGTGGAGCAATTAATTGCTAATGCGAATAAGAAGTTTGATGAAGCAATGAATAAACTTGATAGTGATATAGCTAATATGGCTTCATCTTCTGAGTTGAACAACACGAGTGGTATTGGGCTACAGTCTAATTCGAATGGTACTAAAACTTCGCCTACGAGTTTGAATATGCATCAGAGTGTTACTTCTGATCCTAATGCACCCAAGGTTGATACTACTAGTGGTAATGGAGTTAAGTCGGTTTCTTACGTGGGGGTTGCTTCTAATGTATCCCAGAAACACGTGTCTAATTTTTGGAGGTTAGAATGCAGCAAAAAGAAGGATGATGTTGACCTTTCAGTCCCGCTGAAAGTAGTGGAAGAGGTGAACATGAGGTTTGAGAATACTCTTTACGGATACTTCCTTGGTCAACGCCTTGCTTTTCCTGTTGTTGATTATTATGTTCGCAATGCGTGGTCTAAGTATGGTTTACAAAAGGTTATGATGAATGCTAAGGGGTTCTTTTTCTTCAAATTTAACTCGAAGAAAGGTGTCGATGATGTGCTTGATAATGGTCCGTGGTTGATTCGTAATGTTCCTATTATTCTTAAACCATGGACATTGAACACAAACTTGCTTAAAGAGGATTTGACTTACATTCCGGTGTGGGTTAAATTCCATGATGTTCCTTTAGCTATGTTCTCTGATGATGGGCTTAGCCTCCTTGCTACTGTGATTGGGACGCCCAAAAGGTTAGATGCCTTTACTAGTCAAATGTGCAAGGAATCTTGGGGCCGGAGTAGCTTTGCTAGGTGTATGATTGAAGTAAAATTGGATGAGGTACTTAAGGACAGTCTCACTGTTGAGATTCCTCTACTTGATGGTACAGGTTTGACTATTGAGACGATCCGGGTTGAATATGAGTGGAAACCGCCTCGCTGTGATAAATGTAAGGTATTTGGACATACTTTGAATGAGTTCCCTAAGGTTTTCATTCCGAATGCTCAACCTACTAAGAACGCAAGTGATGGGTTCCAGCCTGTTAATAATAAGAAGAAGGGAAAGCAAATTGATTCGAATCCAGGTCGAGGAGGTTTTACCAAACCTGTGGTGGGCAAGCATTTTGAATATCAGCCCAAAAAGACTCTTCCTGAACCAAAGAAAGCTAATGTCAGTAAGAAGAAGGCTTCTGATGTAGCTAGTACGAGTGGAATAAAGATCACTACTTCTAATCAGTTTGACGCTCTTAATATGGATGATACAGATGGTTTTGGTATTCCTACGGTTGTTACTAACATGGATGTAGATGCTGGTAGTACAAGGGAAGTTAATAAGGATGCGTCGGTTAAGACTGGTACTACATCACAAGTTCCTCTTGTGAGTGATATGCAAGAAACACTTATGAGTGATTCAATGGGAACTATGGAAGTTGGAGCTACTCCTATTGCTGAGAAAATTAGTAAGCTTGAAGAGCTACTGATCGATGGGAAAGCTATTCTTGTAGATGATGCTGGTCATCCTATTCCGTCTACCTCTGTCACTAAGAGGACTAACCCATTCTCGAAGGTGGGTGTGGTTGAGGTTTCTGATAGCGATGAGGATGAGGTTCTTAACACGTTCGACGAATCAGCAAATCTTTTTGGTGGTGGTCTTGAGCGTGAAGATGAGTATGACTATGATGATTATTCGAAGCACACTTATGATCTTCCAGGGGAATTGGATGCTCTTAATGCCATTTATGGTGTTAATCTCCAAAATCGTAGGAAGTAGTTTATCTTGTAACAATTCGCAATTTCAGGTTAACTTTTATTCCGAAAATTTCACTATTCACTTACTATTCACTTTTTACTATTCACTTTTCACTATTCATCTCAGAAATTTTTATTTCATATTCTTGTAAGTTAAACTATTTTAACAATAATCCGAGAGTTTGACGCTCGTCGGATCATTTCTGCAAAAATCACAAAGCCGTGTCCGAGATTTACTTTTAGGTTTAAACGTCCTTCAAGCATCCCGATATATCCATAAAACATTATAAACAATAGAAATATGATTTTCTCTCATTTTAGGACAATTCCAAAAGTTTCGGAATTTTACGTTTTCCAGTTCAGCGTTTTACGCGAATTGCGCGTTTTAGACCCATGTTTCCAGTTTTTAGCAGGGTTTTAGCACCCGATAGAACCTACCACTCATTTTATATTTTATTATGGACTATATTGACATGTTTAACAATACTTTCAAGTTTCATATTTTTACGATACCCGGTTTTACGTTTTGAGGCTTAATCATTTACGGTTAGCGATTTACGGAGTCAAAACTAGCTACATACTTAGGATATTATCATCCAAAGACCATGACTACTCATCTAGTCACCCTTATCCTTGGAAAAATGACTTAGGAGGGGGGGGGGAAGTCACCATGTGTGGTTAAATCTTGACTTTAGCCATTAGATCTTACTTAATTACAACTTTGTCACCAAGTTATAGCACTTTCCTAGCAAGCTTCCTAACCTCCTCATTCTTGCTATAAATAGAGAGCTCATTTGCTTCCTTTCTTCACCACAAAAATGCCACACCCTTATATCATAGCACCATGATCCTTTGATCTTCAATATACAAGTTACACTACAAAGTTTAATGTCTTAGTATTCTTTACCTAGTTCTTAAGTTTGTTTGGTGATTCCATGGTTGAATTAGGAGCTACACAAGGTTACTAGGGCTGAAGTTAAATGGTTTTCACAAGGGTTAGATCAAGGCTAGCAAGGGTTACAAGAGTTATGGTGAAGGGTTTACAAGCTTAGGTTTAGTGTCCTAGTTCTATACTTGACTTCCTTTCTTTAGAAAGCCAAAAGTTGTAAGCAAACCCTTATACACTTTCTTGCTCAATATCATTTCATGCTTATTATATTTCTTTCATGCTATATATGGTCTTTGTATTGTGTTCATGATGTTTAAAAATGGATAAAACGAGTATTGGTATACATATGTTAACTTATGACAAGTAAACAAGCAAACTAGTGATTTTTATGGAGAACCACGACCACAATAGTATAACTTTGATATTTGACACTTACTTACTATTAAAGAGGACTTAACAAGGAAAACATAGCAATTTGAATCACCCAAAACGAGTACACGAGTCAAAAGTTATGACCATTTGAAGTTAGCGAAACCAAAACGGCAAAACTGCCTAAATAGCATTCTGATCAAATTTTGATTTTGAAAGTCCCACTTCTGGTCCGATTCATCAAAAAGTTAAAACACGAAAGTTGTCCGGAACGACGTTTTCGTTCAGGCACAAAGAAGCTCGAGACCTGAAAATGCTTTCTGAGTGATAATTTTCTTCAAATTCTTAACAGCCCATTTTTAGACCAAAGTAACTATAAAATTGTTATAATTAGATGAGACCAAGAGGTCTAATGACCTAAAGCCAAGACCACAACCATGGCTAAAGCCAAGGTTGAGTCTCAAGATCATGGTAACAATGACCAAGGTCACGGCAAAGCCACGGCTAAAGACCATATAACTATTAAAGATCAAAAAGCTTATATATATATATATATATATATATATATATATATATATATATATATATATATATATATATATATATATATATATATATATATATATATATATATATATATGTTATCAAATACTACAATAGTAGGGAGCCTCATGTGAGGAGTTCATTGAATAAGCCGTCGAGGCGAGTTGTGGATTTACGAATTAAAGTGTCCTGGCTCCTCGAACGTTTACTTCATGACTTCTGAATTATGTCGGCCCGAACGGTAGTAAGAGATATACATCCTATACATGTTTCATAAACCATTTATATTCAAAGACTTACACTATACACTAAGTACTACATCATGAACATTATGCAAGACATATATGGGCAATTCTTCGTATTCTTAGACGTTACTCCAAACCTAAGTCGCAACGTTCTATTATAGGCTGCTCTTAGAGACTTTCGCGATTCGACTACCACTATCATTTCTCATTACATAAGCTTAAGGTGAGTCATAGCCCCTACTCTTTTCATACTTGTTTTAACTCTTGGGGGGGATACATGCTCAACTACTTGCTTACTTGTACAAATACTCAAAACATTTATACTTGATTGCTTTATACTTGATTGTGTTATACTTGATTGTGTTATACTTGATTGGCATTATACTTGATTGCGTTATACATACTTGTTACACTATAATTGCTTAATTTAAATACAAGATTCGTATTTACGTGCATACATAATACTCTATTCTGTCGGAGAGGTATTGGTAGTACTCATGGGAAGATGCCCCCTACCCTTGTGTCTATACTTGACCTTGGATGTCGTAGTACTATTTGGGGAGAGGCCCCCGCCCTTGTGTCTATTCTTGACCTTGGGTGAATATAATCCGGTGCATTGTATAAACTATCTTTTAGCAGTGGGTTGTGGACACACAGGTTACAAGTCTCTTATGGCGGGACTTGCAACTGAGTGGATTCTCAATGCCTTTGCTGTGTGAACATTCTTTTAAGACTTTTTCAACTATTTTAAGACAAACTCTATGAACTCACCAACCTTTGTGTTGACACTTTAGCATGTTTATCTCAGGTTAGTAAGGCGATAGCTAGTGCGTGGAACTTAGAGTCAAGCTGCATATTCTGAAGACTTACGCTTTTATCATTTACCATTCAAAACTTTGTATACATTTATGTATCATACTTTGGAATCTCAAGTTTGTAACTCGGAATTTATTAATCGAATGGTAACTTTTCAAAACGTCTCATTTAGAGTTCGTTTTCTATACCTTGTACTTTGTATTATGAAGTAGCACCCCTATGACACAGTCTTCCGCTGCGGTATTTTGGGGGTGTTACAGATTGGTACCAGAGCCTTGGTTATAGAGAACTAGGTTGCATTTAGTGCCTAGACTATAACTGCTATATACGTTGGGACCTTCCTCTTTATTTGCCTTACACACACTACATACACATATGCTTTTTGGTTAGAGATTTGCTTAGTTCCACGCTGTTAGATGATGTGACTTTAGTATTATAAGGAGCCCCAGAGATTCGTCGAGTCATTAAAAACATGGAGCTCAGTAATAACTAATTATTTAACTTGATCTTGTGACAGTTCTTGTTTGATGAGACACAAGATTTGAGTTAAATAATATTATTGCTTAGCTTTAGGGATTTGATTACTTGATTATCTTACTATCGGCCTCAGAAGGCGGATTTTGTGTCGGAAATTCTTAAGTAGGATGTTTTAGAATCTCCTTATTTAAATGGATTGGGACGCCTCTTCATTTAAATAAAGAAATTGTAAATCACCGAACCATGAGTTTATGATCCCTTACTTACATAAATTTGGACGCTTCTTTATGTAAGTAAAGAGTTATAAATAAGTGGGCTTATTTACATCCGATACGACTCCTTAACCACAACCTTAGACGAATCAGAGTGAACACCACTATTTTAGAGATCCCGAATTCTCTTAGACACATCATAAGTAGTTAAAATCAACTGAACTTCGGGACGAAGTTCTCCTTAAGGGGTAGAGACTGTAACAATTCGCAATTTCAGGTTAACTTTTATTCCCGAAAATTTCACTATTCACTTACTATTCAATTTTTACTATTCACTTTTCACTATTCATCTCAGAAATTTTTATTTCATATTCTTGTAAGTTAAACTATTTTAACAATAATCCGAGAGTTTGACGCTCGTCGGATCATTTCTGCAAAAATCACAAAGCCGTGTCCGAGATTTACTTTTAGGTTTAAACGTCCTTCCAGCATCCCGATATATCCATAAAACATTATAAACAATAGAAATATGATTTTCTCTCATTTTAGGACAATTCCAAAAGTTTCGGAATTTTACGTTTTCCAGTTCAGCGTTTTAAGCGAATTGCGCGTTTTAGACCCGTGTTTCCAGTTTTTAGCAGGGTTTTAGCACCCGATAGAACCTACCACTCATTTTATATTTTATTATGGACTATATTGACATGTTTAACAATACTTTCAAGTTTCATATTTTTACGATACCCGGTTTTACGTTTTGAGGCTTAATCATTTACGGTTAGCGATTTACGGAGTCAAAACTAGCTACATACTTAGGATATTATCATCCAAAGACCATGACTACTCATCTAGTCACCCTTATCCTTGGAAAAACGACTTAGGAGGGGGGGAAGTCACCATGTGTGGTTAAATCTTGACTTTAGCCATTAGATCTTACTTAATTACAACTTTGTCACCAAGTTATAGCACTTTCCTAGCAAGCTTCCTAACCTCCTCATTCTTGCTATAAATAGAGAGCTCATTTGCTTCCTTTCTTCACCACAAAAACGCCACACCCTTATATCATAGCACCATGATCCTTTGATCTTCAATATACAAGTTACACTACAAAGTTCAATGTCTTAGTATTCTTTACCTAGTTCTTAAGTTTGTTTGGTGATTCCATGGTTGAATTAGGAGCTACACAAGGTTACTAGGGCTGAAGTTAAATGGTTTTCACAAGGGTTAGATCAAGGCTAGCAAGGGTTACAAGAGTTATGGTGAAGGGTTTACAAGCTTAGGTTTAGTGTCCTAGTTCTATACTTGACTTCCTTTCTTTAGAAAGCCAAAAGTTGTAAGCAAACCCTTATACACTTTCTTGCTCAATATCATTTCATGCTTATTATGTTTCTTTCATGCTATATATGGTCTTTGAATTGTGTTCATGATGTTTAAAAATGGATAAAACGAGTATTGGTATACATATGTTAACTTATGACAAGTAAACAAGCAAACTAGTGATTTTTATGGAGAACCACGACCACAATAGTATAACTTTGATATTTGACACTTACTTACTATTAAAGAGGACTTAACAAGGAAAACATAGCAATTTGAATCACCCAAAACGAGTACACGAGTCAAAAGTTATGACCATTTGAAGTTAGCGAAACCAAAACGGCAAAACTGCCTAAATAGCATTCTGATCAAATTTTGATTTTGAAAGTCCCACTTCTGGTCTGATTCATCAGAAAGTTAAAACACGAAAGTTGTCCGGAACGACGTTTTCGTTCAGGAACAAAGAAGCTCGAGACCTGAAAATGCTTTCTGAGTGATAATTTTCTTCAAATTCTTAACAGCCCATTTTTAGACCAAAGTAACTATAAAATTGTTATAATTAGATGAGACCAAGAGGTCTAGTGACCTAAAGCCAAGACCACAACCATGGCTAAAGCCAAGGTTGAGTCTCAAGATCATGGTAACAATGACCAAGGTCACGGCAAAGCCACGACTAAAGACCATATAACTATTAAAGATCAAAAAGCTTATATATATATATATATATATATATATATATATATATATATATATATATATATATATATATATATATATATATATATATATATATGTTATCAAATACTACAATAGTAGGGAGCCTCGTGTGAGGAGTTCATTGAGTAAGCCGTCGAGGCGAGTTGTGGATTTACGAATTAAAGTGTCCTGGCTCCTCGAACGTTTACTTCATGACTTCTGAATTATGTCGGCCCGAACGGTAGTAAGAGATATACATCCTATACATGTTTCATAAACCATTTATATTCAAAGACTTACACTATACACTAAGTACTACATCATGAACATTATGCAAGACATATATGGGCAATTCTTCGTATTCTTAGACGTTACTCCAAACCTAAGTCGCAACGTTCTATTATAGGCTGCTCTTAGAGACTTTCGCGATTCGACTACCACTATCATTTCTCATTACATAAGCTTAAGGTGAGTCATAGCCCCTACTCTTTTCATACTTGTTTTAACTCTTGGGGGGGATACATGCTCAACTACTTGCTTACTTGTACAAATACTCAAAACATTTATACTTGATTGCTTTATACTTGATTGTGTTATACTTGATTGGCATTATACTTGATTGCGTTATACATACTTGTTACACTATACTTGCTTAATTTAAATACAAGATTCGTATTTACGTGCATACATAATACTCTATTCTGTCGGAGAGGTATTGGTAGTACTCATGGGAAGATGCCCCCTACCCTTGTGTCTATACTTGACCTTGGATGTCGTAGTACTATTTGGGGAGAGGCCCGCGCCCTTGTGTCTATTCTTGACCTTGGGTGAATATAATCCGGTGCATTGTATAAACTATCTTTTAGCAGTGGGTTGTGGACACACAGGTTACAAGTCTCTTATGGCGGGACTTGCAACTGAGTGGATTCTCAATGCCTTTGCTGTGTGAACATTCTTTTAAGACTTTTTCAACTATTTTAAGACAAACTCTATGAACTCACCAACCTTTGTGTTGACACTTTAGCATGTTTATCTCAGGTTAGTAAGGCGATAGCTAGTGCGTGGAACTTAGAGTCAAGCTGCATATTCTGAAGACTTACGCTTTTATCATTTACCATTCAAAACTTTGTATACATTTATGTATCATACTTTGGAATCTCAAGTTTGTAACTCGGAATTTATTAATCGAATGGTAACTTTTCAAAACGTCTCATTTAGAGTTCGTTTTATATACCTTGTACTTTGTATTATGAAGTAGCACCCCTATGACACAGTCTTCCGTTGCGGTATTTTGGGGGTGTTACATATCTTTTGTCAGAGTCACTACTATCATGTGATTAATGGTTTGTTTTCTTGTTTAGAAAATAGGAAGTATCTTGTTATGTAAGCTTTTCGCCTATGTAACGGGCTGAGATATGGGATTCACCCATATCCGTTGTACTTAAACGTTTTTTGGAGTAATACATTTACCGGGTCGTTGACCTTTTACCAAAAAAAAAACTACCAATTAATTGTTTTTGTTGCTAAAAAAATAACTTTGTTAACAATTTTGTTGCTAAATGCACAATTTGGCAACGATTTGTCTATTATTGTTAAAATAATTGTTGCTAATGCCAGTTTTTCTAGTAGCGCGGAGTCCGAACCGGAACCGGGTATACCGGTCCCTGATTTTTACCCTCCGGATCCGAAAAGAACCGAACCGGATTGGAACCAGATCAGGTTCTTTGACTTTGACTCTTGAACCGGACCGGATTGGAACCGGACCGGATTGGAACCGGTTCCGGTTTTTGCCCGAACCGGGAAATGGCCACGGCTATGGTGAATGGTCGACTTGCCTTTGTGATTGCACCAAAGATATGTCTAGTTGTAAGTTTCAAGCTTATAATGTTTCATGAATCAATAAAAACTTGTTATATATATAAGGTTGTTTTTATTGAAAATTTGTATTACGTTTTGGAACTATAGGTTGCATGACATGTTGGTGCCCAACTGCCCATGCATTACTTTCGGACAAATTGCTGAAGTTGTCGACAAGGGAACAACTTGTAAGTGCTTATGGATCCGGTTTGATCACTTACATAGCTTTTGTATATAGGTCTTGTAAAGTGTAAACATACATTGAAACTTTGAAAGTTGAAACTGATTTAACTTGATGAATAACTTGTTCCTTTGGTGTATAATGCAGCTTGTGGTGTACACGGGGCCCTTTATTCAATACTTTGTCTATTCACTGGCTGCCAATGCATATATTCCTGTATGTATCGTTCAAAATTAAGGCATCAATACATGTTGACCGAGCAACCATGTAACGATTGCCTTGTCCATTGTTGTTGCGAGTGGTGTGCTCTCTGCCAAGAGCATCGTGAGCTTAAGTATCGTGGATTGGAACCTTCCCTTGGTAATTAAACTCTCTCTTTTTTCATAAAGCCAGCCGTTATAAGTTGTAACCTATATATGTTGTTGTCTAACTTGAGTTTTCGTTCTTTTTGAAATATATTCAGGAAGGCAAGGAAATCTTGCGACACAGAGTCAAGGAGCCGTGATGCCACCCGTTGGTCCGGGAGAAATGAAACGTTAGTTTAATAAGAATGATCCAAGAAATTTGCCATCATGTGAGTGTAAAGATTTAAAATATCATGTTTATTTTATTTTTATTTTTTTTTGCAAAAGGTGAAAATATATTATTAACTCCAAAAGATTAACAAATATAGAGATTTCACTGCTTTGACAGGTCCAAAGCATGAATTATACAGAAACTCTTATACATCAGATATCAGGTACAAAGAAACTATAACTGGCAATGCATGCTTGCACTAAAACAGAAACATACTTCAACTCAATTCAATCCAAGAATAGCATTCAGTACCCTTATAATTCACCTTTTAAATGCACCATTACCATTTAGCTACATTTCCATAATTCTTTCCCACCAAGACCATTCAACCCACATCCACAATAGTCAAAGTAGGAGAAGGAAATAGCCTCACTAGGTACCCATAACCCCTCCAAGTCAAGGGCTATACCAAATATGCTACATTTCCATCTTTACAAATGGCTTCACACATTTGGGAACACACACCTTGAGAGAGGACCATCCATTACCTCCTTTAGCAATGTATTACTAGGACTATGTAGGTTCATCTTTCACTCCTCACAATTCCTAGAATCATACATTGCCACACCAATTCACTTACCCTTCTCAAATGGAAACTCACTTTATGGATAGTAAGTACTAATAAACTGCTTATCCCAAACACCCCTAATTACCTAACAAAGGCCTATTAGGAGGTAGTTAGGGACAGAGAACAGGTCATGAGTACCATACTTTTCAAGATACAGAACCATCATTTGAAGTAAATCATGTGTTCATGTTTCATTATTAACAGATGAAACAGTGAACTCAGGTTAAAACCTTTCATGATAGACTATCAACACATCTCAGCAATACAATGATCCAAACACACCTTAAAGTAGAAGCACTGGCTGTGAACCAATTACCTTTTAAGGAAAACAGCTTGGATCTTGAAGCAATTCAAACCATTCCAATTTCAAAACAAAGAGTACATTCATTGATCTTCAAAATAAAACTCCCGTTCATTCACCTCTCAAAAACATAATCTTCTCATGTTTATTATTTTCTCTTGTAAGATTTGTAGTTTTATGTCATCTTCATCTATATAATTAGAAATATAATGTATAATTACCTTGGCCCATAACATTTGGACCATAGCTTATTCACTGGGTGTTCCTTGATTATTGTTTTAAAAATGCATTCTCTTTGTAAGTTTAATATAATGCGTATATATATACTGTAATGGTTTCCTTTTCACAATAAAGTTTTAGTATAAAGAAAGAACAAAGATCATTTGAGGACTAAACATTATTTACATACCAAGGGATCAATCCCCACCTTCCATTCGTTTTGATCTAGTGGCTGAGATTAGATTTTACATTTACACTACAAGGGTATTTTTGTACTCTATAAATTATATTTTTTACTCCTATCTCAATTAATGCGTCACTTTTTCACACACACAAAGTGTGTGATTCTTTCTTCTCTCTCATCTAACCGATTCCTTTAACCAACCACCTCCTTCATCTCGTTCTTCAACAAACCCTAATTTTTGCTTCTCAATTCATTAATTTAGCTCATTCTTCATCCCGTACATCAGCTTACCCTAATTTTTTATCGTTTATTTTTATTTAATTTTATTTCCAAGCTTAATTATAGCTCTCTGTTTCTATAAGCTTAATTATAAGCTAACTTATTCATTTTTTTTCATCTTATATGCAGTTTTTATGGATTCTTCTACTACTTCTGAAGAGATTGCTGTTAATGATTCTTCTATTGCTTTTGAAGAGATTGTTGTTAGTGAAGATGTTTCAGCTAAGTATGCTGAGGAGATTGTTGCTTATGAACACGGTGATTTATCTGAATCAATTAAGAGTAAGCTATGTTACTAAGCTGTTATAAGCTCTGAATATGCCATTTATTTATGTTTTGATTGTGTTAGTCAGTTTTTAAGCTGTTAGTAAGTAGATTTAAGCTCTGAATAAGGCATTTTGGATATTATATCATATATGATATATCATATATGACATATCATATATGATATATCATATGACATATATCATATATGACAGATCATATATGATATCATATATGATATAATTAGAACATGTGTCTGTGATTTCATTTTTAGTAAATCACTGTTTTTATTTTTTGTTTAATTGTTTTTTTTTCAGAATTGAATCCTTTGAAAACTCCTGAATCGTTTCCTACTCACTCTAATTTTGATACTCCTGGTGGAACTGTTTATTATATTCCTAAAGTTCCTGTGGACGTTTTATTGGTTAAGGGCAAAGTTTATAAGTCTATTGATGAGTGCATTGCTGCGTACATGAAATATGCTGCTAAAGCAGGGTTTGTGGTTAGGAAGTCATGCCAGAAAAGGTTGAGGAATGGTACTGTGAAACAAAAGTATTTAGTGTGTAATAGGGAAGGTTGTCCCAAGGGAATTCATGTTGACACGTTAGACTTAGAGAATAGTCACAAGCAGGTTAGAAGTTTGAACCTACATATCACAGGCTGCAAAGCACGTGTTATTTTTTATTTGATTCCTGGTACTTCTAAGTACAGGTTAAATGTGTTTGATATTATTCATAATCACGAGCTTGAACGTGAAGAGTATAAGCATTTGTCGAAGACTGAGAGGCAGTTAACCTATTCTGAGTAATTGTTCATTGTTAAAGCTGCTAGCGTAAATATATGCGCAACGAAAGTTCATCACATCTTAACTGGTTTGAAGGGTTCTTATTTGCTTGTTCATGGAACGACTGTTGATTTTAAGAACTTTTTTAGGGGTGTGAACTGCTATATAGGTGATAGTGATGCGCAGATGCTTATATCTAAGATGGAGAATAGGAAGAAGCATGTGCCCGATTTTTCGTTTGATTATTTGGTTGATAATGCTGAGCTTGCGGCTATTTTTTGGGCTGATGAAGTTTCTAAGTACAACTATAGAGAGTTTTGTGATGTTGTTTCGTTTGATGCTACTTACAGAACAAACAAGTAAGTATTTGTATGTTCAGTATGATATTTTGATTATATGATTTTCTATTTAATATGTTATTTTAAGTATTTTTGTTTTTTGTTTTTCAGGTACAAAATGGTGTTTGTTCTTTTACAGCCATAGATAATCATCGGAGGTGTGTAACAGTCGCAGCAGGCTTGTTGAAGAATGAAACTACAGCTTCGTATATTTGGTTGGTCAAAGCGTTCATAAAGGCGTTTGGTAGGGCTCCAAATATTGTTGTTACTGATCAGGATGGGGCTATGAGAAATGCCATTGAAGCTGAGTTTGTGGGTTCGAAACACAGACTTTGCATGTGGCATATTACTCAAAAGCTCCCTAGAAAGGTATTTTTCTTTGTTTTTGTTTATCATATGTGATACTTGATTCTCTTTGTATTTCTTATTGATTTATCATATATGATAATTAGAACATTTTTTCAAATAATATGTTAAATCATATGTGATACTTGATTTTATTTGTATTTATTATTTGTTTATCACATATGATAACACATATCTTTTTTCAAATCATTTGTTAAATCAAATGTTATTTGTTTTGTATACAGTTATGTTCAAAAATCTATGATGATACTGACTTTAAAAAGAAGTTTAATCAAATTGTATGGAATATGTATATTGGTCCGGAGGAGTTTGAGGATAGATGGTCAAAGTTATTGGAGGAGTTTAGTTTGCAGAAACATAAGTGGTTAACAAAGATGTTTAATATACGTTCATGTTGGATTCCTACTTATTTTTTTGATTCCCCCTTGTGTGGTTTGATGAGGACGACGTCTAGATCTGAGAGTGAGAACTCCTTTTTCTCTCATTTTACGAATCAAGGTTCCACTCTTATGAATTTTATGAATTATTTTGAGACGGCAATGGAAAAGCAGAGGCATATACAAGAGAGGCTTGATCATAAGACTATTGATTATGTTCCGAAGTTTAGAACCTATCTTAAGATTGAATGTCATGCTTCAAAGGTTTTTACTCGTCCTCTGTTCGAGTTGGTTCAAGCAGAGATTTTTGCAGGCACATGGTATTGTCAAATAGAAACCAAAAGCTTGGTTGAAGGATCTGAGGTATCTGTTATTAGAGAAAAAATTTTTTTTGATGCATTAATGGAGAAGAAGAAAGCTAAGTTGAAAGAGAAAGCTAGGAAAAGAGTTAAGGATAAAGGTAAGGATAACGATAAAGCTGAAGAAGAAGAGCCAGTTAACCTGTTTTATAGAGTTGATGGATTATATAAGGTATGTTGGCTACTTAAAAAATATATATATTTTTTTTTATCATATATGATTTTTTACTATCTTCTTTCATTTTTGTCCATTAAGGTGTTGCGTAACGAAGGGGATGGATCAGTTGTATGTTCCTGTCAGCTTTTTATTCGAGTTGGAATATTATGCAGGCATGTTTTTTGTGTGTTTTAGAATGCCAATATTGAAGTGATTCCAAGTCAATACATATTAAGGCGTTGGACAAAGAACCTTATACCTGCTGCTTTGAGGAATAAAAGGAACAAATATGGTGAGAAGAATGAGATTGTTGAGAATTATGCAAATGAGGCAAGTTCCATTGTTGATCACTGTATCCATATGTTGAGTAAAGATGAGGCGAGGTTGTCTTCTTTTGTTGAAAAGTTGAGGTTGCTAAAGATTGATGTCGAGGCTGATTGCCCAAATCCTCCTTCTAAGAACAAGGCAGATAATTTGGAGGAACTTGTTGGAGTCCTGAAGCCGGCTGAAAAAACCATTAACAATCCAGCTCTTGGTAATCCTAAAGGCCGTAAAAAGATGCGCATAAAAGGAGGGAAAGAGCAAGCTCTTGAAAAGAATTCAAAGAACAGGAATGCATGTTCGTTATGTGGAGAGACAGATGGTCACAACAGGAGGACGTGCCCAAAAAAGTTTGCAGAAGAGGCTGAGTTGGATGAAGTTGTAGTTACAAGGGAAGGGGATTTGGATCAATCAGAAGTTACAAGAGGAGAGGTCTTGGATCAACCATGAATTTCAACATAAATCGTCCGCATATTTTTTTTTTTTTTTTAATTTCTTTGATTATTATTTGTTTTGTCGGATTATGTTGAAGAAATTTGAGTAACAGACCTAGACATGATTGTTTGATTATTACTGAGTTTTTATATGAAACAGATTGTTGCTGATTATTTTCAAGAGTTTTGGTTACTTTTATTTCAGTTATCATATATGATAATTCAGAAGCAGTTTTTTTAGGTTTATTATCATATATGATAATTCTCCAAAATCATATATGATTTTACACTTGGTTTTTTCCTTTTTGATTTATCATATATGATAACTTATAAACAAGAGTATTATGATTGTGTTCAAGTGTTTTTGTTACTTTCATTTTAGTTATCACATATGATAATTCTGAAGCAAATTTTTTAAATGTATTATCATATATGATAATTCTCCAAAATCATATATGATTTTATACTTGTTTTATTAGTTTTTGATTTATCATATATGATACGTTATGAACAAGAGTATATCATATGTTATATTTATCTAAAATCACATATGATTTTAGTCTAGGCGAATTGCTATTTTTACTTTATCATATATGATAATTTATTACTTTCATGCCTTTTACCTTCTTTTTTTTTTTTTTTGTGTTATGCAATGCGTCATAAATCGCAGAGGCAATTATCCAATATCAATAGCTATAAAAGTGATTATCAATTGGTCTAATGAAATTTAAACAAGACTTATTATCCAAAATAACATCCAGAGATGTTTCGCCATTCAATTAATAAAACATTGCATCATAGTACTTGCAATGTTAAACCATCATCCTACTTAGAAATTCAAAGTGATATTGTAGCATACGAATTTAGACATTTCATAAGAGATTAAACAGAAATTAGTTTTTTAATTTGCGTCAGTTGCCCCAAAAAGTTGTTTTACGCCCTCCTATCCTTCGTTAGTCCTACTTCTGAATCTTCCATTCTTTTTCCATCATATTGCACTTGCAACATGTTCTTCAGCCTGTTCTTTCTTCTTCTTCTCTATCTCTGCCCTTATCATTTCCTCCTTCATTTTCTTGTCAGTGTATTTTCCTGCAAACTCAAATGTTTCCTCGCTCATTTTTTGTCGGTGGATGTTGAGTTCATGCATGAGCATCTTGGTTGCATATTTCATTCTCAGCTTTATTATTTGTATTTCCTGATCTCTTCCTTCTTTAGGAAAATTCAAATTCCTGTTCTTCTGACTTTCTCCACCATAATGCTCCATATGCATCATCACAAAAATTCCACAGCCAATGACATTCTCTTTTGTTGCCCACTTCATTTTCATCTCCGTTGTCTTATTTGATTCTATATCAGCTGCCTTTTCATGGTTGTGGGATGTCAGATATCTTGACAACAGTTTTTTCTACACAAAATAGAAATTTTATTTTATTAAAGACAACTATTTATCTCATATGCACAGCCGAAGGGCTTAGTCGCATCCTATGCCTACGTCCAAGCCGATGGCGTCTTCTGCGGCTTAGCCGAAGAAGACGCCTTCGGCTTCAGGTAAGCCGAAGGCTCACCTGTATAAGAGTCTAAAATATAACTTTTTAATATTTAGTTACTTTCTAGAACATCACATTATTTTATCACATGTGATAGCTTATTGTGTTTAATTTTTTTTTTTATCATATATGATAATGTGCAAGAGTGTCTAATTACTTACCAGAACATCGCATTCCTTGCTGTATTTTGCTTCATATGTCTTCGGTAAGTTGTCTATGATGACAGATGTGCCTTTCCTTATGTTGAAGACAACCAGGTAAAAGTGTTCATGTGCGATTATTGGGAAGAATGCCTGTATAAATATTAAGAAAAAAAAAATTAGAATGGTTGTTATACAACAAAATATAAATTTTGTTTTTTCATAATAGTTGAAAGAAGTTACCAATTCCACATGATGCATTGACTTGTCATCTGGATTTTTTTTAACACGGTTGTCAAGTTTGCAACAAAGTCATTGTACTGTTTCTCTTCTTCTTTTTTCTTTGCTTCCACTATTTGTTTCGTCTGTTTGCATAATTCAAACATATCTTTAAGAACAAATTAATATTTTAGTAATTAAGTTTTAATTTAGTTGGTACTTACGAGTATTCCTGTGTGAAAATACTGATTGATCTTTGGTGCAGCAGGTTTGTTGATTGTTTCTTCATAGTTCAAGATGCATGCAAAGCTGTCGATGATACTAACATCCACTTTCAATTGTGGTGCTAGCGTTTGCATGTTGTCTCTGATTGTTGCAGCTCCCCATGCCCATTCAGTTTCAAAAACGAATTCGCTACACAAAAATATATATTGTTAGCACAATTTCACATTTTTTATTTTTATGTGTTTTTTAATAAGATAAACCAGACTTACTATGGATCTCCTTGCACTGAGAATAAAGCTTCGGATACCATAAATTCATCCGGTGTTTGTGCTGCTTTTAAGGCAGTTTTTCGGTTGTTATATGGTGAAACCAGATATCTTGAAGGCTTTTTTATTCTCTTTGCAGGTGGTTCTTGTTCTTTGGTTTCTTCTTCATTAACCACCCTTTTTGCCCTTCTTTCCATCTTTTTTGGTTCAGTTGTTGTTTCTGTTTCATCTGCAGCCCTTTTTTCAACCTGTGGTGTTTTTTCTTCTGTCGTGTCAATTTGAGCTGCAGGTTTGCTGGAAACTGGGCTTATTCCAAGATTGAAGCTTGGTGGTGAAATCGATTTGATTTTGCTTCTTGTCGTCATCATTTTCTCTGGTGGTGTTACCGATTTTCTTGCTGTGCTTTTTGTTTTTTTCAATTTTGATTGACTAGCCTTTTCTGCATGTTCATAAATCTGATCTAGAATTTGTTCATCAAGTGGCTCAAAAGAAAGAATTGGAGACCCTAACTTCTCAGCTGATCCTTCATTTTTCTTTTCCTTCTCGACCGTAGTTTCTTTTTCCTTCTCCAATTCTTTCTCCTTTTCCTTCTCAACTTCAATTTCTTTTTCTTTTTCCTTCTCAACTGGATTTTCTTTTTCTTTCTCCGATTCGTTTTCCGACTCATCTTCAGTTTCACTCTCATCTTCTTCCATCTTTTCTTCATTTTGTTGGATATTTGTTTCCATTTGTTCTTGTTTTTTGCTCTCACTCTCACTTCCTTCTTCTATATGTTTTAGCTTTTCAACTGGACCTTCACTTTCTTCAGTTTTACTCTCACTTTCACTTCCACTTTCTATTTCCTCTTTACCATCTTTCCCATCTTTATCTTCCTTATCACTAATGCCATCGTTATCTTTCCCATCATCGCTTCCATTATCAGCTCCTTTATTATCATTGTTTCCATCATCGCTTCCATCATCACTGTTGTCATCATCAGTGTGTCCATCATCACTAGTGTCTCCATCATCATTGTCATTTAAACCAAAGTCCAAAACATTGAACATTTTCTTGTACTTCTTGCATAAATTGAACAATGTTTTGTCTCCTTTAAACTTCTGCATTCCCTCTTTCAACGTCTCACCCAACTCCTTTTTCTCGTTTGAAATGATTTCAAACATCTCTTCTATTTTATCAACAAACTCCTGTAAAATAAGCAAGTTGGATTATTTTTTTTTAATCTATATTCAAAATCATATGTGATATTTTATATTTAAAAGAAACATTTGAATTATCATATATGATTTTTCATAATCATATATGATATATGAATTATCATATATGATAAATGAATTATCATATATGATATATGAATTATCATATATGATATATGAATTATCATATATGATTTTCTAACTTATTATATATGATATATTAATTATCATATATGATTTTCTAAATCATATATGATTTTTTAGCTTGCTAAAGGCTTAGCAGCAGGCATTGCCTTTGGCTTTAGCCAAAGGCAATGCCTGCGGCTAAGCCGCAACATAGCCTGCTGTTAAAGCCGAAGGCTTAGCCGTAGGCATAGTCTTCGGCTTTAGCCGAAGTCTATGCAGCAGTTTATCTGACAATCAGTTTATATAAGTAATTAAACTAAGGTAAAAGTTACCTGTTTGGTTTCTGGTCTCTTCGGAGGCAATGGTTCATTGTAGACATCCATTCCCTTGTAAAAATTCAAACCTGTCTGCTCTTCCTCCGG
Source organism: Artemisia argyi (assembly GCA_030686995.1). NCBI lineage: Eukaryota > Viridiplantae > Streptophyta > Magnoliopsida > Asterales > Asteraceae > Artemisia > Artemisia argyi. The sequence continues at coordinate 176,229,075 of CM060683.1, forward strand.
ATCAAACTCTTCGTGATGTTCAAGTTTTCCCAAGCAATTGTCTATCATTTCCATCCCAATCCTCTTCCTCATTGCTTGCGTGTTCCAACTTCTCATTGCTGGGCGATGACGCATTACTTGAAATTTGGGGAAGTCGGTTGAGTCTAAGTATAGCAGCTTTTTCATACAAAATATAAATTTGTGTTAGATTATAATAAGTGTATGTTATTGAATCACATTTGATAAATTTATAGAAACATGTAAAATAACTTACACATAAGAATGTTGCTGGCCCGTAAAAGTAGTCGCCTTTAGTCACCTTATCACAATTTTGCTTACTTGCTCGTAAGCATTCCAATATGTAACCGCACCAGTCAATTTCTGAAATGACATCATTTTCTTTTACATGCATCAACACAGTTGGAAACACCTTTGCACCATTATCAACTGTTCCCATCGTGCTAGCAAATAGAGTCAGAAAGTTTATTGTAAAGATGAAATCAGCATCGAATGAGCTTGTTATCTCAGTTGATATTACAGCTGGTGTGATTTTCTTTACATGAGTAAACTGGCCCTCCCATTCTGCTATGAAAGGATCATCCTTCTCTCTTGGTTCTAGATCTTCCAATTTTGTTTTTCCCATAGGCACGCCTAGCATATCATGTATTTTTTGCCTTGTTACCTTTATGGATCCTTTTTCCAATCTTAATTCCATGCTTGGTGGATGGAATTTCTCAGCAACATGGTATAACAATGCTCCAGGGAGTTCGGTTATTGGGAAGTTGATGAATCTTTCAAAACCGATATCTTTCAAAACTTTCTTTCTCATCTCTGTTAAGCCAACCATTGCATCAGACATGGCTTTTGGTGATGACCTAGTTAAGCAGCTTGGGTATGTCACCTTTTTCGTTGGTTTTTTTTTCCCTTTTCCTTTTTAAGTTTTTCTTTTTTTACATTGACAATCTCCCGTTCCTCCTCATCTTCCTCCTCATCTTTCTCCTCATCTGTTTCTTCAAATTTTTCCAATTTTCTTTTTCTTGTTTGTCTTTTTTGTTCCTCTTCATTTTCACTTTTATAAAATATCACCTCATCTTCCTTGTTCTCCTCTTCACTTTCCTGATTTACTTCTTCTTCCATCGTTTTCTTAGCATCTCTTCTTGTGTATCTCTTAGAAGTTTTGGCAGGTTTGGTAGCTTCTTTTGTTGTTTTCTTTCCACCCCCTCTTGTAGTGCACTTTGTTTTTTTGTATCCTCCCTTTACTTTTGGGGATGTGACTGCTGGTTCTTCCTTGATTTTATATCTCTTATTTTTCTTGTTATCATCCGCTTCTTGATCTATTTCCATCTGTTCGACATCTATTACATCTGTTGCAAAAAAAAAATTTTAAATGTTATCATGTATGATTTAATTCATTATGTATTCAGTAAACAATATTTTCTTATACATTCTATTACTTCTGATATATAAAAGCAAAAATATGTACCTTTGGCAGATTTTTTTCCTGTAGTTGATGTCTTTAAGAATGGCAATGAATTTATAACGTTATCCACATAGCCGAAGGCTATTGCTGCAGTAAAGACAAGTGTTTGATTTATTTATCATATATGATATAGAATACAGTCAATATTAACTGAACATATCTATAACTCAATATTTTTCTATATCATATATGATACTGATTTCAATGCAAACAAAACTACAAATCCTGTTTCTAACATTTATCATATATGATACCTTATAAACAAGAGTATATCATGATTGTTTTCAATAGTTTTGGTTACTTTCATTTCAGTTATCACATATGATAATTCTAAAGCAATTTTTTTAAGTGTATCATATATGATAATTTTTATATCATGATTGCCGTATCTAAGCGAAACACATCTTTTGTGGCTAAGCCACATCAGATGCCTTCAGCGAAGCCGAAGGCATCTTTTGCGTCTTGGCCACAACCTATGCCTTTTGCCAAGCCTCATCAAACGCCTTCGGCGAAGGCGAATGCATCTTCTGTGTCTAAGCCGCAACCGATGCTTTTCGTCAAGCCGAAGCCGAATGCCTTCGGCGAAGCCGAAGTCATCTTCTGCTGCTTAGCCGCAGCCGACGCCTTCGGCTAAGCCGAAGGCATCTTCTGCGGCTAAGCCAAACGCATAAGTCGCCTTCAATAAATTCTTCTATTGTGTCTTTTTTATTTCAATTTCTACTGAATCTAATTATTAACTTTGAAAACCTAATTTCTATTTCACTATTTCTCCACAAAATCACAATAACTTGCATAAACATTCAATAATTAGTGTAAATTCATAATATCTTCAATATAATATAATCTCTATACACAGCATGCATGTATATTTCAATCATATATGATAGTAAGAGATAGTAAAATAGTTGTTTAAATCGTATGAGTATACCTGAAATCGGTTTTTTAGCATATTTTGTTTCCTTCTGTTTAGCCGGAGATAGGTAGGGTTTCAGAACGTTATTATCGTCGTCACTTTCCGCCATTTTCCGGTTAAATCGTCAGTTTCCGGTGGGTAGTTAGGGGTTGGATATTGAACGGTTTTTGTGTGTGTGTTGTGTGTGTGTTTTTAGTGTGTTTTAGGTGGTTGCATTAATGAAATGAAATTAGACGGGATGGTTGTGTTATTTTGGTGATGAGATTTTACGAAAGTACCCCTCCGTGTTTTTTTTTAAGTTTCAAATTTTTTGATCTCAGCCATTGATCAAAGTTAAATCAAGGGTCCATATTTGTCCCTTGGTATGTGAGAGATGTATGGTTTTTAAAATAACTCAACTCAAAGAACTATACAAAAGTTTTAAATATGCATTGATTGGGTAGCAAATATTTTCGTGCAATCAGTCCAAGAGGTAGAGCAGTTTTAAATAAATATACACGATTTCTAAGAGCGCGCACTAGGTGTAGTATAAGCATAGTGTTGTGTTATAACCGTCACGTTAGCTTTTCATCTATAACGTTTTACTCAGCACAAACGGGCTCTCTCATCACTTGAGTTGGTTATAGGATCCTCCGAGCCTCACACTTTTTTTTTAATTTTTTCATTTATTAAATAAAACAACACATTTTTATTAAACTAAAAACATTGATACAACAAAATTACAAAATAGATTAAATAAAACAACACATTTTTATTAAACTAAAAACATTGATACAACAAAATTACAAAATAGAAAAGATACAATCAGTGATTAAGGATTCAATTAAGAAAATAGAAAAATAGTGATAACACCGCGCGGTGGAGACAGCACGAGAGCCTATGACGCCACCACCGGTATGAAGGCTCGCACCATAGGTGGACAGTGTTGGAATTAAGATATCATGACAATCATATAAAATAAACCAAACACAACAAGAGAGCATAGCGGAAGCGTTATAACAAGATCATATAACATGCAATTAATTAATCAATAGTAAATAGTAAACATACCTTTCTAATTCTAGCCCGAACAAGAATCAATTGCAATCTTCAATTCAAGAACCCTAATTAGGGTTTATGTGGATTATAAGAATTACCCCTTACCTCTTTTGTAATTCAATCCAAGAATCAAACAATAGTGTGTTTGAATCGTGTTCTTGTACACACGTACTAATTCAAGTAAAAGTTTATGCAAGTAAATTAAACACAAAATTTTTTAGCTTAATGAAAATCGAACCCCTTGTAGGGATTGTTGATAGATCGATTTTAGGGACAATAGAAGAGAAAGAAAACACCTATTATGTGTGTACAAGTTATGAGAAAACAATAACCCATGAGGTGTTTATATACTTGATGAAACTTGGAGCTCAAGGCACAAAGGAGGTGGAACTCCTTCTAGAACTTTCTTGACCTTCCAATTATTCACAAGTATTACTTTCCTAATCTTCGTCTAACGGTCGTTATTCATTCTCCGTTAAATATTAATGATCGTTACTAGTTTTGTGTTTATTAATAATTATATATAACATTTATAAATAATTATTCTTTTACTCTTCATACGTAAAGTGTGCAATCCCACGATCTCGAGTTCGATCCTAACATACGACTACTAAAATAATGTCCATAATCTAACAGCCCCCACTTGGACATATTTTAATAGTGTAATCACATCGGTTAGCATCTTGCAACACGCCGATGCCTCTAGTACGATCTCGAGTAAGGCTCCTGGACAAACCTTTTAATGATTTCTCATTATTATTATCCTTTTGTTTCTAATACCATGTTAATAAAGATATGGATCAAAGTCATTCCTTAATTAACCATTCTGTTTCTCATTGTTTATGATTGATCAAGATTACCAAATCTTCTGAACATATTCAGGGGAGATCTTGGGTGCGGCCGCACATATATCTTACCAACCCTACGAGGGGCCCAGCAGTATTAAACTCTAAAAATAAATTTGAATGAACAAATTCTATCTTGACTACAAGCAAAACCCACAAACTTTGTAACACTTTCGAAAACAACCCTTATGACTACCAGTTACGTATAGCGTTAAGTTGTTCCACAAAAATGTACTACATTCATGACACTTATCTTGCATCTCAAGTCTGAGGATAACTTCTCATGATTTACTTAATAACAAAATCCATAAAGTAACATCATGCAGTTGGGATAAGTCCTATATTCGGTATCATTGAATATCATCTGAAATGGCATGACTACGCATCAATATACTTTAAGTATATTATACCAACCTTCAGATTTGTCTTGATTTAATAATATTCCCATATTATTAACTGACAACGGACAATTTAGAATAACATTTATTCATGGATTAAACATACAAATATAGGATACAATATATTATAAATTAAACATACCATGTATTTAAATTTATTATAATAATAAATAGATCAATGCATGATAACTATTGTTGATGAATTATGTCTCAAGTAATGACATTCATACTTGTTGACAAGACATAAACCATCCAACTTTAATCTATTGGAATTTTAAGAATACTTATTTCAAGAATTCAACTATTGAAGTTCTTGTATGTGCATACTAAACTATTTTGATAATGCCATATAATATTTCATAAAATGTGTGACATCCTTAACCACCAATTTATGATAATCAAACTTCCAAACATTTTAAAGTTTAAAGTGTTCTTATTCTCTTAATGTATAATGCAACTATGCTTTATTAAGTAAGCGTAACTAGTAATAGCCAAGGATGAAATCCTTTATCATAACCAGTATTGAGTGTCATCTCAATTTCATTAGCATCATTGTATGCAACAACAATATGCTATTAAAACTTTCCGTAAACCTTAATATCTATTGTGTAATGTTTGATGCCCTTCAAACTTTCAAGTTTGTTGGCTATGACAATTTTCACAACAATTGAAAAATTGTTCATCTATAGAATTTGGAAGCTGTTCCAGATTTAGGATGTGATTCTATAATCAAACATATTCATTTAGAATATTACACAAGTTATCTAATAACCTTTTAATTAGATATTAATATTGCCAAATCATCTTGTAATCAAGCATGATACAACAAAACACGATGTTCATGAAAAATCTTTGAGTCATACTTAGATTTTATCCATGTTATACATATCCATTTAGACTTTCTAAATGATATATCATGTTATATTAGATTCATTTACCGCACATGTTTCAACAATAAACATTCATTTAAGGTTGTATGTCTTATTTCCTAAATCTTTCAAATAAAGTCTCATTCCAAACTTAGAGTTAACTTTTAACTAATATGGAATGTTACTTTTATATGTTCCACAACATATATGATTTAAGAAATTAAACATAATACTTCCACTAGCTTTTAGGAATACTTAGAAATTATCTTATTTCAATTATAAATCAAAACATGAATTTAATAATTAAACATAAGAGTAATCTTCTAGATGCATGCATTTATCCATCCATGGATTATTGCACTTTGTACACTTCTAAAGATTTACTTGAATTCATAAACTCCTCTTGATTACTTATCGTCCTCACTCAAGTAATCACTCAAGAAAGAGTTTTGATATTCTATTGTCAATTTCATAAATATGACAATCATAATCTTTATATATTTAATGTATTTAGAAAAGAATATTCAATCACAGTTAATCGCTTAAATGTGATTAATAATCTTGTCATAAAACATGCATTAAATACGTGCACAATATTGTCCATATGATTTTTATATAAAGATTTAAACCACAAGGGTTACCTTATCTTTAAAGAAACTCATCTTCATTTTCTAGTCTTACTATTAAGATAAACCACATTTCTAAAATTGATTATCTTTATGGACAGCATCTTAATCATTCATATCATGTATACTTTACCCAATTACATATTTGATAATGTATCATAATGATTATCAGGTTTACAATAATCCTGTAAATCATAGCCCTCAGCATATTAATCAAATATCTGAGATATATTACTATTTTATTAATGATAATTCCATCATCTTGAGATTTAATATTTAAATGTCAAACTTTATTATCATGTTGAGATTTAACATTCAAATGTCAAACTTCATCATGATATTTACTAGTGTATTTTAGAAGATTATGTATCTTGTAATTTTATCTTTTAAAGATCAAAACTCCCACTTGCTTTTAGCAATTTAAAGACTATCTTTAAATACTTAGCAAATAAAGCAACAATACAATGTTCTCTTTTGGGATATTACAAATACTTATTGACTGTTCATGACTTTACTTTGTTAATAACCTCTTCATAAGCAGTTAAACAAATTTAGAACTTCAATTTAAGACTTAATGTAATTCATCACATTTATCACATTCCATCATATGATGATGTCTTACTAATCTTCTAGGTTGGAGTTTTATTAAATATGTCCAAATCATACTCAATATTCTAACCTTGATAACTTTTGGAAGAAAAGAAGTCATAGTTATCTTTAATCAAACAATATAACTAGAGTTTGATTTTCTTAACTGAACATACCATAAACATTTGGCATTTCATTAAGATTAATATTGTAAGACTATCTAACAATATTTAGGATAACCATATTCCTTTTGACTTGTCTATTTACCAACTAATTCATTTTAATGGTATAATAATTTTCAAGCCAATTGCATGCTTTATAATACAAGTAATTTTAATAAAGTCACTTCATGTCCATGTCTCTACAAGAAAACATAAACTGTTATAATCCCACTATACGTTATAAGTCATTTAACAATTTAATGGCTTCATGTATATGTCTTTATTAAAACACATAACAAGATAACGTCTTACTTTATTATAAGTCTTGTAACAATTAAAAGACTTTATATTTATATCTTTACAATGAAACATAAACATGTTTAACTAAAGTAATTATGAACACCGTCTTTTGGTTTCAATCTTAATTTCAAGTTAATTTATTACTTCACAATAATGTAAATAACATTATTTTTTCATTTATTTATGTCATTCTAAGAACACATAAATATTCAGATTGAAGTAGCATTAGATTACTTAATTAATTTATGTCATTCTATGAATTCATAAATATACTAATTAAAGTAGTCTTGATATCATATTGACACATGTTCTAATAGGTATCTAATTTAGAAACTGCAAATTCTCATAGTTCAATTACATCAGTTGATCTGCTAGTAATGAAAATATGAAATTCACCTTGTTGTTGCAATCTAGCTAAACTCTCACATAACATAAATTGTAACACCAAGTGTTTCTTGAATTATATTAGTATAATTCATATTAGAACATTATTCTCTTACCTTGCAGTCAAGAGAATCCATTAAATCATATCTTTATGAGTTGTTTCTTGCACACATTAAAGATAACATTTCTCCCACTTGTGCATGGAACAACCTCATATAGTTGATAAACAACACGCCATGCATTTGTTTATGTGATCAATATGATTGTGTCATAGATTTTAGCATAACAAGTAGATGTAGAACAAGAATGTCTAGTAAGAAAACGTACAAGACTATCCTTAAAAGTATGAGTGTCTATACTTGGAAAGTAATTTTCTCTATCTACCAAGATGTTAAAGCTTGTAACTCCTACTCCATTAAAGATCATTACAATAATTCCTTATTCACTAATAAGCACACAATACTCCCACTGAATTTGACAACATTGTAAATGTTTCATATCTAGTGAAAACAAATATTGTGCTTTTAACTTTCCTACACCTTTAAATGTCCATACGTAACAATTACTTATGCACTAAAGAGTGTATTCTACTACGTAAATGATGGATTATCCACCAAATGCTATTAACTTGAAAATTGGGCATGCAATTTCTTCTTTAACAGGTCTACCATCCTACAATGTATGTAGCACCTTTAGAATAGTCAAAACAACTAGTTTGTTTTTAAACATTTTGCAGTAATTAGTCTAGCTTCTAATTATAATAACTCATAAAATGTCATACATAATTTTTCTGTTAACCAAATATCATATTTGTTACAAAGAATTTAATCACCGAATGAGGATGATAAAATCCCTATGGAAAATATTCGCAATTTTCTTAACTATTAAAAATTTGCTATGAGTTATATTAGAATTTAGACATATCTAATATTCCTATTATCTTTTCTCATTCATGAAAAGAAATAGGATTGTATCTCACTCTTCTTTCATAAAAAGGAGACTTCTTTTGTATTTTAAGTAAATTATTCTTAATCAAACACTTGTTTGAAAACAGAACGGGGTCAATTTACCAAAGCCCAAAGTGCGTTTACGGTTTGAACATTGCATTAATACATTAAAACGAATTACAAAAATTCAATTTTCAGTATTTTCGATAATTAGATCTTTAAGAAAATAAAATACCCATTGGTAAATAATCATATAAACCATAGTATTTTCTTAAAGCTAGGATCCTAATTGACATAGTAACATTACATCAGTTGATCTGCTAGTAATGATAGTATTCAACAAGGTAATTGTCGAACAATAATTGCCAATATCATATTGCAATTCCTAGATCATTATGGGATTTACAATCACAAAACTTTTGTAATGTAAGCATGTTTGATCCCCATCTTAATGCCTTGAGTCCAAGATCTCACTTCCTACTCAATTTAAGTAGTCTAACTTAAAAACTACAAACTCATAAATCCATTACATCAGTTGATCTACTAGCAATGAAATTACGAAATTTACCTCTCCATTACAATCTCGCCAAGTTCTCACATGACGTAAATTACAACTTCAAGTGTTCTTAATTAGATGGCATTTGACTTAATTTTATAAGGGTATTAAATTTTGACGTGTAATCAAAATAATGTATGAAGAAACATGCATACAACTTCATAACATTGGTTTTATAAAACATTTTTATTACCAATTTACTAAGAGTAAAATAGCAAAGTTTTGATTGAGGTATCGGGTTCACCAATTAAAGAATAACCAACAATTATCGTCCACTATATCGTACTTTTGCATAAGCCCTAAGGCTTAGTGTTTCGGATAATCATTGTGGAATTGTGGTCAATTCACCCTTAAGATGACAGTGTACATGTAATGGTTGTTCGGTAAGTCTAATTTACACACAAACGAGCGTTAAGACAGAGTGTTGTCTATCTAAGGCCACAATTTAATGCGAAGCCAACCTTATACCCATCTTGTAGTGTGTAAACTTCGGTCGGGCCTATTTAACCCTTACGGACAAAAACATCAATCAACCAATCCTTTGAAATTTAAGCTCTTAAAACCAAAACAATTTCACCATTTATTTAGTCCATATTATTTTTTTTATTAAAAAATTACCCTTTTTCGTTTATAAACATGTCTCACATAATAATAAACAAAAAACAAGTAATACATAATAAAAAAATAAAACAACCAAATAAACATATACATAACATAACAATTAAATATGTATAAACATGTAGCCACATACAAATTTTATTCAATAGTCCTATTAATAATCAAGTCTAGGTGTATTATGCATTTATTCAATTAAGGCTTTCTTCTTCAAAGGAAAAAAAGCAACATACATCGATAAATCGATTGCGTAAGCCAAAACTAAACAAATACCACATAGCACATAATTGATTACTTAATATTGGAGTCTTCCCCAATTCGACATCTATTAATAAATTTACATGTTTCGATATAACTTAACAATTAATTCATATATCCAATTTAAACCATTTAAATTATCACACAATAAAATCCATGCAAACATGCACTTTTCATGGATTATGCTTAACAATTAACATATTGTACCAATATCGTTTACTAAAATGCATAACCAATTACATGACATCCTAGGGTTTCTAATCATATTAAACCAAAACCAAAACCCTAAAACACTAATAGGTCAATCGACCCAATAAAAAAAATTAGGGTTAGGAATTGAAAAACCCTAAAAACATGTAATTAAACGAATCAAGATTCAATTTTTTATGCGTTTCGATAATTAATTACATATTATAACGGCTCTAGATGCCACTGTTGGAATTAAGATATCATGACAATCATATAAAATAAACCAAACACATCAAGAGAGCATAGCGGAAGCGTTATAACAAGATCATATAACATGCAATTAATTAATCAATAGTAAATAATAAACATACCTTTGTGATTCTAGCCCGAACAAGAATCAATTGCAATCTTCAATTCAAGAACCCTAATTAGGGTTTATGTGGTTTATAAGAATTACCCCTTACCTCTTTTGTAATTCAATCCAAGAATCAAACAATAGTGTGTTTGAATCGTGTTCTTGTACACACGTACTAATTCAAGCAAAAGTTTATGCAAGTAAATTAAACACAAAACTTTTTAGCTTAATGAAAATCGAATCCCTTGTAGGGATTGTTGATAGATCGATTTTAGGGACAATAGAAGAGAAAGAAAACACCTATTATGTGTGTACAAGTTATGAGAAAACAATAACCCATGAGGTGTTTATATACTTGATGAAACTTGGAGCTCAAGGCACAAAGGAGGTGGAACTCCTTCTAGAACTTTCTTGACCTTTCAATTATTCACAAGTATTACTTTCCTAATCTTCGTCTAACGGTCGTTAGTCATTCTCCGTTAAATATTAATGATCGTTACTAGTTTTGTGTTTATTAATAATTATATATAACATTTATAAATAATTATTCTTTTACTCTTCATACGTAAAGTGTGCAATCCCACGATCTCGAGTTCGATCCTAACATACGACTACTAAAATAATGTCCATAATCTAACAGACAGCGCAGCCGAAAACGCAACATTACCAGTTGCTCTAATGACACTTTGTTTTCTATGCAATAAAACAACTATGTAAACATGGGACCGGGCCACATACGACTCACACAAGGTCTTATCTTCATTCAATTATTCATTTCATAGTACAATAGCACCTAACGTTTCATTTCAGCTGGAGCAAATGGTGGCATCGGGACTCCCTGATTTTGTCTAGCCATATTTCCATCCCATCCTGTGTATGACCAATAAAAACTATAATCAGATTATATTTATTTTTTTGGCTAAAGGGTTACCGGGTAAAATAACTATAATCAGATTATTGAATGCTAAATGGACGTGCATAATGCCAAGAGATGATTAAACTTTTACCGAGACATAACAAATCCACGATTCTTAAGCTCACGATACTCTTGGCATAAGGCACATGGTTCACAACAACAATGGAGAATGCAATCATTGCAGGGTTCGTCGGCCAACTTGTATTGTTGTCTCATTTTAGACTGATACGTACAAGAATATATAGATCGACCTCGGCCAGTTAGTAGAAGCAGTAGTGTCTAAAGAGTCCCGTGTACTCCACAAGCTGTTGTTACATGTAAACAAAATTATGAATGATTTGACTACAATATAATTTGGACGTTAATGATAGAAGTCCCGGCTGATATTATATTTCATTGATCAAGCATTTATACTATCAATTATATAATGGTGAATAGGGTTGTAAACAAACCAAGCTTTTATCAAGCAATTCGAGCTCGGGCTAAAGCTTTACTCGATCAAGTAGCTTTTATCGAGCTTAAGCCCAAGACCAATAAACCAGTTTGAAACACATAACGAAATGAGCTCGAGCTTTTCAAGCCTTCAAGAACATATATACTTTTATAATAAATATATAAATAAACAACCTAATGTAACCTCTCGTAAAATTTCCTTACGATTAGTAAATGCATACGAATAAATAAAACGATGTTACGATAAATTAACACCATTTTACGGGTAACAATTTTTTTTTTATGATATGGCTTGATATTGAACCACTACGATAACTGTGATTGACCGTTTACCCAGGAACGATGCTTACACACGACCTAGCTAACCTATGATTATTGCGAACGATAAATATATATAACACGTTTATATTTATAACAATACGTTTCGTCTAAATACCGTATACTATTTTTATATTCCCCGAACCTACAAAACTTCCCGAGAACGCTCACTAATATTTTTGAACTTCGACACAATACTCGATACACGCCATGTGGGCCCCCAACACTCATTGGGCCATGGATACACAATATAAACCAAACAAACTCTTTTCTTTCTTTCTTTTTCCTTTGGGCCGACGCAAACCACAAGCCCACCAGGCTTTAGGCCCAAACGCACCCTTAATATTTTGTTTTCTTTTCTTTCTTTCTGCCGCGACACACACCCAAAACACCCCTAGTATTTTACGATTTCTACACATGACATATGAATATTTTTGCTTGTCTAGTCTCCCCTAATGCCAAAGGAACAAAATTGATATTGGTTACACATTTTCTCGCTCGTTTACTACCTTGGATACACCCTAAGTGAATCACCAAACTCACCATTGAAATGATAAGCTTAAACGTGGCATGATATTCCCTAGCACCTCCCATGCTTCCCAATGGCAACAAAACAAACCCTAAACACCATATGATTGTCAGGAATGAATAGAAGCATATCTCACAAGATCTAGCCATGTACAAAATCGATTGGGCATTGTTTGTGGCATTACTATTCGCCCTCACATGCTTACACCAACACTTGTGAGCCTATCTTGTTTCTACCCTTCAAATACTGGCTATATAAGCCTCCCATGCAATCACAAAACGTTACATGCACTTAAACGAACCATTTCACCAAAAATAGTAACGAGGAGGAGCTGTGGAGGGACAAAAAAATCGCCAAGAGTACCACGCCTCAAAGTGAACCTAGGAAGCCAAGATTGGAGCCTCTTGAACCTTGGTGGAACGTGAAGTGAACCACGAAGCTTTTGTACCATTACACGATCCCTACGATTGTTTTTACGCCACCTTTTATAGGTGAGGTGAGGACTTGAACCTCTCTTTCTATTTATATATACGTATGTTCATATTTATGCACAATCACTTGAGGTCTATAATTCGTAAAACATGAAAACAACATATACGTTTTATGTATCATACTATTTCTTAGCTATGTTATTAACGAGTACATATAATAACCTTAAGTCAATATTAACGTATACGCCCTAAAACTCACACGTTTCTAAGTTAAGTGGACCTATACGATATATACTAAAACACTTAGTTTATTTTTCAACTTTCACAAGTTATACGCGTTGAGTTTGTGGCTACACTTTGACCTCGCCATTTCAAAATTCGACACACGACCCCCTAATATTTTTATACTAACTATTTGTTTACTTGGTATACTAACGAGAATGGTAATTAATTCGACATAACAACTTGGTTTGATCACTTGAACGAGACTTAAACTAAACGAGTTTTCATAAGAATTTTCAGAAATTAAAAACCTTAAGTGGGCCGTTAAGCCCAACAAGCTAGTTTTAGCTTATTCTAATAAGCTGGGTGAAAAAGCACTTTTGAAATGTAATTAGGACTTAAAATGATGGATTTTGATAAACACAAAGTTCCCCCAAACCCCTTGGATCGAAAATTGTTAACGGGCCCTTAAATGGACTCGTTAAAGCCCATTTAGTGAAAAATAGTGAAAATAAGCTAATAAGCTGTTGGAATAAGCTAATTTACACTTTATGAGCTTATTGAAATAATAAAAATGTTAAGTTTTAAATTTGGTAATTTTTGGACTAAATTTGCAAATTTTTGAGAACTAGGGACTAAAAGTGTCAAACACGTAAACTTTGGGTAAAAAGATAAAAACAGTTTTCTAAGGGTATAAACAGTTAATATTGAAAATTAGGATTGAAAAATGTAAAGATTGATATACTTGGACTTAAAACGTAAATATATATAATTTTCGACTAACGACGTAAATGTTTTCCGTTAAGGGTAAAATGTGTAAATTGGAGAAACTTAAAGGATTTAATAGTAATATTGATTTTTAAATAATAAATTTTATATATAATTATTATATATAGATATATATAAATTGAAATAATAGAAATAATAAACGTAACTTTATATATATATATATATATATATATATATATATATATATATATATATATATATATATATATATATATATATATATATATATATATATATATATATGTATAAAATTTATATAACAATAATTAAATTTAGACGAATAAAACAATACGTAACCATTATCTATTATATATACGACGTAACACATCGCCTATGCACTTTATGGATTATTCGTATAATAAACGTTCGCAATAAAATGAGACTTAAAAACTGAAACTTGCCATATCTTATAGGTTGTGTGTGAAGCCGTTGCCTTGCATCGTTGAGATTACATTTGTCCTACTGTACTACTAAGGTGAGTTCATAGCCCACATTTAACTTATTTTTGTGGGGGGGGGGGGGGGGGGGGGGGGGGGGATACATGCTCAAAAACCGAACACAAATCTTTTCCTGATATTATTATTGCTTAAATAGCTATTGCCAAAAGTCCCTCGATCATGAACCTTAATCACTTAAAAGGTGAACGTAAATAATTGTGAATAGATCTATTAGGGATTGACAATCCCCATTTGGTTGCTAGAGGAAAGTCACCAAATGCACTTTATTTGAATATCATAGGTTACTGGCAAATACCTATCTTGGGGGCTATATATTTTACATCATTATTACAGAAAATATTGATGTCTGTTGAATCGTTGAGTGTCATGAGCTTAAGGCAATAATGAATGTGATTTCTAACTTGTTTATTTGTATCTATATACAATAAGCACCTATCTCTTGTATTCAAACTCTTAATTATAAACCTATGGAATGGATGGCAAAGGCACGAAGTGGGCAAATAAAGAAACGTTTATTTCTCTTTGAATAAAAACTTGTTGTTGAATAATGAAACCTCTTGAAATTATGAATATTTGGTATTTTAAATAAAACTTAAAATGATCACTTGAGTCGTTTTCTATAATTGTGACAAAAATCCACGATATAATACCCCAAAAGTCTTCCGCTGTATTGATCGATTTTGGGGGTGTTAATACCTAAATTAGTCGAACATAAGTAAACTCTAATACTCCCAAATTTTTTGTATAAGCTCTTTTCTCTTTAGTTTATCACTTATTTATTTGAATTTATTGATGAGTTTGATTATTGAATTTAATACTTATATATAAATTCAAGCTTTTTGAGCCGAGTTCAAGCATGGATGATTAAAACGTCAAGCTATCAAGCCAAGCTCAAACCTACCTTATAATTTTTGAGCCAAGCTCAAGCTCGACTTCACAGTTACGGCCCTAGTGGTGAATACATAAAACCCAAGAAAACCTAATGTAATACGCCTAATAGTTGATTCCAACATTAAAACTTAGATAAAATTGTAGAGTGATCCGTCCCTTTGAGCCATAATATGTGGCAAAACTGTTTAATTTTTGTTGACCTTTTACCAAAAAAAAAATATGTGGCAAAACTAGTTCAACATTTTATTTTTTTGTCAATAAACCATAGTTTGTTTTCTTGTACCTTCAAAAAATAAATAATTTATCTATGTCACATAGATTCTTTAGGATTTTTGACATATATGTGAACGTTAATACTTACAATTAGCTCCGTTGTCAACAATCTCAGCAATTTGTCCGAAAGTAATGCATGGACACCAACACGTAATGCAACCTACAGATTGTTAAGATAGAACGTGAAACATCAACAAACAACATGTTAAAATTGTTTGTACAAAGTAGTTGGTATAGTTAGAAGCTTACAATTGGAGACATCATCGCCGCAACCACAAAGGCCAGTGGACCATGCATTTGCCATAAGAGACCATAGGTTGTGGTGGAACACCAGCATACTGTGCCATTGGTGGTTGACCATATGCTGCTTGTGGTGGTTGACCAAATGTTGCATGTGATGGTTGACCATATGCTGCTTGTAATGGTTCCGATGGTGGTGGTTGCCTGTTGGAAGGGTAAATGATTGTATAAAGTTGGAGTGCTTTGTTTAAGTGAGTACTAGTGATGAATGATAGTGGAGTAATATTTAAAGAACCTTATAAAAGTATTAACGTATATGATATGTACTCCCTCTGTATATTATTACTTTTTTAGGTATTTTATTCGATTTTGACTCTAAAAATTTTTGTTCGTGTTATATAAAACTTGATGCAAGATACATGAATGAATTAAGATTTAAATGTATTTTCATTTGTATAATTTTTAAAATTAAGTACGGAGTATTATATATCACAAATAAATATATTTAAAGTCAAAGTTGAAGAAAAAAGTCACAGTGAACACTTAATGTGGGACGGTTGAGTAATACTTTTCTTCAAAATCTACTTACATAGAAATTTACATGCCAAGTCTTTTTTTTTTTTTTTTTTTTTTTTTTATAATATATTATTAGAGAGAAAATAAAAAAAGCCTGCGAGGAAAATAAATGCACGGGACAAGTTTGTTTGACTGTTCTATCCGCATCATATTCATAACTCATTACCAACTTGGTGCATAATTCATAATTGTAATATATCATCTTAATAAAATAAAATGAACAGTATGTATCAAATTTCATTGAAGTATATATACAAAAACCTCGGTAAAGAAAATGCTGATAAACCTCATTACACGCATTCTGCAACAATTTTCACAATAGCAACACCTTTTGACCACATACGACACACGGGTATTGCCGAACAGGCATCATACATGCTCAAATAAAAACCCATATACTGAAACTCGATCTGCCGCAACGCGGCGGGGGCAACCACCTCGTTATAGATCAATTGCCTATCTTCTATTATTTATTACCACCGATGAACAATAGGAACCTTTTTTTTTTCCTTTTTTTTATATATATCATACCGACGACAACAAATACCAATCAAGCAATTTTTTTTTTTTTTTTTTTACTTCTTTTTCATCTTCGACCTAGCTCTTGATACCATATAGAATCAAACGAATACTGAAAATATATTATTTCAGATTCACTAAACAATGAAGGTTACAAGATAATAAATAGAAAACAAACTAACCTACCTCTAAGAATTAAATGGGCCAAATCCAACAGGCTTACGGGCCTTTATAGTATCTAACAACGTTAGTTTAATAACAATGATGGAAGAAATAGTCATCATGGGAGTGTAAAGATTTGAAATATCATGTTTATTACTTTTCTCTTATAAGAGCACACGGTAAGGTCACCCCGGGTTAAAACTTAATGCACTGACACGTCAGTGCCATATCAGCTTTTACCTTTTAACCTTAACTCTTGACTTTCAACCCCGGTAACATAATTTACATTTAACTCACCTTAACTTACCTCCACCTCAATTAGTATTTTCAATTTCAACCTCATTAGAGGGGGGTGGGATGAATTTTTTTTTTTTTTAGCAAACAAGTCACCTTAACGCAAGTTAAGGCGTTAACGCACCAAGTTAACTTGCATTTGACTTTCATACTCGGTAAGTTAACTCACCAATTTTTTGAGCAAAGTTAAGTTTTAACGTGGCTGTGTGGTCACCTTACCGCAAGCTCTAAGAATGATGGAAGAAATTGGTCATCATGGGAGTGTAAAGATTTGAAATATCATGTTTATTACTTTTCTCTTATAACAATGATGGAAGAAATTGGTCATCATGGGAGTGTAAAGATTTGAAATATCTCGTTTATTACTTTTCTCTTGTAAGACTCGTGGTTTTGTGTCATCTTCATCTATATAACTAGTTATAATTTCCGCGCACACGCGAGTTTTTTTAAAAAAAATTTTGAATCATATATTTTATTTATTAAAAAAAATAATTTAATCTTTGTTTTGTTTGATTTATGATGTTTAATTATAGTTTTTTTATTATTAAAGATAATTATTTAAAAATTTTAATCATATTATTAATTGCATCTTATCTTTATTTTTTGTATTTATCTTCTACTTGTGTTATGGATAAATATAAAATATTACGTAGTACCTAATAAGAAAATAATTTTTTTTAAATAAAATGATTACTAAATAAAGTATGAATGCATTTTTTTGAAATGGAAAATTCCCAATAGGGGTTTTGTTGTATTATATAAAAGATTAAATTTGAAATATAATGTATATTTACCTTGGTTTATTCACTGTGTGTTCCTTGATTTTTTTTTAAATGCATTATTTTTGTAAGTTTCCTTTTCACAATAAAGTTTGATTAAATATAAAGAAAAAGAACTATACCCAGATTTTATACTCGAAAAAAAAATAATAAATAAATAAATAAATAAAAAGGCTCTCTCACTCGGGCCTCACAATTTTTTACTTTTTTTCATTAATTAAATAAAACAACACATTTTAATTGAACTAAAAGTAATGATACAACAAAATAAATACAAAATAAAAAATATACAATCTGGTAATTAAAAAGAACAGAAAAATTATGATAACACAACGACGGCACGAGAGACTATGGCACCACCATCGGTATTTATACATGGGACCGGGACAAATACGAATCACACAAGATATTATCTTCATTCAATCACTTCATTTCATAGTACAACATTTCAGACTTTTCCGCCTAACGATTCATTCCAGTTGGAGCAATTGGTGGCATCTCGACTTCCTGATTTTGTCTAGCCATATTTCCATCCCATCCTGTATATGACCAATAAAAACTATAATCAGGTTATATTTATTTTTTCGGTAAAGGGTTACCGGGTAAAATAACTATAATCAAATTGTTGAATGCTAAATGGACGTGCGTAATGCCATGAGATAATTAAACTTTTACCACGAGACATAACAAATCCACGATTCTTAAGCTCACGATACTCTTGGCATAAGGCACATGGTTCACAACAACAATGGACAAGGCAATCATTGCAGGGTTCGTCGCGCAACCTGTATTCTTGTCTCATTTTAGACCGATACGTACAAGAATATATAGCTTGACATCGGCCAGTTAGTAGAAGTAGTACTGTGTAAAGAGTCCCGTGTACTGCACATGCTGTTGTTACATGTAAAAAAAGTATATGAATAATTAGACTAAAATGAAATTTGGACGTTAATAATAGAATTCCCGGTAGATATTATGTTTCATTGATCAAGCATTTATACTATATATATGGTTATGGTAAAACTAGTTCAACATTTTGTTTTTGTCAATAAATATATAGTTTACCAAGAAAAAAATAATAAAAATAAATAAATAAATAAAACAAATATAGTTTGTTTTCTTGTATCTTCACAAAATAAATATCTACAAGTGAACGTTAACACTTACAAGTAGCTCCCTCGCTTACAATCTCAGCAATTTGTCCGAAAGTAATGCATGGACACCAACATGTAATGCAACCTATAGTTTGTTAAAAATAGGATACGAAACATCAAAAAAAGTAATAATAATAATAAAAAAAAAATAAATAAATAAATAAAAATAAATAAATAACTTGATGAAATAGTCTGCACAAAATAGTTGGTATAGTTAGAAGCTTACAATTGGAGACATCCTCGCCACAGCCACAAAGGCCAGTGGACCATTTGCTATAAGAGACCGTAGGTTGTTGTGGAACACCGGTTACGTACTGTGCCATTGGTGGTTGACCATATGCTGCTTGTATTGGTGCCGATGGTTTTGGTTGCGCGTTGGAAGGGTACATGATTGTATAGAATTGGAGTGCTTTGTTTAAGTGAGTACTAGTGATGAATGATATATTGTGGAGTAATACTTATAGAACCTTATATGAAATCTACTTATATAGAAATAATATCTAGTGCCAAGTCTTTTTTTATAACATGTTATTAGACAGAAAATACAAAGAGCCAGCGAGGAAAATACATGCAGGGCCAGGGGACAAGTTTGTTTGAACGTTATATCCACATCATATACATAACTCCTTAATAAAAATAAAATGAACAGTATGTCTTAAATTGGTCCACATCATATACACAATTCCTTACCAACTCGGCAACTTGGTGCATAAGATTTGTAATATATCATCTTAATAAAAATAAAATGAACAGTATGTTTTAAATTGTATTGAAGTATATATACAAATCAATGTTTATCTGTTTTAACAATAATCTTTTTATTTCTGTGTTCAATATATAATTAAAGACCTAATAAGCATTTTTATAGTTAAAGGTTTGTTATGTTTCATTTTACACAGAAACGTATCATTAGAGAATATTTTCGTATAATCTATCCTAAGATTGACATGTTCATCAATAAACAAGTTTGATTAACAAAAACCGTGTAACAATTTCGTCCATAATGTCGTTACGTTGTCGATTTAATTGGCTCAATGAATAGTCTTTAGTCTTTGCAATAAAACATTTCGTTTAACTTTCGAAGAAGCCAAAAGCCTTCGTATTTCATGCTTGACAATCTTTTAGGACCACTATTAATTGACTCGATAAAAGTTGTGTGATTGAAGATGTTTGTTACCGGTCAATGCTTACAATACAAAATGGCAGAATATATCAGAAAGATTCAGAGAAAACACCTTATTGTCATATTATATCAATTCGACATGAATCGTAGTACACCAGAAGAGTATAGGGTGCAGTTGCACCATGCATATAAGTTTTATAGGGTAGCTACGTTAGCATATACCCTATAACACTCCTATAACATAAACACTCTCTCAAATAAAATTCTATTAACACGTCATAAAATATACCAACTCACTCACTCAAAATAATAATAATAATAATAATAATTTAAAAAACGGAAAATGAATGCAAACAGAATGGGTAGTGCACCTATAACATGTTGGGGCGGTGCAATATAACAGTGATAGTGGCGTCATAGGGTGTAAAGTGGCCCTATAAGGCTGCCCCTAGTAAGCTTACTCGATCGATTCACATCGATCGTCCTCTTGTGTGAATTCGATCGCCCCCCCCCCCCCCCCCCCCCCTTTTATCTTGGTCGCTTACACGATCGAGTAGCTCCTTCGGGGTTTTTTTTTTTTTTTTTTTTTTTTTTTTTTTTTTTTTGTAGTTAATTAAATATAAAAGGTACTTTTGTGGGGTATATTTTTTTGTAGTGTAGATCGCCTTACTAAAGCACCTAATCGCTTAAAAGTCGCTAAAGTGAGAAAGCTGACATGACAGAGAAAATAAAAGGAATTGACCCTCCTTACTGGAGTTAGCCTAACATGACTATAACACCCCTCCACCCACCTCTCTATGCTCATAATATCTAATTTTCAAGAAAAAATGATTTTTTTTCTCAGTCACGATGTATTGCTAGCTACTATCATAAAGAGGGCCGAATACGTTACCTTTTTAAAAATCTAAATTTCTTGTATGAAATTAAATAATCGATCAAATATGATGCAATAAGATAAGCGACAATAATAAATCTACAACCATAAAAAATAGTAGAAAGCATAAAAGAAAACACGTCACCACATCGAAAATATAAACACAATGCAAATATAAGCATAAAACAATAAATAAAAGAGATATCAAACTCGATACGATGATTTATAATGGTTAAATTACGAAGCTCCATTTTCGCCCTACTTCACTCTCTGAGTTTCCAACTCAAGGGTTACTTTACTAAGTTAACAAGTTCTCCATTCTTGGCGGAGAAAACCTTACAATGTCGCTTACAATGTTAAACGATACTAAGCTAGATATTGGGTTTTTCTTCAAGTACAACTAAACCCATTATGTTTTATGGCTCAAACATTAAAAAAAAAAAAAAAAAAAAAAAAAAAAAAAAAAAAAAAAAATACAGAGAGCCTAAACACACTAAACCCGTTACTTTTCTTTCTTTCTTTCTTTTTTCTTTTTAGAGAGAAAATACAAAGAGCCTGCGAGGAAAATACATGGACGTCTGGGACAACTTTGTTTAACTGTTCTATCCACATCATATGCATAACTCATTAGGCTACTCACAGTGGTGACCTGGTTCACTAACTGTCACGTCAGCTTTCTTTCTCCGGTAACCAGACATAACCCAAGTGCCACTGTGGGGACCGACTTTTTTTATTTTTTTTTATTTTATTTTTTTAATTCAAACATTTTAAACAACAAATTTAAAATTCATTAAAAATATAATCATTATAATACTAATTAAAATCTTAAACTAATAAAACTTAAACATTGCAATACTTATTAAAAACTTAAACTACTGAAGGTTTGGCTAGCGTATTTGTCCATCTAGATGTTACAATCTTTAGAAAATTGACAATATGCAATTTCTTTTAAAGACTCGGATGGAACACAAAAATATATATAACAATGATATTTATCTAAACTACATTTTTCCTTTTCACACTTTTGGTTTATTCAGCCACCAACCTCATCTTCATATATCCATGGCCCATATCTTTCTTCATCAAAGTTAAGGATCCCAGGTTTTTTAAATAGTTTTTGTCCTCGATGTTTTGTAGCTTCTATCTCTTACCGAATCATCTTCATCTTCAATTATATCCATGGCCATTGGCTTGTAGTAGCTGAAACTCTATTTATAAATTTACCCGGTTTTTAAAAGTTTTTGGATTGTTGTGTGCATTAAAATCGGTTGTAAAATTGATCGATTGTTGTTTTTCCAATTGCTCGACCGATATTTGCACAAAGCTCCACAAAAGGAACGACCGATCTCCAAATCGGTCACCCATGTTGCTCGACCGATTATTATCGGCCCACTATGTGTAGCCTTACCAACTTATTGCATAATTCATAATTGTAATATATCATCCAATGGTGTGTTTGATATCCAACTATAGGAATAAAACTATTATTATGAAAGTGATTAAAGGTGTTTGTTTAAGATGAGGGACCCACAACTATGATAATGATTAATAGATATAATCCATACTCAATATATATAAGATAGCTAAGTATGAATCTTTCATAAGTGAGGGACCCACCACTACTATCAAACTCATATCCATTGTCATTCATGGCAACATACCAAACGCACCCATGAAATAAAATGAACAGTTTGTGTTAAATTGTACTAGTATTAATCAATGTTTTTTCTGATTTAACAATAAGCTTTTGTTTTCTATGTTCAGTAAAGACCTAAGCATTTTTATAGTTAAAGGTTGTTATGTTTGATTTTACACACATACTTATCATTAGAGAAGATTTTCGTATAATCTATCCTATGATTGACATGTTCATCAAGAAACCAGTTTGGTTTCAAACAAAAACCGAGTAATAATTACGTCCATAATGTCATTGTCGATTTAATTGGCCCAATGAATAGTCTTTAGTCTTTGCAATAAAACATTTCCTTTCAATTTCGAAACCTAAAGTCTTCTCTTCAATCTTTTTGGTCAACGAGTGCAATGTAAAATGGTAGAATATATCAAACAAATTCAAAGAAAATACTTATATTGTCATACATGTTACATCAATTCGACGTGAATCATAATACAGTAAGCTCAGATTATCTTATTTCTTGAGAAAAATGATTTTTTCTTTTTTTTTTTTCGGGTTACATGTGTATTTCTCAAGGTTTTCAATTTTGGGATATCTTTTTCATTTTTACATAATTGAAATCGTAAGATTGGATCAGGATTTTAAGATCCTACTATAATGACATTTTTTTAATAGTTTTTGTAATATTATTCAGATCAACACATTATTATATATCATAAACACAAAATTACATGATTATTTTTTGAAAATGTTGTCCTAAATTATGAATATAAAATTTTTAAAAAGATTAACACATTGTTTTTAAATTCTATGAAACATAATCAATAACTTTCTGGTTGTTTAGTTTACGGTTCAAGAAAAGCAAGATCGGATCGGATTAGATCTTAGGATCATATGGTCAATATCGGAATTTAATTAGATCTTAAACTTGCTAAGATACTACGTAGGATCAAGATTATTTTTGCTTTATAGTATCTTAAAATCGATAAAATCCTAAAATCAATATCGACAACTTAATAACTGTTTCTAGCTAGTAGCTACTGTCATATTAATATGACCAAGCATGCATGTACGAGTATATGGATTTCAGGATTTGGCTAGTATGTTATGTGCAATATTTTGAAAATAAAAATTGAAAAAGCATTGCATCTGCAACACCTAATTGAACTTCAAAATACTCCATAAAATCATAGTCGTGTCACCTTTAAAGTTTATGAATAAAATGCATTTACTATAACGTATATTTTGTTTATACAGCTATCTATCTTATCTTATTTTATTTTATTTATATATAAGTTCTGAATTGAATTTACATACTGGTAGAAGGCAAGCGAGCAACTAGCTGCGCCGCTAGCCCTTTTTGAATTGCAAAAACTAATTCTCTTAAAAACGACATTTGTGGATCTAGGTGTTACAATCTTTGAGCAATCAGAAAGAGTTATCTTCAAAACTCAAAAGTACGAATGGCGTTACAATCTTTGAGCAATCAGAAATAAAGAAGATAACCTACATAATCATAAGCAATGTGTCTTCAGATGCTACTAGTAAAATGTGAAGACTTTCGTTTTTTTGTTTTTTGTTTTTTCCAATATATATATATATATATATATATATATATATATATATATATATATATATATATATATATATATATATATATATAGTGAGACTTTCTTACGAGAACCATCTTATCTGCGAGAACTGAGAGAACCACCAAAAACATACATGCACGCCTTCAATAATTGTATTTTTGCACATATGTTCTAAAAACAACATATATGTTTAAAAAAAACATAGTTGTTCTAAATAATTTGATAAGAAATTGGAAATACAAAATTTTTCTTTGAAGATGTGCATGTATGTTCTTATAAGGCGTGCAACGACAATATTGCGGCCGTGTGTAAGGTTTTTGTGAAAATAAAAAGGATGGGTTCATGATGATATTGAAGAACATAGGTGGATACTTACGATTATTGATGATTTACATGTATTTTTATTTTATTTTAAAAGGCGTGCATGTATGTTTTTAGTGGTTCTCTCAGTTCTCGCAGATAAGATGGTTCTCGCAAAAAAGTCTCCATATATATATATATATATATATATATATATATATATATATATATATATGGGGGCTTTATTTTCAGAACCCTGTTAAGTGCGGGAACTGCGAGAACTCCAATTATGCATTAGAAAACATACATGTTCACATAAAACATGTATGTTTTCTAACATACACCTTAATACACATGCCTGCGTATTAAGGTGTATGTAAGAAAACATACATGTTTTATATGAACATGCATGTTTTCTAATGCATAATTAGAGTTCTCGCAGTTCCCGCACTTAACAGGGTTCTAAAAATAAAATCATTTTACATTGATTTGTTGCACTTAACAAGTTTTTATATAAATATGTATGTTATGCATGTATGTGTATTTAGGTGTATATAAGAAAATATACTTCCACATTAGGCTGTTGATTGCTAATGCGAATAAGAATTTTGATGATGCTATGAACAAAATTCAATGTGAAATTGGTGCTTCTGAAGCTAATCTTACAAGGAACCCTATGGATGGTACTACTAATGGTACTGGTGTAATTTCTGGTCATAATGGGAATCTGAATAAGAGTGCCACTTCTGGTCCTATGTATGGTACTACTAATGGTACTGGTGTGAAGTCGGTTTCTTATGCTGGTGCTACTTCTAATGAACCTCAGAAACATGTGTCTAATTTTCGGAGGTTGGAATGTAGCAAAATCAAGGATGATGTTGACCTTTCAGTTCCAATGAAAGTAGTGGAAGAGGTGAACATGCGGTTTGAGAATACTCTATACGGTTACTTCCTTGGCCAACGCCTTGCTTTTCCTGTTGTTGATTACTTTGTTCGCAATGCATGGGCTAAGTTTGGTGTGCAAAAGGTTATGATGAATACTAAGGGGTTCTTCTTCTTTAAGTTCAACTCGAAGAAAGGTGTTGATGATGTGCTTGATAACGGTCCTTGGTTGATCAGAAATGTTCCTATTATCCTTAAACCATGGACTTTGAACACAAACCTCCTTAAAGAAGATTTGACTAAAGTCCCAGTGTGGGTTAAATTCCATGAGGTTCCCCTTGCTATGTTTTCTGATGATGGCCTCAGTCTTCTGGCCACATTGATTGGTACGCCCAAAAGGTTAGATGCTTTTACAAGCCAGATGTGCAAGGAATCGTGGGGCCGTAGTAGTTTTGCTAGATGCATGATAGAAGTGAAGTCGGATGAGGTGCTTCGGGATAGCCTCACTGTTGAGATACCATTACTTGATGGATCAGGTTCGACTATTGAGAAGATACGGGTTGAATACGAGTGGCAACCACCACGTTGTAACAAGTGTAAGATATTTGGTCATACCCTGACTGATTGTCCTACAGTTGTTATACCTCATGTTCAGCCTACTAAGACTGTTACTGATAGTTTCAAGACTGTCAATCACAAGAAGAAGGGTAAGCATGGAGGTTCTACAAATCCGGGTCAAGGGGGTTTACTAAACCTGTTGTGGGTAAGAAGTTTTAGTATCTACCCAAAAAGATTCCTCTTGAGCCTGAGAAAGCTGGTGGCACTAAAAAGAAGACTTCTGATGTGGCTAGTTCTAGTGGTACTAAGATTTCTACATCTAACAAATTTGATGCTCTTAATATGGATGATACGGATACATTTGGTATTCCTACTTATGACACCAACATGGATGTGGATGATGGCCGTACAATGGAAGTTAATAAGGATGAGTCGGTTAAGACTGGTACTACATCACAAGAACCGCTTGTGAGTGATTCAATGGGAACTAAGGATATTGGTTCTACTCCTATAGTTGATAAAATTAGTAAGCTTGAAAAGCTACTTATCGATGGGAAAGCTACCCTTGTGGATGATGAAGGTCATCCTATTCCGTCCGCTTCTGTCACTAAGAGGGTTAACCCATTTTCCAAGGTGGGTGAGGTTGTGGTTTCTGATAGTGAGGAGGAGGAGGTTCTTAACACGTTCGACGAATCAGCAAATCTTTTTGGTGGAGGTCATGAACGTGAAGAGGAGCTTGACGACTATGATGATTACTCGAAGCAAATTTACGATCTTCCAGGGGAATTGGATGCTCTTAATACCATTTATGGCTTTAATCTCCAAGGTCGTAGGAAGTAGTTTATATGTTTGTCCGAGTCGTTCAATATTATGTGGTAGTGGTTTTATTTTCTTGTCTAGAAAATAGGAAGTATCTTGTTATGTAAGCTTTTCGCCTATGTAACGGGCTGAGATATGGGATTCACTCATATCCGTTGTACTTAAATGTTTTTTGGAGTAATATATTTACCGGGTCATTGACCTTTTACCAAAAAAAAAAAAAAAAAAAAAAAAAAAGAAAAGAAAAAGAAAACATACTTATTTTATATGAACATGCATGTTTTCTAATGCAAAATTAGAGTTCTCGCAGTTCCCGAACTTAACAGGGTTCTGAAAATAAAGATACATACATAAACACACACACACACACATATATATATATATATATATATATATATATATATATATATATATATATATATATATATATATATATATATATATATATATATATATATATATATATATATATGGTAGGGATCCAGTAAGAAGTAAATTAAAATAAGAAGTGGTAAGAAGTGACCAAAATCACGCATTTGAGATGCAACGACTTGCATTAGATGCATTTCTATTCATATAGATGTAACATCTTGAGTTTCGAAAGTTAATTTGATGTATAGATGGTGCAAATTGATTTTCATGATTTTAGCACGTGCAGAAGAACAAAAAATAAGAGAAATCATGAAATGCATCTAATATACGTATATACATCTGATTAAAAGCTATAAAACACACTATGGTGCGTTATAATGCATATAAGATTATAGGGATGCATCTAATTTAGATCAGTGCATCTCGGATTTGTAGTTATAGTTCTTCTTATTCCTTCTTATTTTAAGTAATCTTCTTATTTGATCATATATATATATATATATATATATATATATATATAGGGTGGGGTTATTCTAAAAAGGGCCTTATAATAAAAAGTGTAGAAAGGATTGTGGGAGTGACATGTGTCACCCCCTTGCCGCATCATATGACACATCATATGACACGTGTCACTCCCACCCCCACCCCCACCCCCCCCCCCCCCCCCCCCCCCCCGCCGAAAAAAATTTTTTTTCCCGCCAAAAAAAAAAAAAAAAAAATTTTGGCAAAAATTTTTTTTTTTCCCGCCAAAAATTTTTACTGCATCACTGTTATAAATTTACTGCATCACGGTTATAAAGTTACTGCATCACGTTTACTGCATCACAATTATGATTTTACTGCATCACGGTTACTGCATTCATGGTTTTAATGTTACTGCATCATGGTTATAAAGTTATTGCATCATGGTTATAAAGAAACTGAATTATCATAAGTTTTCTGCATCATATATGTATATAACTGCATCACAATTAAAATACGATTCTTTTTTAAGTTTTGGTGCATCTTTATTATAAGTTACTGCATCATAGTTAATAGTTTAGTGCATCAATTATGTTGCAGTAACTTATAACCTCAATGCACTAAAATTTAAAACTGTGATGCAGTAACTTTTATAATTGTGATGCAGTAACTTTATAACTGTGATGCACTAATGGGGATGGGGTGACATGTGTCATATGATGTGGCATAGGGGTGACACATGTCGCCCTCACAATCCTTCCTACACTTTTTATTATAAGACCCTTTTTATTTTCAGCCATATATATATATATATATATAGGGAGACTTTCTTACGAGAACCATCTTATCTGCGTGAACTGAGAGAACCACCAAAAACATACATGCACGCCTTTTAAAATAAAATAAAAAGACATGCAAATCATCAATAATCGTAAGTATCCACCTATGTTCTTCAATATTATCATGAACTCATCCCCTTTTTTCACAAAAACCTTACACACGGCCGCAATATTATCGTTGCACGCCTTTTAAGAACATACATGCACACATTCAAAGAAAAATTTTGTATTTTCAATTTCTTATCAAATTGTTTAGAACAACTATGTTTTTTTTTTTAAAACATATATGTTATTTTTAGAACATATGTGCAAAAATACAATTATTGAAGGCGTGCATGTATGTTTTTAGTGGTTCTCTCAGTTCTCGCAGATAAGATGGTTCTCGTAAGAAAGTCTCACTATATATATATATATATATATATATATATATATATATATATATATATATATACACACACACACACACACACACACACATATACTAGCAGGGTACCCGCGCGTTGCGGCGGCGGGTACCCTGTAAATAATATATTTAGCGAGTAACTTTTTTTGATCATACATATTTCGTGGCAATAGCTTTAGCGATAACAATCATTTTACGCTAGAATAACTTTAGATATTAATAAAATTATTTCATTACATTTTATATTGTGTAAACTTTTACACCAAGTCATCACTAATATGATAATTTACGTTCCGAAATAACATCACTTTTAACTCTCAACATTTGAAGAAAATGATATTTCAAAGAAAAATATGATAATCTGTTTTATAATATTTGCACAATATTGGATTGCACCACGTTATGAAATAGATTAGCAATTATACACATCTAAAGTTTATATTATTAACAGTTTTGTTCACTCTAAACATTTTTGAAATTTTAATTGGCCCATAACCCACCTACACTTGTTTTCTTAATAACCTACAAATACTCTTAACCCTAAAAATATTAAATCTCTCTTCTCAGCCACCATGGTCCTTCTACAAAACTAACACAATCTCATCTACACTAATCTTTAACACCGAAAATGCCAGCCCCAAAATCCACGCGTTCTTTAATCCAAACAACAAACACAAACTCGTCTCTTGTGATTCTTGTTTCTTGTCTTCAAATCCGAATAAAAACACAATAAGTAACCTTGTATTTCTTATCGTTGACCCATGAAAATAAAGAACAACAACTTCTTGGAATCTTGTTTGTGAGTCGCGAACGGTAGGTGGTTTAGAGTTTTGTTTTTTCAAAGATCAGTGAAGGGTTTTGTTGGATCTTTAAAAATCGTTGATTGTTTCGAACACCTAACCCGAGATCTTGTTCTTTCTTATTTTTATTGTTTTTTCTTTTTTATTTTTTAGTTTAATTTTTTTGAGAAAGATGGGGGTTTATTGTGGTTTGTTTAAATCTTGTAGGTTTCACTTTTGTTTTTCATTTAAGTCTAGCCGAAAAAAAGATAGGAATGAAACACGATGTGTTTTGTTCTTTCTTTTAATTTTCGGATATTAAACAAAAGAGCTATGCTTCTAAAAGATCTATGGTGATATCTCAAATACTCTTTGTTATTAAAATAACTTTTTGAGTATGTAAAAGAGAAGATCTGCGATTTTGTACCTTTCTTTCTTCGAATATGTATAGGATAATTGTGAGTTGAGGAGTGATGTGAGGTTCATGGTACATTGTGTTAAAATGTTTGTACATTTTGGTGAAGGGGTGGATTTAATGTTGTGTCTTAATATGGATGGTTTAATGGAGGGTTGCAACTATTGTACATTATGCTTAAATAATTTTTTGTGTAGGGATGTTTTTAATGCTATTAATGTAGAATTGATGAATTTTGGTCTGAATTTGGGTTCTTGCTATTTTTTGTTGTACACCATGCTTTGGTTGTTGTAATTAAGAAAATTGGTTGCTTTAAAGTATTGTAAATCATGCATCATATTTTGTAAATATGAAAATTTTGGTGAGAGTGTTTCCTCTATTATATATATATATATATATATATATATATATATATATATATATATATATATATATATATATATATATATATATATATATATATATATTATCGTTTGTGATGAGTTAAAGCTTTTCAACCATTTATGGTCCATTAGAATATTAGATAGTGAGAGAATGGTCTTATTTTCGGCGGAAAAACATAACTCACTTGACGCGATGAGTCGAGAACTATAGATTTTTGGTCTATTGATACGTGAATGTTTTATAAATCAAATGGTTGCGGATCGAAATCTCCTATATGACAATCGTGAGACATTAATGTGAATAAGTTATTTTACAAAATAAAAAATAAAAACATGGCTTGATAATGATAACTAGATTGTAAAGAATATATCATGGATATTCGGCTTACACTAACGGGCCCTATCTTGACCTTATTGGTTTGGTTTGGAATTTGCAAATGTTTTTTTGGTTTGGTTTGGTTTAGAATTTGCAATTTTTTTTTATTATTATTTTTTAAGTGATATGCACAACATTTGCAAATTCCAAACCAAAAAACCAGCAAATTTCAATCATGAAACCTTCCACCATGCCGCCACAATATGTCACCAGAATCCCAGCTCAACACATGACCGCTACTAACAAATGGTCCACCGGTCTTTGTGATTGCTATGAAGATATGTCTAGCTGTAAGTCTAAAACTTATACAGTCGTCATTTTGGTATAACGTACGAATTAATAAGATTTTTTTATATATACGGAGTATAAAGTTGTACTATTGTTGTTTGGAACTTAAATGTAGGTTTTAACATGTGGTGTCCATGCATTTCATTTGGACGAATTGCTGAGTTTGTCGACAAGGGAACTACTTGTAAGTGTCGTCTAAACGATCTTGTTTAGTTGAAGATTTTATTTTTTCCATTTAGTTTGGAGAATAACTAACTTATGTTTGCAAAAACAGCTTGTCGTGTAAGTGGAGGATTTTTTTCACTGCAGTGTCTGTTCACTAGTTTTGGTTGGATATACTCATGTATGTATCGTAAAAAAATTAAGGCAAGAATACATGTTGCCTGAGCAACCCTGTAACGATGTCTTAGTCCATTGTTGTTATGAGATGTGTGCTCTTTGCCAAGACTATTGTGAGCTCAAGAATCGTGGATTTGAGCCATCTCTAGGTAATTCTTTCATTAGAAGTTAAGAAGACGATATGTCTGAGTTATGACTTATTCTTATTATTAGAAACGCGTGATTAGCTTGAGTTTTTGCTCGTTTTGCAATATATTTACTTATTTAGGATGGGAAGGAAATCTCGTTTTGCAATATATTTACTTATTCTCAAGCTCTTTTCACTTCTTCTGCATCTATACATCATTAAATCATAACCCCGTCCTCAAAAACAGATAAAAATAAAAACTTCAATATGATGAGCTTCACACAACTGGTACTGAATCTTCGAATATGATGAGCTTCACACAAATGCTACTGAATCTTCGGATAATGATGATAGATTATGAACCCACAACTGTGTGTCAGATGGAAGGTTCAGGAAATTTGTGGAAAGTGACAACACATCTGGAGTACGGTTGACAGGCCAAGGGGATCCAAGAAAACCCAAAACTGTAGCACCATCGCATTAATTGCCGGAACTGTTTTGCACTGTAGGTCATGTACTGTAGACAGCACGACATCGTACGTGCGACAAATAGGATTATTAACAATTTAAAAGAGTGATTTATCTCAGGATGCTTCGCTACTTGAGTAACTTGTAATCCTTGTTTGTGAAGCACTTCATAAACCGGACTGATGCATCACCAATGTCTACGAAACAACTGTGAATCAAAGGATGTTATGTAATACTCGTATTATGTATTTTGAGGTCTTTAGCTTAGCTGATGTAAGCCAAAGAAATGCTGCTTATATTTGAGCTTGTTGGCTCATTAATAAAGAAACCTTTTTGGAACTTTTTGAAACAGCTTAATCTCTTCCAAATAAGCTAAAAGTTGGTCTAGACATAGCAAAGATGCAAGAAGCAAGTAAGAGCAAAAATTCTCACGAATGCAATATATAATTGACATGTTGGTGCCCATGCATTACTTTCAGACAAATTGCTGAAGTTGTCGATAAGGGAACCACTTGTAAGTGTTTATGGATCGGGTTTGATCACTTGCATAACTTTATATTTTGGTCAGTGTAAAGTATAAACATACATTGAGAATTTGAAAGTTGACAATTGATTTAACTTGTGTAATGCAGCTTGTGTTGTAAGTGGAGATCTTTATTCAATACTCTGTCTATTCACCGGCTGTGAATACATATGTTCATTTATGTATCATTCTAAATTGAGGCAACAATACATGTTAACTGAGCAACCATGTAACGATTGCCTTGTCCATTGTTGTTGTGAGTGGTGTGCTCTTTGCCAAGAGTATCGTGAGCTTAAGTACCGTGGATTGGAACCTTCTCTTGGTAATTAAACTCTTTCAATATACTAGAACATAAGTTATAACCTGATACATGTTGTTATCTAACTTGAGTTTTCGCTCATTTTGCGATATTAATTCAGGATG
The DNA here is from genome assembly GCA_030686995.1 of Artemisia argyi. Taxonomy (NCBI): domain Eukaryota; kingdom Viridiplantae; phylum Streptophyta; class Magnoliopsida; order Asterales; family Asteraceae; genus Artemisia; species Artemisia argyi. The sequence continues at coordinate 176,262,558 of CM060683.1, forward strand.
GCAAAGAATTGAAATCTCGCCAGACAAAGTCAAGGAGTAGTGATGCCACCAATTGGTCCGTGAGAAATGAAACGTTAGTTTAATAACAATGATCGAAGAAATTTGTCATCATGGGAGTGTAAAGATTTGCAATATCTTGTTTATTATTTTCTCTTGCAAGACTTGTAGTTTGAGGTCATCTTCATCTATCTAACTAGAAATATAATGTATATTCACCTTGGCCCATAACATTTGGACCATAGTGTAACACCCCCAAAATTTGATACAGCGGAAGACTCAACAAGCTTTCGGGGTGCTACGGGGATTGGTATCCAACACAAGACAATATAGAACGAGATAAAGTAAACATAATAAAAACACAACGAAAACGGGGTTTTAAGGTTTACATTTATCCCAACATCATTCAGAGTCAGGCCCAAAATTAAATAACAGTAGGTCCAAATTTAGTTATCAGAGTTTAGAAAAATAGATCCATAAACCGTGTGCCTTGGCCGAGCCTTCCATTCCAAGCATGCATCTCAACACTTAATTACCTGAGAAAACGTGCTAAAAGTCAGCTTTCGCTGGTGAGATCATAGGTTTAAATTCATCTAACAATATAGTGGACATATACGCAAAACGCTTGCTAGCTAGACTAAGGATTCGCTAAAAGCCTGCGGATACCCTCCGCTCCAACATAACACACGGAAACCCTCCGTACTAACATAGATATTCGGGTAACCCCCGCAATACCAAAAATACTCGGATAACCTCCGAAGCATTAATAACCTATAGGTGCACACTATAGTATCTAAATAAGTCAACCTTGAATAGTACACACAATATATATGTGACTAAAGCTGACAATTCCAAATAACCAAATAAGCCAACCTTGAATAGTACACACAACCTATATGTGACTAAAGCTGACAATCCACCAATAACCAAATAAGCCAACCTTGAATAGTACACACGACATGTGTGACTAAAGCTGACAATAGATCCTAGTCCATACGCATAGCAAGTTTTAGAAAGAATATAAAGGCGATAATAGTCCACGTAAAATAATTTGCACGTTTCTCACCCCAAGTATTGAAAACATAGTTCAAGAAAAAGTGGGGCTATGACTCACCTCAAGTCCAGAAAATAGCAAGAAGAAGTCGGTAGAAATAAGATGTATGATAACTCACAAAACAGCAACTACGGACTTGGCACGACCTAACAATATTAACTCTTTCAGAAATCATTTCCTCAAATTTATAATATTCCCAAACCCGGACGAGAATCCGTTTTATTTCCGAAAATCTATTTCGTATTAGTTTGGTGTATTTGCGTTTGGTATCCATACGGGTAGTGGGTCGACTCAAAACAAACCAAAAAGATCACATAAGGAATAATAAAATAAACTATGGATCTAATATTAGCCCAATATATCATTTAAATAAATCGCCGAAGCTTATCAAATCCGTCGATTTGATAATCCTCATATTTATTTACGTAACATACCGTTCCAAGATTACACCCAACCTAAAGCACATAGCACATAATTACTATATAGTATATATCATAGTTTAATAAATTCCTCATATATATCGTCAAATTGGCCAGATTTCCCGATATATACACTCGCAATTTATTACACTTTACATATACTACAACCTATGGGCGTCGTAGGATACGATGCCCATTAATATATTCATTTCATATAACCAAATAACCCGGTTCAACCTTACGGTTAAGTGGTTATTTAGTTATAGAAAACGTGTATATTAATCGTCATATATCCGTGACAACATGAACGTCACAAATAGCAACTTACCTGGACCCGAGTGATAACGATTTCGCATAACTCAATAAGTTTATCCGTTATATATCCGAAACGACATTTTATTAACCGTTTAATAATTGTCGGGAGTTTCCCGTTTTATAACACACTTTTATAGTAATAATACGTTCAATAATATTACGCCACTTTCGTAGCCTAATATATATCTAATTGTATTATTTATAATACGACTCGTGATTATTATTATTATTAATATGCGCGCCTATATAATTATATATACGTTATTCACGTATATATATATATATATATATATATATATATATATATATATATATATATATATATATATATATATATATATATATATATATATATATATATATATATATATATTCATATAAACGTTCATATTATCAATAATTGTTATTACGAGTTTTATTATTTACATTTCAATTTTAATGGTTATCGAGTCATACGAAATGGTCACATGTCCGAGACATGACTCTCGGCTCATTGTCCAAGTCCAATATAATAAGTAAAAGTCATAAAATAACACATCTCCGTCCAAACAATCTCAATCCACGTGCTACAACATAAGGGTCCGACTACGGCACCCGACTAACCTATCTCCGTCAATCTAACGACCGTCTCACAATCGGTCCCTAATCACACTTTTCGTCAACAACTCCTCAAAACCAATAACCATTGTCGAGACCAAACGTGGTCTCGACCCACAAGTATTCGGCCAACAAATAAACCAAAACCAAAACCAAAACCAATACAAGAAGTTATTTATTAACAAGTCACATTTGGGATGGTTTACCAATCCAATCCCGGGTCTATACGACTCGAATGAGTCTCGGCTCTAAACCACGAGTCACATGGACTCGAGCCAAACATACAAATAATCACATAACTCCCATGAGCACAACAAAGTAGCCATTCGACCCATATGGTCATTCGGCAACAACAATAATAACGCGGCTAATAGCCGCGACCCACAAGGGTCGAACCACAGCAATTTCGAGCTCAAGGCTCGAACCACGACCAAACGAGAACCCCCATATGGGTCTCGACTTGGTTATACGAGCAACCATCGGAATCCCCGAGACCTCACGGGCCTCGGTTAGGCTCGGATCGAAGATCAAGCCTTCGACAACAACCAAAACTACCAAACCAATGAACCAAAGCTTCTCAAAAGCTCGATTAAAAAATAAGCCGAGAGCATAGGCTCTCGGTTCCGAGTCAACCACGTTCGAAACCAAGAACCCGGATACCAAACGTGATTTTTATCATCAAAACATCATTTCCCATCAAGATAAATTCGATTTCCATCAAAATAATCCGTGTAGCCACGGATTAGTACCAAAACGTGGCACCCAAAAACCAAAAATCAATTATTCTCACCTTCTTGGACCTCCAAATGAACGGATCTTGTAAAAGTAATAAAACTCGAATGGATTTTTAAAAGTTTGGTGGTGTTAATGGTGGTTTTAGGGTATGTATGATATACCAAATGAAAGACAATTTGGAGAGGAAGAAGATGGTGGTATTTATTTTGTAGGGTGGTCGGTGTAGCGGCGGCGGTGGCCGGTTTTGTGGTTCGGCGGCTAGGTTAAAAAGATGGGGGAGGAGATGAGTTTAGAGAGAGAGATGAAAAGTGGTGAGGGTTTGTGTGTGTGTGGGTGAACCGGACCATACACACCCTTTTATTATTATTATTTTTTTTTTGTATTGTTAATAATAATAATAATAATAATAATAATAATAATAATAATAATAATAATAATAATAATAATAATAATAATAATAATAATAATAATAATAATAATAATAATAATAATAATATTATTATTATTATTACGGTGTGGAGCGGGTGATATGGGTAAATGTAAAAACATGTGACCCGAACCCGAATTCGTTTCAAACTTCAATATCTCTCGAAACCATCTCGTAATTAATTAAAATATAGTCGGACTCGTTAAGACGAATCATAAACTTTTGTTAGGTAATCCTAGTGCCAAAGTCAACGTAGTACCAAGTGAGAATTCAAATATACATCACCGAGCATTAAATCCAAAAATGAATTATGAACATAATTCACGAATTTCCATAACGACATTAATTAAAAATATCCATAACATAGGTCTTACAAGTTCGTTGTGAAATGAAAATTTCAAATAAAAATTATAAACGAACTTAAATCGTAATGCGGGTTTTTAAAATAGCTCCCTAAACTGCCGGTTGTCACATCCTCCCAGTCTCAGAAGGAAACCCGTCTCGGGTTTCACTCGGAAAAATTCATCTACGAAGTGAAAAGCTTCGGATATCTCTTCCTGTACTCGTCCTCACGTTCCCACGTAAATTCTGGTCCATGTCGGGAATTCCAGCGAACCTTGACGAGCGAAATGCGACTTCGCTTGAGTCGTTTAACTTCACGATCTAAAATCTCAATCGGTTCTTCCACGAAATATCCCTCATTGGAATGACGGGCATTTCATCGGAAAGACATTTCTTCAAGTTACTGGCGTGGAACACGTCGTGAACTTTACTCAGTTCATGTGGCAATTCCAACCTATAAGCTACGGGCCCAATTCTTTCTAAGATCAAGAATGGTCCAATGTAGCGTGGGTTGAGTTTACCATGTTTCCCGAAACGTATAACACCTTTCCAAGGCGAGACTTTCAGCATTACTTTGTCTCCAACCTGGAACTCTAAAGGTTTACGTCTCTGATCGGCGTAGCTCTTCTGGCTATCTCTGGCTGCTTGCAATCGATCACGAATCTGAGCCACTTTCTCTGTAGTTTCTAAAATAAGCTCAGGGCCTGTAAGTTGGCTATCTCCAACTTCTGCCCAACCAATAGGCGAACGACACTTTCTGCCATACAAAGCTTCGAATGGTGCAGCCTTAAGACTTGTGTGGTAGCTATTATTATAGGAGAATTCCGCAAGGGGTAAATACTTCTCCCAGCCTTTACCAAAGTCTATGATGCATGCACGAAGCATATCCTCTAACGTCTGAATGGTCCTCTCACTTTGACCATCGGTTTGGGGATGATATGCAGTACTCATATCAAGCCTCGTCCCCAAAGCCGTTTGAAGTGATCGCCACAAAGCTGACGTAAAGCGACTATCACGATCCAAAATAATAGATATCGGGACTCCATGACGCGAAATAATTTCCTTCACATATAACCTCGCAAGCTTATCCACACTATCATCTTCACTAATAGCTAAGAAATGAGCAGACTTTGTCAGACGATCCACAATTACCCAGATAGCGTCACAACCGCTAGCTGTTCTCGGTAATTTGGTAATGAAGTCCATAGTAATCCGCTCCCATTTCCAGACTGGAAGTTCTGGTTGCGTTAGTAATCCTGACGGTCTCTGGTGTTCAGCTTTAACCTTAGCACATGTCAAGCACTTACTAACGTACGATGCTATATCTGCCTTCATATTTGGCCACCAATAGAACTTCTTAAGATCCTGGTACATTTTATCGGAACCAGGATGAATGGAGTACCTTGACTTATGCGACTCATGCATAATCAACTCCCGAATTCCTCCATATAAAGGTACCCAAATCCGATCCCCAAAACATAATAATCCATCCGAACGCTTAACAAATCCTTTCTCATTATCAGCCATCCCGAATATATTCTCGGCAGATCTATTTTCTGCTTTCAACGCTTCCGTTTGAGTTTCAAGTATTTGAGACGGTAATGGCGATACAATAGTCATTCCCAATGACCTAACTCGTAACGGTGGTACTCTTTCCTTTCGACTAAGAGCATCAGCGACAACGTTTGCTTTACCAGGGTGGTAGCGAATTTCACAATCATAATCGCTTAGCAACTCAATCCAACGTCGCTGTCTCATATTGAGCTCTTTTTGATTCAAGATGTGTTGTAGACTTTTATGGTCAGTAAACACAACACACTTTGTTCCGTACAAGTAATGTCTCCATATTCTTAAAGCAAAAACCACAGCACCTAACTCCAAATCATGGGTAGTGTAGTTTTTCTCATGCTTTTTGAGCTGTCGTGAAGCATAAGCTATCACCTTCTCTCGTTGCATTAACACGGCTCCCAATCCTTTATGTGAGGCGTCACAATAGACGACGAAATCCTCGTTACCTTCCGGTAACGCTAAGATATGAGCACTACACAACATTTTCTTAAGCAATTGAAACGCTTCCTCTTCTTTATCTCCCCATTCATACGTAACACTCTTTTGGGTCAATTTGGTCAATGGTTTAGCTATCTTCGAAAATCCCTCAATGAATCTTCGGTAATAACCAGCTAAACCCAAAAATTGACGGACTTCGGTTGGGGTTGTAGGTGCAGCCCAATCTTTTATCGCCTCAATCTTAGCAGGATCCACATGGACTCCTTGTCTATCAATCACATGACCCAAAAATTGTACCGTCAAAATCCAAAATTCGCATTTCGAAAACTTGGCATAAAGTTTCTCCTTCCTGAGCAATTCTAAAATGAGTCTTAGATGTTCCTCATGCTCTTTCTCATTCTTTGAATAAATCAGAATGTCATCGATGAATACAATCACAAACTTGTCTAAGTAAGGCTTACACACACGATTCATGAGATCCATGAATATTGCTGGTGCGTTAGTCAACCCAAACGGCATCACCTGAAACTCGTAATGCCCGTAACGGGTCCTGAAAGCCGTTTTCGGAATATCTTCCTCGCGAACTCGAAGTTGATGATATCCCGATCTCAAATCGATCTTCGAATACACACTCGATCCTTGGAGTTGATCGAACAAGTCATAATCAATACACATACGAAACGATCCATCCTTCTTCTTCACAAATAAGACTGGGGCTCCCCAAGGTGAAGAACTTGGTCTTATGAATCCTTTTTCGGCTAACTCCGCCAATTGTTTCGACAACTCTTCCAGTTCGGTAGGTGCAAGACGATAAGGTGCTCGTGCTACAGGTGCAGCTCCAGGTATCAACTCAATCTGAAACTCCACTTGTCTAGTCGGCGGGATTCCCAGCAAATCATCGGGAAACACATCAGGAAAATCACGAACTATAGGCACATCTCCAATGCACCTTTCCTTTTTCTTCGTCTCTCCCTTCTCAGAAATTTGGGCTAAGAAAAGGTAGCATCCCTTCTCCATTAGCTTCGGTAACTTCGTGCAAGATATAACTGCTAATCGGGATGGGCTCCTAGAATCCTTTCGGTCTCCTAATATACTTAGGACTTCCTTTCCGTATGGTACGCGCACGATCTTCTCGTCGCAAAGTATATGAGCACGATACTTCGACAACCAATCCATACCAATGATGACATCAAAACTTCCTAACGTGACGGGTAGAAGATCTATGTTGAAAGGATGGTTCAAGAAATTTAACGTACAACCGCGAATGATGGTATTAATCCTTTCTATGTTCCCATTAGCTAACTCAATATCGTATCCAATTCCTAAGGCCATCGGGGGTTTCTCTAGTAAGGGTGCAAACGTAGTGGACACAAAACTCCTATCGGCACCAGTATCAAATAGTATGGAAGCATAACGATTATTGAGAAGGAACGTACCGGTAACGACGTTCGGATCTTCTCCTCTCTCGTTCCCGAGTGCATACACTCTTCCCTGAGCAGCTCCAGCTTCCACACGTTGGTCCCCATTATCTTGTCGTCCACGGTTTCCTCCAGCTCCACGGTTTCCATAATTGTACCCATTACCACCCGAGCCTTGATTTCCACGGTTCCGCGATTCTCTACACTCATTCCTATAGTGTCCCTTCTTTCCACACCCATAACAAGTAACATCTGCCTTATTTCTCATCTCAGGAGCAGCTTGAACCATAGCAAGAGGTCGGGCTCTACAATCCCTAGCTGTGTGTCCTTTCTTTGAGCAATTCTGGCATTTCACACTACACAATCCAGTATGATGCTGGTGGCAACGATCACACTTGGGTGCATCACCGTTCTGATTCTTCTTATCTCCATTCCCAATAGCATAATCCTTAGCTTGTCTCTTGCTTCGGTGATCATTACTCTTAGAGTGACGGTCTCTCTTTCTTTTTCCATTCTTCTCCTTATCAGCTTCTTCTAATTCCAACGAATCCATAAGTTGTTGAGCAATTGTGATTGCCTCATGGATGTTTGCAGGCCTAGCAGAAATCACATCATTCCTCGTAGCTACCGGCAACCCATCAGTATACCTCTCGATCTTTTGAGTCTCAGTTTTCACCATATCTGGGCACAACAAGGCTAATTCCTGGTAACGACGATTGTAAGTCGCCATATCAGTACCTTTCACCTTGTGGTTCCAAAACTCAATCTCTAGCTTCTTGACCTCATTCCTTGGGCAATAAGTCTGAATCAGCAAAGCCTTAAATTGCTCCCAAGTCATGGCATAAGCTACATCACTCCCAACTGCATTTCGGTAGTTGTTCCACCAAGTCAAAGCTTCATCCTTGAAAGTAAAAGAAGCAAACTTTACCTTCGCATTCTCCGCACAACCACTGACATTAAACACTGACTCAGTCTTCTCAATCCACCTAACTAAGTAAACCACTCCTTCAGTTCCACCAAACTCAATGGGTCCACAAATCTTAAACTCCTTGTATTGACATCCATTAGCACGAACAGGTGGAAAAGTTCCAGCAGAATTGTTGGAATGATTTGACTCAGCTAGTAGTTCAGCAACTCTTTGCTCCACGAGTTGATTGATCAATGCTTGATCCACAGTAGGTGCATTAAGTGGAACATGATCATTGTCTCCCTGAACATCAACATTTTGATTCCTGTTGTTGCGGTTAGTAGTGTCCAGGTTGTCAGGAGTAGGGGTTTCAACATTTCGAGTAGGTCGGCGTCCTCGGCGACCAGGAGTAGTCACAGCAGGACCAGTTCTGGTAGCTCTAACAGGGTTTCGTCGTGTTGCCATTAATCTGTAACATCATACAAGTTCATGAGTCTCCAATAGAACGTATCGATATGCTCAAACAAACATTTCAACGAAACAAATCGTGGAAAGAATAGCAACAATACACCACGTAACATCAATAAAGCGAATAAGGACTCAATTTCCATAACACCCAAAATCACATAATACCATACTAATAACCATCAACCATACAATAGCGATCTAACATCGTTCCAACTAACGGATAATACAAAACGTACTAATCGTTCCAAAAGAGACGAATACTGAACAAAATACATCAAAATATGATAACTAGCTTTTCTAACCGAACACTCCTCGGTTAAGAAAGCAACAAGACAACATAATCCAAGCAACTAGCCACGCGGCTGGCGGAGGCTCCTCAACTCCTGCCTCAAGCCATCAAGATCCCTCCATAACGATCCTAGCTCCACGCTATGGGTGTCTCGGTCTCTCTTGAGGTCAGCCACCTCCTTCTCTAGCTCGGCATTCCTTTGCCATAGCTTGCGGTCGGCCTCACGAGCAGTAACAAATCCTCGCTGCAAACTATCGATATGCTCGTGGACATCCATCAAAACTCTCCTCAACTCAGTAGTCCTGCCCACAACGACAGTCAAATCAACTCTCAAATCTGCTAAAAACTCTCCAATAACTCTCTCAAGTCGATCAGATACACGTGCAACTCTCTCACTAAGCTCAGTAATCCGAGCCCACAACCTGCCAATCTCACCCAACTCTGCATGCTCAGCAGAAACCTCAGAAGATGCATCCGACTCAACGGGACTACCAGGTGGCAACTCAAACAAGAACGGATGATCAGGTGAATCAGGCTCAATCGGGTGTACAAGTGAATCAGGCTCCTCAGCCTGAGCTGGTGGTACTAACTCATCATCATCATCATCTGGCATCTCATCCTCCTGAGGGTCATCCTCCTCCTCAGGGTCATCATCATCACCCTGCTCAGCCTCCTGAGGGTCATCCTCCTCCTCACGGTCATCAGCCTCATCCTCACCCTCGTACTCCTCCTCCTCATTGGAAGAGTACCTCATCACTCGTCGTCTCCTACTAGGTGAACCATGTGGAGATGTAGTAGGTGATCTAGGACGACGACGCAATGATGTGGGTGGCGCCTCAGACAGAAGAGAGTGAGCGTCAATCTGTAAAGGTGATGGAGTAGGGCGTGCCGACATGCATGCTGTAGCTCGGTGGGCAAAGCGTGGTGCCATACGAGCCAAAGCCTGATGAAGAGTAAGCTGCCTCGATGTACCAGGGAGCCCTAGAGAAGATGAGGGTCCCTGCGTAGATGCAGCAGGTAGTGCTGAAGTAGAAGTTGTCTGTGGTACAGTAGCTGAAGACATGGCCATCTGGTAAGGGTCATCAGATGCCATAGTGAACTGTGCAGGTAAAACCGGTGCAGTAAGAATATCCTCGACGACATCGGGCATATGGGAGGCCATGGTCTGTGACAACGGCGTAGGGTAGGTGTACGTGTTTCAAAACAACTAAATCACAACTCGTAATACCATACCAAATATACTCATCAAATAGTTCAATCATATAATTTCAATAAAAGAATTTCAAACACCGCATTACTAAAATGTTTATAAAACATATAGACCATATAAATCCTCGAGAACGCCATCTTATTACTAAAATCCATAAACCTCAAATCATCTCAATAAATCCCAAATCTAACAATCATCTCAAATATCTCATAATACCTCAAATAATAGAAGATGCTTCGGCTTGGCGGGCTGGCGGGCGGTGGTCAAGGATCATTTTCTATAAAAATACGGTTATAGTTTAGGCGTTTATTTACCTAGTTCTCTATAACCTTGGCTCTGATACCAATCTGTAACACCCCCAAAATTTGATACAGCGGAAGACTCAACAAGCTTTCGGGGTGCTACGGGGATTGGTATCCAACACAAGACAATATAGAACGAGATAAAGTAAAGATAATAAAAACACAACCAAAACAGGGTTTTAAGGTTTACATTTATCCCAACATCATTCAGAGTCAGGCCCAAAATTAAATAACAGTAGGTCCAAATTTAGTTATCAGAGTTTAGAAAAATAGATTCATAAACCGTGTGCCTTGGCCGAGCCTTCCATTCCAAGCATGCATCTCAACACTTAATTACCTGAGAAAACGTGCTAAAAGTCAGCTTTCGCTGGTGAGATCATAGGTTTAAATTCATCTAACAATATAGTGGACATATACGCAAAACGCTTGCTAGCTAGACTAAGGATTCGCTAAAAGCCTGCGGATACCCTCCGCTCCAACATAACACACGGATACCCTCCGTACTAACATAGATATTCGGGTAACCCCCGCAATACCAAAAATACTCGGATAACCTCCGAAGCATTAATAACCTATAGGTGCACACTATAGTATCTAAATAAGTCAACCTTGAATAGTACACACAACATATATGTGACTAAAGCTGACAATTCCAAATAACCAAATAAGCCAACCTTGAATAGTACACACAACCTATATGTGACTAAAGCTAACAATCCACCAATAACCAAATAAGCCAACCTTGAATAGTACACACGTCATGTGTGACTAAAGCTGACAATAGATCCTAGTTCATACGCATAGCAAGTTTTAGAAAGAATATAAAGGCGATAATAGTCCACGTAAAATAATTTGTACGTTTCTCACCCCAAGTATTGAAAACATAGTTCAAGAAAAAGTGGGGCTATGACTCACCTCAAGTCCAGAAAATAGCAAGAAGAAGTCGGTAGAAATAAGATGTATGATAACTCACAAAACAGCAACTACGAACTTGGCACGACCTAACAATATTAACTCTTTCAGAAATCATTTCCTCAAATTTATAATATTCCCAAACCCGGACGAGAATCCGTTTTATTTCCGAAAATCTATTTCGTATTAGTTTGGTGTATTTGCGTTTGGTATCCATACGGGTAGTGGGTCGACTCAAAACAAACCAAAATGATCACATAAGGAATAATAAAATAAACTATGGATCTAATATTAGCCCAATATATCATTTAAATAAATCGCCGAAGCTAATCAAATCTGTCGATTTGATAATCCTCATATTTATTTACGTAACATACCGTTCCAAGATTACACCCAACCTAAAGCACATAGCACATAATTACTATATAGTATATATCATAGTTTAATAAATTCCTCATATATATCGTCAAATTGGCCAGATTTCCCGATATATACACTCGCAATTTATTACACTTTACATATACTACAACCTATGGGCGTCGTAGGATACGATGCCCATTAATATATTCATTTCATATAACCAAATAACCCGGTTCAACCTTACGGTTAAGTGGTTATTTAGTTATAGAAAACGTGTATATTAATCGTCATATATCCGTGACAACATGAACGTCACAAATAGCAACTTACCTGGACCCGAGTGATAACGATTTCGCATAACTCAATAAGTTTATCCGTTATATATCCGAAACGACATTTTATTAACCGTTTAATAATTGTCGGGAGTTTCCCGTTTTATAACACACTTTTATAGTAATAATACGTTCAATAATATTACGCCACTTTCGTAGCCTAATATATATCTAATTGTATTATTTATAATACGACTCGTGATTATTATTATTATTAATATGCGCGCCTATATAATTATATATACGTTATTCACGTATATATATATATATATATATATATATATATATTCATATAAACGTTCATATTATCAATAATTGTTATTACGAGTTTTATTATTTACATTTCAATTTTAATGGTTATCGAGTCATACGAAATGGTCACATGTCCGAGTCATGACTCTCGGCTCATTGTCCAAGTCCAATATAATAAGTAAAAGTCATAAAATAACACATCTCCGTCCAAACAATCTCAATCCACGTGCTACAACATAAGGGTCCGACTACGGCACCCGACTAACCTATCTCCGTCAATCTAACGACCGTCTCACAATCGGTCCCCAATCACACTTTTCGTCAACAACTCCTCAAAACCAATAACCATTGTCGAGACCAAACGTGGTCTCGACCCACAAGTATTCGGCCAACAAATAAACCAAAACCAAAACCAATACAAGAAGTTATTTATTAACAAGTCACATTTGGGATGGTTTACCAATCCAATCCCGGGTCTATACGACTCGAATGAGTCTCGGCTCTAAACCACGAGTCACATGGACTCGAGCCAAACATACAAATAATCACATAACTTCCATGAGCACAACAAAGTAGCCATTCGACCCATATGGTCATTCGGCAACAACAATAATAACGCGGCTAATAGCCGCGACCCACAAGGGTCGAACCACAGCAATTTCGAGCTCAAGGCTCGAACCACGACCAAACGAGAACCCCCATATGGGTCTCGACTTGGTTATACGAGCAACCATCGGAATCCCCGAGACCTCACGGGTCTCGGTTAGGCTCGGATCGAAGATCAAGCCTTCGACAACAACCAAAACTACCAAACCAATGAACCAAAGCTTCTCAAAAGCTCGAATCAAAAATAAGCCGAGAGCATAGGCTCTCGGTTCCGAGTCAACCACGTTCAAAACCAAGAACCCGGATACCAAACGTGATTTTTATCATCAAAACATCATTTCCCATCAAGATAAATTCGATTTCCATCAAAATAATCCGTGTAGCCACGGATTAGTACCAAAACGTGGCACCCAAAAACCAAAAATCAATTCTTCTCACCTTCTTGGACCTCCAAATGAACGGATCTTGTAAAAGTAATAAAACTCGAATGGATTTTTAAAAGTTTGGTGGTGTTAATGGTGGTTTTAGGGTATGTATGATATACCAAATGAAAGAGAATTTGGAGAGGAAGAAGATGGTGGTATTTATTTTGTAGGGTGGTCGGTGTAGCGGCGGCGGTGGCCGGTTTTGTGGTTCGGCGGCTAGGTTAAAAAGATGGGGGAAGAGATGAGTTTAGAGAGAGAGATGAAAAGTGGTGAGGGTTTGTGTGTGTGTGGGTGAACCGGACCATACACACCCTTTTATTATTATTATTTTTTTTTTGTATTGTTAATAATAATAATAATAATAATAATAATAATAATAATAATAATAATAGTAATAATAATATTATTACGGTGTGGAGCGGGTGATATGGGTAAATGTAAAAACATGTGACCCGAACCCGAATTCGTTTCAAACTTCAATATCTCTCGAAACCATCTCGTAATTAATTAAAATATAGTCGGACTCGTTAAGACGAATCATAAACTTTTGTTAGGTAATCATAGTGCCAAAGTCAACGTAGTACCAAGTGAGAATTCAAATATACATCACCGAGCATTAAATCCAAAAATGAATTATGAACATAATTCACGAATTTCCATAACGACATTAATTAAAAATATCCATAACATAGGTCTTACAAGTTCGTTGTGAAATGAAAATTTCAAATAAAAATTATAAACGAACTTAAATCGTAATGCGGGTTTTTAAAATAGCTCCCTAAACTGCCGGTTGTCACACATAGCTTATTCACGGTTTGTTTCTTGATAAAAATGCATTCTCTTTGTATCTTTAATATAATGCGTATGCATATAATAGTTTCCTTTTAACAATAAAGTTTGATTAAGTAAAAAGAAAAAGAACTATACAAAAAGTTTTAAATGGGTATTGATTGAGTAACAAATATTTTCATGCAATCAGCCCTTAAAAATTGTTATAACACACTAAAAAAGTACCAATATATAGACTAGTTTCAAATAAATACAGGATTTCTAAGAGCATCACTTGTAGTCTAAGCATAGATTGTGTTAGAGTTGTCACGTAGCTTTTCATCTATAACCTAGATGATATACTAAGCACCAAAATAGGCTCCTCGTCACTTGAGTTATAGGATCCTCGTCCTCACAATTTTTTAATTTTTTAATTTATTAAATAAAACAACACATTTTTGTTAAACTAAAACTAATTGATACAACAAGATATAAAAATAATATATAGAAAAGATAGAATCTAGTGATCAAGGCTTCAAAAAAAATCGTGATAACACCGCACGGCGGCGGCGCTAGAGCCTATGGCACCACCACCGGTATGATGGCTCGCTTAGGTGGACAACGCGGGCGAAACGCAACCATACCGATTGAGCTAATAAGACTTTGTTTTCAATGCAATAAAGCAACTATGTATACATGGGACCGGGAGAAACACGAATCACACAAGGTCTTATCTTCATTGATCAATTATTCATTTCAGCTGGAGCAAATGGTGGCATCGCGACTCTTTGATTCTGTCTAGCCATATTTCCATGCCATCCTGAACGTGACGAATAAGAACTTAAACCAGATTCTAAATGGACGTGTAGTATACTTGTGCATATTAGCTTATTTATTAGAAGCAAGAGAGAAATTTTTACCAAGAGACATATCAAATCCACGATGCTTAAGTTCACGATACTCTTGGCATAAGGAACATGATGCACAACAACAATGATGAATGCAATCATTGCAGGGTCCGCCGGCCAACATGTATTGTTGTCTCATTTTAGACCGATACATACAAGAATATATCCATTGACATCCAGTGAGTAGAGCAAGTACTGTGTAAAGAGTTCCGTGTACTGCACAAGCTGGTGTTACATGTAAAAAGAAAACTATCAGTGACCAAGGTAACATAGAATCATCAACCAACATGTTGTAGTTTCAAGTCTCGACTGAGACATGTATGCAATATTGGTTTTCTCCAACCTTGGCGTGTTTTCTTGTACGTTTACATGATATATGACTTATTTTTGTACCATAAATTGTTGTACGGATTAAAACTTACAAGTAGTTCCCTTGTCAACGATCTCCGCAATTTGTCCGAAAGTAATGCATGGACAGCACCACGTAATGCAACCTACAGATTGTTAAGATAGAATGCGAAACATTAACAAACAACTTGTTAAAATTGTTTGTACAAAATTATTAGTCAATATCTTTTTTTTTTTTTTTTTTTTTTTTTTTTTTTTTTTTCAAAACAAACAAACACAACATAAGAATCTCATTAAACTTGCAACCTCTTAGTTAGGGACATAACCATCTTGTGGATACAAATGGACTAAAGGTAAGAGATGCGATCCCCTACAAAGGGGTGTAATTCTACAAAGTCTAAAAAGGAATCTCACCAAAATCAATCCAACCGCTCTCATTCAAAAAAAAAAAAAAAAAAAAAAAAAAAAAAAAAAAAAAAAAAAAAAAACGCGACTTTCCTAAAAAAGGTTAAAACGGTAATTTACCCCACTTCTATCTTCCCTCAAAACCGCTCACTCTCACTCACAATTTCACGCACAATTTTATTTTCCGATCATTTTTTCTCAAAAATTGCAATATAAATTTGAGGAAAAATTAGGGTTTCATTTTCCGATCATTTTCCGTTCAAAATAATGAATCCAACTGGTAAGGAATAGATTAAATTGAAAAAATTAGGGTTTCATTCATGTTTTAATTATTTTTTTAACTGCATGCGTAATTTTTAGAAAAAAAATGAAAAAATGTATTTGCTTTTAAAAAATATGCATTTTATTATTATTTTTAATTTTAGATTTTGAAAAAATTAGGGTTTCATTTAGATTTTTTAGAATATAAAATGCATGCAAAAAGAATTAGGATTATTTTATCAGTTTATTTATTTATTTTGATAATATGATTTTGATTTATTATTATTTTTTATTTAGAATCTGGAAGAGAAAAGAGCCCAACATTGTCAGAAAAGAGATCGAAACGATTCCAAGACCGGCCAGCTTTTACAGGTTTTTAAAAGTTTTTGGTTCATCAATTATTTTGCCGATTATCAATTGCCGATTATCATTAGTTAGAAGTGTATAATAAATAAAAATGAGGTTCAGCAGTTAAAATAGATGAAAAAAGTGTTTGTAACTTGATAGAAATATGGTTCATCAGTAGAATAATTGTTAAAATAGATTACAATGAGGTTCATCAGTGATTAGAATAGTTATCTGGTTAGATTAGACGTTGTGGATAAATTTTGTTAAAAATAGATTAAGAATAAGGTTCAGCAGTTAAAATAGATGAAAAAAGTGTTTATAACTTTATAGAAATATAGTTCATCAATAGAATAATTGTTAAAATAGATTACAATGAGGTTCATCAGTGATTAGAATAGTTATCTCGTTAGATTAGACGTTGTGGATAAATTTTGTTAGAAATAGATTAAGAATAAGGTTCAGCAGTTAAAATAGATGAAAAAAGTGTTTATAACTTGTTAGAAATATGGTTCATCAGTAGAATAATTGTTAAAATAGATTACAATGAGGTTCATCAGTTATTAGAATAGTTATCTGGTTAGATTAGAAGTTGTGGATAAATTTTGTTAGAAATAGATTAAGAATAAGGTTCAGCAGTTAAAATAAATGAAAAAAGTGCTTATAACTTGTTAAAAATATATTAAGAATATGGTTCATCAGTAGAATAACTTGTTAGAAATAGATTAAAAAAAGGTTCATTAGTAGAATAACTTGTTAGAATATATTAAAAAGAGGTTCATCAGTGATTACTTGTTAGAATATATTAAAAAGAGGTTCATCAGTGATTACTTGTTATCATTGTACAATTAGTACTAACTTGTTAGAATAAATTGAAAAGAGGTTCATCAGTTGTTATTTAGAATAAGGTTCAGCAGTTAAAAATTATATGAAAAAAAAATTTATAGTTATTTTTCATTGAAAGATTGTTCATCAGTTGTTTTTTTTTATTGTATAGGAAAGAAGCCTATGACGTTAACAATATATTCTCCAAGTGATGACGACTTTGTTGAACACGCGTTTACTAATAAAAGAACTCGGGGTTCATTGAAAGCTGATCAACCACTTCCTAAAAGAACACGGGGTTCATCAAATCCTGAAATCGCTGCTAAATCTTCCAAACCTTCAAAACCATCAGGTTCATCAAAAACTAATAAACCTGTTCTCTCTGAAGACCTTAAGCCTGGATTAAGTCTTCGACAAATTCTCCCACCTAACCTAAAAATTTTTCCAAATGTTCTAATAAAAAATTTTCCCGGTCCATTATATGAAACAATTAAGAAAATAACAACGGACCAAAAAGAGGCAATATCAAGAATGGGTTTTAAATCATTGTTAGACTTTGAAATTAATGTCATGCCAAGTCGTTTAGGGTATTGGTTGCTTGAGAGGTTTGATGCTGAATCTGGAAATCTAACCGTCTTTGGTGATACTATACACATAACACCTGAGTTAACCCACCATACCTTCGGATTCCCAATGGGTCAGTATGCAGTTGATGTGCGTGATGTTGTTAAGGAAAGATCAAATGAAGCATACATAGAATGGAAAAAACAATTCAAAGGTGTTCCTAGACTTTATGCAAACAAGGATTTGATGCCGGTAATTAAGAATCAAATTAGGAAAAATGATAGTGGAGACATATTTTTGAAGAACATAATATCATTGTTTTGTACTATTTTGTCTTATGTGGGAACGATGGGGACTTTGAATATTGGATTCATCCCTTCTCTTACTGATATGGATCTTGTGAAACAATTGGACTGGTGCGAGTATGTGCTACATAATTTGAAGGACGAAAGGAAAAATTGGAGACCGGGAACAAGATTCTATGGTCCAATCTTGCTATTGGAGGTAATTACTATATACTTTATGTTCATCAGTTAATTTATAGGTTCATCAATTAGGTTATAGGTTCATCTGTTAGATTATAGGTTCATCAGTTAGTTTATCAGGTTCATCAGTTACATTTTTCTTAATTTAAGATTTACACTTAAAATTGCAGGTTATATTTGCCAATTCGCTGCTGAAGAAACCAAAATACCTAGCGTTTAATTACTGGAAAACAGAAAATTTGGAAGAATTGGAAGAGATGATGTTTGGCAAAATAAAGAAAGGAAGAGCTCCTAAAGCTGAAAAAGTGAAGAAAAAAGAAGAACCGGAAGAAGATCAAGAAGAAGAAAATAATGATGAGGAAAATAAAGAAGAAGAAGATCAAGAGGATGATGATGCAGAGGAAGATGATGATGAAGATAATAATGATATTGAAGCTGCAGAAAATAATGATGATGATGATTCAGAGAACTTTGATGAACAGCAGATAGAGAATGCTGGAGCAGAGATTCAATTGGAGGAAGAACCGAGGGGTGATGATGAAGACAAGATTGAATTCTCATATGAAGCTAGATCAAATTGGACTAGAGCTCATTTGAAGGATCACTCTCCTGTAAAGCCTGCACTACTCATGATTGAAGGTATGATCTATTATTTTATTTGGTTCATCACTTACTGTCCCGTATAATGTGTTTTTTTATGGATGATTGAATCTTTACACATTGTGTCTAAATTCAGATGCTAATATTGTGCCGATAAAAGATAGCGATGAGCCAGTAAAAAAAAAGAAGATTAGAAGAAAGAAACAAAAAACAAATGCTGATGAACCTTCTAATATAGGTATACATTTTACTATATGTTCATCAGTACTTTTTGTATGTGTCATCTTAAAAAAATGACATATTTTTTTATTTTATTTTATTTATTTTTTATTTATTTATTTATTTTTTTTTCAGATGTCAATCAAGGGAACAATTCAGAAAGGGAAGGTTCGATGCCTATAGAAGGTACACAAATTATAATCTGATGAACCTTATATTATATTCTTATTTTAAACATTTACCTAAAATAAGTTGTATCTAAAATTAGTGGCTGATGGACCAATCCTTCTAAGGCTGGAAGACAAACCACAAGAAGCAGAGGGGGGAAATGATCAAGAAGGTATGTATATAGACATTATTTATATTATATTATTGTTTTATAAGTAAATTTTTGTTATAAGTAAAAATTTGATGAACCTCAAAAATTTGTTGAAAATCTTGATGAACTTGAATATGTAAAATCTGATGAACTTGAACATTTGATGAACTTGAAAAAAAATAACTTTTATAATCTGATGAACCTGTTATAACTTATGAAAAATGGTGTAAAACATGTAGGAAGAAAACAGAAAGCAAAAAGGAGTTCACTATCTCCTAAAAACCGCTATTCGATGAACATGTGCAAAAACATTGTTGGATACAAAAAGAAAAGAACATCAAAATCTCCAAAGACAGATGACGTTGGTGAGCAAGTGCCTAATGTTCATATAGATGATATTGAGGAGCATCAATGGGTTGATCAACAGGGTAAAAATCTATTATGTTTCATAACTTACATATTATCTGCAAAAATTTTGTATATATTTGAATTTCTTATAATTGGTTCATCAATTAGCAGATGATGATATTCAAATGATCGGAACAAATGAGGATATTCAAACGACCGGAAGTGATGAAAACACTGAAGTTGCTGAACCAATTACCGGAACCGATCAAACACCTGAAAATGGAAATGATGAACCTTCATCCTCAAGTATTAAGCTCACCCAACAACAGTTATCCGCAATGATTTTAGAATTTCAAGGGGAGTATTCCCAATTCAAATCAGCTGAGGTAAAATATATATAAACTTTAAAATGTTATTTGATTATAGGTTCTTCAAATATAGGTTCATCAGTTAATATAGGTTCATCAGTTTTAAGTTAATAAAGGTTCAAAGACTTAATTGATTATATTAATGACAGGAATTCAGTCACTCACTGAGGAACATGTTATGCTTATTTCAAGAGATGAAAATTAATATTGATGACATGCTAAGGGCTGGATTGGAGATGTACCCTGGAAATGAATCGTTGTTTGAAGTCCGAGACTGGATGAACAGTTTGGTAAACAGGACAACTTTTGAGAGCTCACAAACTGAAGATGAGAGCTCAATGCTGATGATAACGATGGGTGATGATAAGGATGCCTCCGAGGCAAAGGAAGCATCTAAACAAACTGATGAACCTCAAACAAAGGATGGCTCCGACGCTAAGGTTGCATCTAAGCAAACTGATGAACCTCAAATGAATCATGGCTCTGAGTTAACAGGTGAACCTCAGACGGACAAACAAGTTGAGTTAACGTTAACTCAAATGTTCATGGATCCTGCCTTTTTGAAAGAATATGAAAAGATTGAACGTCAGGTAATAACCTTATTGATGAACTTATAACTGATTTGTTTTATGAACTTATAATTTATTGATGAACTTATTAATTAACTTACTGATGAACATATAAAACAGTTGCATAGGCCAGAATTCCCGATATTCAATATGGAGCAATTTGAGAATAAGTCTTTGCCTTTGGTTTTGTATGAAGAAAAGAAAGACTTGGAGCAGTTATTGGATGAGTTGCTCAAAAAGACACCGTTCTTGCACACATCCTCAGAAAGGTTGAGCAAGACTAGTGATGACAATCTTTGGAGAAGAATTCAAGCAGAAGCTTTAGCATTGAAAAAAACATCACAAAAACATAAGAACTCTTCCCCACAAAATAAAGAATCGCCAAAGATGATAACACCGATATCATATGCTCCCCCATCAGCAGAAGAAAAATTAAAATGTGAAGTACTAGATGAAGGTTTTTCCACGCCTCTAAAAGCCACGCCACTTAATTCTTTCAACACAATTGCTCGAAAGCTTAAAGTTCCTCAAACGGAAAAGAATATCAAAGAAGGTGAAGAAGGTCAAGAAGACTTGGAAAATATAAGAGAAAAAAGAAAAACAAAGCCTACTGAATCTCTAAAATCTCCGTATTTACAAAGAGTCGTTGTGATGAAGAACAAAGTACAAGACAATGAAAGAAAGGTGGCTGAAACAATATTCGCTGCAAGAGGAGATCTCGAGTAAGTAATATATATTAGGTTCATCAATTTAAAAATAATATTTCTATAATAAGTAGCTTCTTTATTTTTCTAAAATATTACCTTAAAATGAAATTGCAGTGATGTGTTATTTCATTCATACTTTGTTGACGGTCAAAGAATCCACTTTGAGAGCTTCAAAGAAGGGAATGAAATTAGTTCAGGAGTGATTGATATGTGGGCGTATATACATACATGGCAGAAGAGAAAAGGAACGTAGGATCATTGAAGAAGCTATATGCCCACACATCAATGATTGTAAGTTACAAAAATCTTTATCAATTATGATTCAATATTTGAAATCATGTACATATGCAAAAATCTTGACTTATATTGATGAACCTCAGACAAAAGAAATGGCCAATCTGTCTCACAACTCGAGAGCACTCACACAAAAGTTTAATGAAAACATGAAGAATCTTTTGTTTTTGTCTGTTTATGGATCTATCAGAGACATTGACCTGGTAAGCACTTCTATTTTACTAATTTGTTTTAAGATAAATAACTGATGAACCTTAAAAAAACTGATGAACCTTAATAAAACTGATGAACCTATAGTTAATTGATGAACCTCTATCTTTAACAGGCGCTTTTCCCGATGATGCTCGGTGACGATCACTACTACGTCGTCTGTTTCAACTTGAAAGAACCTCAAATCCATATTCTTGACAACATGCATCACAATCAATTAGTCAAGGATAGATATCAGAAAAAGCTGGTTAATTTGGTAAGAATGTTAGGTATATTAAATGTATGTTCATCAACATAGTTAAATTGAATCTCATTGTTTTTAATTTATTATTACAGAGATTTCAATTTATAAAGTTCTTGAAAGACAATGGGCATCCAAATTATCAAGCACTGAACAACTACAAAGTGGATCATATCAAATTGCCATGGGAAACCAAAAACAATTTCATTGATTGTGGAATTTTTGCCATGAGACACATGGAAACTTATTCAGGGAAAAAAGACTTTGATGCTGGGTTTGTAAAAGAAGGTGCTGAACAAGACAAACAGCTTGAAGACTTGAGAAAGAAGTACATGTCAAAGATTCTATTGTCCGACTACAATGAAAACAGACATGTAGTGGAGAGCGAGGTAGAAGAATATCATCGTTTACCTCTGAAGGAAAAGCGAACGCTCCAGCAGATGTCAAAAAAGAATATTGCAGAACGTGCCAACGATTATTTCGAACGGGAAGCTAGTGCTCTTCTTCAACAGACCTAAAAACAATTTGATCTAATAGTTTGTTATCGTTAAAATTTTGGCAGTAGTAACCTAATCTAATTAGGGAATGTTCTAGTATAAATACTACTTTTTCGTTGGTTGTTATGGACAAGTTATTTTAGTTTAATAGAACTATCATTTTGTTATGTTAAATAAAATTGATGAACCTGAATTTACTTCTTGTTTGTTGATGAACCTTAATTTATTGATGAACCTGAAAAAAATTATTAAATTTGATTGACTTTTGATGAACTTTAATATGTAAAAAATGATAAACCTCTAAAATTTGATGAAAATCTTTTAAATGAAAGAACAGAAATTTTTTTTAGAAACTTTGATAATTATAATGACACTGTTATAATTTAAAATTGATGAACCTCTAAAATTTGAAGAACTTTTATCTCAACTTTATAAGTAAAACTGATGAACTTTATAATAGAAAAAACTTTACAAGTAAAACATCACATTTATTTGTATAATAGAAAAATCAAAGTTACTTTGATCACTCTTATCAAACTAACACCACATTTATTAAGTAACTACACAAGCAGTCTTCTCAGCCAACTTCGCGTTCCTAGCAGCAGTCTTCTCAGCCAAATTCGCCTTCCTAGCAGCAGTTTTCTCAGCCAACTTCGCATTCTTGGCAGCCAATCTCGCCTTCTGCTTCATCTCCTTCGCAGCAGCCTTTTCACTAGCTTTCTTAGCAGTAATTTGAGCTTTTATGGCATTGCATTTCGCCTGGTTATGATCGTTCATACTAGATTTGCAGGTTGTACAGTTCTTCTTTCTACGCTTCCCACTAGCAATAAGTGAACGTTCAACACTGCTCTTAATCCTCTTTCGCGAACCCTTAGTACTAACCTGTTTTGGACCAAAAAACAAAAATGATCAAAAAATATGTTGAACAATTGATAAACAACTGATGAACCTATAAAAACTGAAAAACTATGATAACTGATGGGCCTAGGATAACACATATAATAACTGATGAACCTATGTTGATGAAAAAATATGTTGAACATCTGTTTAACCTATGATAACTGATGAACCTATAATAACTGATGAACCTATAATAACTAGAAAAATAACTAAATTGCAAAAATTTAACTTGTTCATCAACTAACCTAGATAACAAAAAAGAGAATGAATAGTCTAACCTATAAAAACTGATGAACCTATAAAAACCGAAAAAACTATGATAACTGATGGGCCTACAATAACACAGAACAAAAAACTGATGAACCTATATTAAATGATGAACTTATATTAAATGATGAACCTATATTTGATAAACCTATGATAACTCCTAAATTATAACATAAATCTGATGAACCTATAATAACTAATGAACCTATAACAACTGATGAACCTATAATAACTATAAATATAACTAAACTTCAAAAATTTAACATGTTCATCAACTAACCTAGATAACAAAAAAGAAAATAAATAGTCTAACCTGCTTTGGAACATTCACAATAATCTCATCCGGTTGCGACACACCAAGAATAGAAGCAATCCTATCCCGTTTAGTAGTCTTTGGAGGTATAGGAACATCAGCATCTGCCTTCGCCATTAACTGAACCTGATGATCTCTAAACTTTTGCAGTAGCTCAGGATCATTAGCATAACGATTCACACAATACTCGACTGATCTAAATATCTCACGCAAGATCATATCAGGACTGTCACCGGTGGCTTGAATGACTGATGGAGGTGGTAATGAATCTTTTGACCAACGCCTAAGCACGTACTTCTTGGGAAAGTTTTTAACATTTGAAAACCGAATCACATAAAAGATATGACGACATAACAGTCCATATGACTCAAAACGTTTGCACGTACACTGATAAAACTCTTCAGCTGGTTTACACAAAACCTGAAAAAAAAGGTAGTACATACATTATCTGAGTACAAAAAAACATGATAAAAGGCAATGATGAACCTCATTCTTATCTACAATGACTGATGAACCTCATTCTAATATACAATGACTGATGAACCTGATTCTGATATACAATGACTACTGAACATCATTATTATCTACATGCATTATCTAATCTACAATGACTGATGAACCTAATTCTAATCTACAATGACTGATGAACCTCATTATTATCTACATACATTATCTGATTACAAAAAACATGATAAAAAGCAACGATGAACCTCATTATAATCTACAATGACTGATGAACCTCATTCTGATCTACAATGACTGATGAACCTCATTATTATCTACAATGACTGATGAACCTCATTCTTATAAAATTAAAAAAAAAATAATGAAACAAAACTGTATGTATAAAAAGATGTTACCTCATAAAAAACATCATACTGTGGTTTCCCTTTCACTATACGATGTCGCCTAGAAATCTGCTCATCTTCGCCAGTATCTTTTATAACAAATTTTTTTCCAGAATCATCATCCGAAACACTAATCGACATACAAGAAATCACAGAAGCATAAATCTCATTTTGAACATCAAAGAAAATGGACCGAGTGTATAATTCTGATGCCTCCTTCTCTAATTGAAGTTCTGTGTGCATATCTGGAATAGTATACCAACTGTCATGATCATTTTTACGTTGAGCAAAACTTTGACAACCCACCACACTCTCAAAATGATTATAAAATTCCCATAAAGTCAAATCAATACTCGTCAAGCGACCGTACGCATTGTTTTCACTCTCAGACCTAGAAGAAGTACGCATCAAACCCGACATCAACTCATCCCTGTAATAGGCTGGAATCCATTTAAACCTCAAATCATACATATCAGAAAGCCATTTGTGACTCTTCAAATCGAAATCAACTAATAATTTCTCCCACAAAGCTTCAAACTCATCAGGCTCTATTCTATCAGTCCAAACAATATCCGATATTCTTCGTTTAAAAGTTTCATCTTTAGCTAGATCAGGACCAACCTACAAAAATCAAGATGAACCTTATTGTATAAATGATGAACATTATTATATAAAAAAACTAACTGATGAACATTATTATATAAATGATGAACATTATTCTATCAGTCCAAAACAATATCCCATAAAATGATGAACATTATACTGTAAAACTATCTGATGAACCTTTAAATTATAAGTAACTAATAAAAAAAAATAATTAAAAAAAAATACATTGATGAACATACCTTTGAAGTCAACTTCTGCATGATATGCCACATGCATAATCTATGACGAGATAACGGGAAAACTGTCTCTATAGCAACTTTCATTGATGCGTCTTGATCAGTAACAATAACCTTTGGTGCTCGCACGAAGGCTCTTTGAAAACATTCAAGCAACCAAATGTAAGATTCTTTAGTCTCCGACGACAGCAACGCAGCTCCATATGTAACACAATTATTATGATTGTCGATCCCAGTAAATGGTACAAAAACCATTTTGTACCTATCAAAAATAAATGATAAACATTATTATAAAACCGATGAACCGTTATAATATAATTGATGAACCATTTCAATTCAATACCTTTCAACAACATCAGTTTATACAATCAAATACAGCAGCTTTATAATACTGATAAATTTATTTACACCAACTTTAAAAAATTTTGTTTAAAAAAATACTGATGAACCATTTAAATTCAACAACATCAGCTTATAACAATCAAATACAACAACTTTAAAAAAATTAAATGTTTCTAGCTTCAAATGTTTCCCCAGAAATGGTCGCTGGTGACTCTGCGTAGGCTTTGAAACTCATTAATAATCTCAAAACACACATAAACTGCCAGAACAAGATGATGTGCAACGCGAATTAACTTTTATACCGTTGACCATCATCTTGTTGCAGCAAAGTTTTTGAGTGTTTGAGCTTATCAATGAGTTTCAAAAAGCTACTCACACTCACCCAACGACCACTCCGGGGAAACAATTCAAGCTAGAAACATGACCTATTACACTCATTTCAACAGAATTTAAAAGATATGAAAGAGATAAAGAGATAGGATATGTGGGGTAGAGGAAAAAATATAGAATAGTTGGGATGGAGGATTTTCTGATAAAGAGATAGGATATGTGGGGTAGAGAGATAAGAAAAGTGGATTTTCTGATAAATAGATAAGATACGTGGGGTACAATCAAATAACAATATCTATCTTATCTTAAAATACAGATGAACCTATTAATTAAAAGATGTTCATCAGTTGAAAAATAAAAAACATATATAAAATGAACTTACTTATTAGTCTTAAATGTAGCATCAAATGACATAACATCGCCAAAAGCATAATAATTCCTTTTTGCGTACTCATCGGCCCAAAAAAGATTCGTCAACGCGTTATTCTCACCAGTTTGATACTCAAATGAAAAATTAGGATGAAAATCCTTCTTGTTCAATAACATCTCAACTAACATCTGAGCATCATTCTTACCAATGAAATCAAGCACATCTCTCCTATAGTTTTTACAATCAACCGAACTAACCCCAATAAAATCGTAGTCCCCATAAATCTGCCTAAGTAAATGAAAGCCCTTCACTGGACCAAGATTCACTTGAGATGCTTGATATAGAAAAACTTGTTGAGTATAAGAAACATCACGAGACGAAACCAGAAAAACACTATCTTCCTGACTAACTAGGCTATGGTTATGACCCTCAACAAATTCATAACACCAATATCCTTTTCCTTCAACATACCTCACACGTAAAACAGCCTTACAATCAGTACGCTTAGATGGATGTTTCCTATGTTTTCTCTTTGATCCAACTTTCTTTGGGGCAGGATTTATACCTTCTTTACTACAAACAAAATATTGCAGATCAGGATTATTGTCCTTATTCTTCGTAGATTTATAATGTTGACCTAAACGAATCTCAAAACCAGCTCTTTTTGCATAATCTTTGTAATACTCATAAGCCTGCTCCAGAGAATGATACATGATACCATAAGCCGGCTTCTCACCATCAGGAATATCAGGAATCCATAACTTCTCACCCCCCTCCTCAGAAACAATACCAACAGAATATGGAACAACTTCATAATCATCATCTGAAAAAAAATATATACAATGAATGACTGATGAACCAAAAACACTTTATCACTGATGAACCTCATTATTATATATTATTACAATCAATAATTGATGAACCAAGACAAATAAAATTGATAACATTTTATAACTAATGAACCTCATTTTAATCCATTCTAAAAAGTTATTCTAATGAATCCACAGCCTCTAATTAAACCACGATAAATAGCAATTACTGATGAACCTCATTTTAATCCGTTCTAAAAAGTTATTCTAATGAATCCACAGCCTCTAATTAAAACCACAATAACTAGGAATTACTGATGAACCTCATTTTAATCCGTTCTAAAAAATTACTCTAATGAATCCACAACCTATAATTAAACCATCATAACTAGCAATCACTGATAAACCTCATTTTAATCCGTTCTAAAAAGTTATTCTAATGAATCCACAGCCTCTAATTAAAACCACAATAACTAGGAATTACTGATGAACCTCATTTTAATCCGTTCTAAAAAATTATTCTAATGAATCCGCAACCTATAATTAAACCATCATAACTAGCAATCACTGATGAACCTCATTTTAATCCGTTCTAAAAAATTATTCTAATGAATCCGCAACTTCTAATTAAACCACAATAACTAGGAATTACTGATGAACCTCATTTTAATCCGTTCTAAAAAAATTATTCTAATCAATCCGCAATCTATAATTAAACCATCATAACAAGCAATCACTGATGAACCTCATTTTAATCCGTTCTAACAACTTATTCTAATGAATCCGCAACATCTAATTAAACCACAATAAATATCAATTATTGATGAACCTCATTCTAATATGTTCTAACAAGTTATTCTAATGAATCCGAACCTCTAATTAATCCAGAATAACGAGAAATAACTAATGAACCTCATTCTAATATGCTGTGATGAATCCACATCATACTAAGCAAACAATACAGGCATAATATCTTCAAAAAACTAATTGATGAACATAATAAAAAATAACTGACTGATGAATATATAACAAAAAATAAAATTGCCTTGATTAAACACATGAGAATCACTCTCAGCCATCAGAAACTGATTTAACAATCAAAAATCCCCAAATTTGAACGGTTAAAACCCTAATTTTCTTCCAATAGACCAATTGAATACTCAAAACCCCCAATTGTCTTCCAATTAACCAATTGAATGATTAAAACCCTAATTCTATTGCAATTAAGCAATCCAACGGCTAATTCGAAGCCGATATGAACAATTAACACGATTTGAAGAAATATTAACGATTCAAATAAAGGAATATGAATTGAGAACAAAAAAGCCCTAATTTTGCAAAATATGAACAAATGAAAGAATAAAAAAAATGTAAAATTGAATGAATGAATGAATTGAATCTAAATCATTGTGTAAATTCGTTTATATATAGCCGGAAAATTGAAAGAATCAAAGAAGAGAGATCGTAAAAAGGAAAGAATATCAGATAAGAGAAAGAAGAAAGAGGGAAAGAGAGAAAAAAGCGAGAGGGAGTAAAGTTACAATACTGCCTTTTACTCTAAAAGGAACGAGGGACACGTGGCATCTCCAGAAAACTTTTTAGACTTTTTAAAATTAATCCCCTTTGCAAGGGATCCGGGGTCCTAAAGGTAAATATAGTGACGTTAAAAGCTTACAATTGCAGACATCATCGCAACAATCACAAAGGCCGGTGGACCATTTTCCGTTAGAGACCATAGGTTGCGGTGGAACAATGTTTGCGTCTTGCGCCATTGGTGGGTGAAGATATGGTGCTTGTAATGGTGACGATGTTGGCTGACCATCTGCTGCTTGTTGTGGTGGCCCGTTGGAATGGTGCATGATTATATAAAGTAATTGGATTGCTTAGTTTGAATGAGTAGTGATGAAGGACTGCGGATTAATATTTATAACCTTGTACGTAGGCATCAATTAAGTTGATCATGTGTCTTGGGCTATTTTCGTGAAGGTGTATATATATATATATATATATATATATATATATATATATATATATATATATATATATATATATATATATATATATATATATATATATATATATAGTAGGGATCCAGTAAGAAGTAAATTAAAATAAGAAGTGGTAAGAAGTGACCAAAACCACGCATTTGAGATGCAACGACTTTCAATAGATGCATTTCTATTCATATAGATGCAACATCTTGAGTTTCGAAAGTCAATTTAATGTATAGATGGTGCAAATTGATTTTCACGATTTTAGCACGTGCAGAGGAACAAAAAATAAGAGAAATCATGAAATGCATCTAATATATGTATATGCATCTGATTAAAAGCTATAAAACACATTATGGTGCGTTATAATGCATCTAAGATTATAGGGATGCATCTAATTTAGGTCGGTGCATCTCGGATTTGTGGTTATAGTCCTTCTTATTTTAAGTAATCTTCTTATTTGATCCTAACTCTATATATATATATATATATATATATATATATATATATATATATATATATATATATATATATATAGTGAAGCGTTCAAATGAAAAGCATTAATTTTGTGAGAACGCGAGAAGCAATCCTAGCCACTCATTTTATCCTCCTTTAACTTTAATCTAATGGATAATATTGGTTAATCAACTTTTTGAAAATTTCTTAAAAAATTTTCAAAAATTTTTAAAAAAAAATTCGAAAATGTTCAAAAAAATTTCGAAAAAAAATTTTCAAAATTTTTTTTTTCGAAAAAAATTTTTAAAAAAAAATTTTTCGAAATTTTTTTTTTTGGAATTCTTTTAGAAATTTTTTTTTCGAAAAAAATTTTTTTCGAAAATTTTTTTTCCAAATTTTTTTTTTCGAAAAAAAGAAATTTCTTGAAAAAAATTTTTCGGAAAAAAAATTTTCCGAATTTTTTCGAAAAAATAAATTTCCGAATTTTTTTTCCGAAAAAGATTTTTTTGAAATTTTTTTTCCAAATTTTTTTCTGAAAATTTGTTTCGTCACATGTGAAAAAATTTGGAAATTTTCACGAAAATTTTTTTGTCACATGTGAAAAAAAAATCGTCACATGTGAAAAATAAATTTCGTCACATGTGAAAAATAAATTTCGTCACATGTGAAAAAATTTTGAAATTTTCACGAAATTTTTTTTGTCACGTGTGAAAAAAAATTCGTCACATGTGAAAAAAATTCCGTCACATGTGAAAAAAAAAAAATTCGTCACATGTGAAAAAAATTTTTGAAATTTTCACGAAATTGTTTTTGTCACGTGTGAAAAAAAAATCGTCACATGTGAAAAAAAAAATTCGAAAATTTTTCAAAAAAATTTTCAAAATTTTTTTGAAAATTTTTCAAAAAAATTTTCAAAATTTTTTTGAAAATTTTTCAAAAAAATTTTCAAAATTTTTTTGAAAATTTTTCAAAAAAGTTTTCGAAAATATTTTGAAAATTTTCAAAAAAATTTCGAAATTTTTTTGATAATATTTTGAAATGTTTCAAAAGAAATAGTTAGCTAATAATAGCTATTAAATCAAAGTTTAAGGAGGATAAAATGAGTGGCTAGGATTAGTTCTCGCGTTCTCACAAAAATTAGATTTCTCACATGAATGGCCCCATATATATATATATATATATATATATATATATATATATATATATATATATATATATATATATATATATATATATATATATTAAAAATCAAATAATAAATAAAAGTAAAATGAGAATGATGAGAAATAACGACAGCCGCATATTTCAGATGCATTTACAAAAAAAAATATGCATCTCCCATAAAATTCTCTTTATACATTTAAAATGTGTGGCTGAAAACACTTCTTATTCTTCTTATTTTTATTTTTCTTCTTAGTGGATCCATTCCCTATATATATATATATATATATATATATATATATAGGAGCTTTATTTTCAGAACCCTGTTAAGTGCGAGAACTGCAAGAACTCCAATTATATATATATATATATATATATATATATATATATATATATATATATATATATATATATATATATATGGCTTTATTATCAGAACCCTGTTAAGTGCGAGAACTGTGAGAACTCCAATTATGCATTAGAAAACATGCATGTTCATATAAAACATGTATGTTTTATTACATACACCTTAATACACAGGCATGCGTATTAAGGTGTATGTAATAAAAGATACATGTTTTATATGAACATGCATGTTTTCTAATGCATAATTGGAGTTCTCACAGTCTCGCACTTAACAGGGTTCTAAAAATAAAAAATATTTTGCATTGATCTATTGCACTTAACAGGTTTTTATATGAACATGTATGTTATACATGTATGTGTATTAAGGTGTATGTAAGAAAACATACATGTTTTATATGAACATGCATGTTTTCTAATGCAAAATTGGAGTTCTCGCAGTTCCCGCACTTAACAGGGTTCTAAAAATAAAGATACACTATATATATATATATATATATATATATATATATATATATATATATATATATATATATATAGGATCAAATAAGAAAAAAATTTAAAATAAGAATGATAAGAAGAAACCACAACCACTCATTTCAGATGTATCTACAAAAATGAATACATCTCCCCTTAAAATTCTCTCTCCTATTTGAAATGTGTGGCTATAAATCATTCTTATTCTTCCATCAAGAGTTGGCTAGTCCATAAGTAAACGGCTTTTGGTAAAGACAAATCAAATCCGTTGACAGCTGGTGGTTTGCTCAAAATCACATGGTTATCAAGTGGACCGTAGTTCTTACTTGAACTGATACATTTGGCTACTCCAGAAGTAATGGCTTTTGGTAAAGAGATTAAAATCCATTAAGTTTTCAAAACTGTTTATTACTAGGGACTAGCAATATTTTAGTGTGGGGGATTGATGAGTGCTTAAACACTCATCATTTTGGTCAATCTGAACTGCAAAAACATACAAAAACACTCAGAAATGCATCAAAATACTGAAAATATTCCAGGAATTGTGTTTTATATGTTTTAGATGCAAAATGAGTAAAAACAGATGAAAAACGAACAAAGTTTGCATAATTGGCAGTTTCAGTCCCCGAACTTTCAAAAATTGGCAAAATTAGTCCCTGTGCATTAATTTTGAAAGAAAAGTCAATCCAAGTCCTTTACAAGTAAAAATTTATCAAAAATGTCCTTGGATAAAAACTT
This sequence comes from Artemisia argyi, assembly GCA_030686995.1. Taxonomy (NCBI): domain Eukaryota; kingdom Viridiplantae; phylum Streptophyta; class Magnoliopsida; order Asterales; family Asteraceae; genus Artemisia; species Artemisia argyi. Next base: position 176,295,420 of record CM060683.1, read on the forward strand.
TGGAAAATTTACAAGTTTGGTCCCTACAGTTTGGAATTTGGTAAAATTGGTCCTCGGGAAATTCATTTTGGAAAAATAAACATTAAGGACCTTTGGGAATTTAATTTGTGGCATGTTTAGTCCTTGGAAAGAGTTTGGAATAATGGCAGAAACAACCCCTAAATTTTCATCAAATTACATATTTGGTCCTTATGCACAATTATAAACCAAATGGACCCTTTTGTATTATATCTAATCCAAACACAAACCCACCTCACACCCCAGCCCACCAATATCCTTTGGCCCAAATATCACCCAAGCCCATCCCCACGTTTAATATTATCCAGGGTCAAAGAAGTCAACCCTCCCCCTTTCCACCTTTGCCACCATAACTAAACACCCCAGCCCCCAAAACACACAACCTGCTCCCCCAACATCCTTGTCTCCTCCCCCCTCCTCTCCTACCCAGCCACCCTACTCCTCCTCACCAAAGTCAACCCCAAACACCATCATTACCCCCCTCCACGCTGGCAACTAAAGTCACAGTTTTTGTGGACCAAATCCAGTTGAGGGCTTAGATTAAGCTTAAAGCCATCCAAGGGTCAAAAATCAGCACAGAAAGCACAAACAAGATGAAGACAAATGGATGAAGGCCTCTCCTCAGCAGTATAAATAGAAAATGTATTGTATGCTTTTAAAGCAAGTAGGTAGTTAGAAATTAAGTAGGATCTAGTAGGATTTTAGTTTACAATTTATAGTTTATAGTTTCAGTCTCTGCTGTACTCTCTATTTTGAATCAATGTCAATTTAAGCTTTTCACTAAAAAATTCCATCAGTGTAATTTTTCTATATATATCTGCTTGTTCAAAACTGCTTATTGACTTGCTTTGCACTGCTTATTTCTCATTGCTATTTACTTTTCTCAGTTCCATGATACCTTTTAGTTGCACTTTTTAGAATACCATTAGCTTAATTCTAATTTTCCAAAAAATTTCCAAAAGTACAAAAAAATAGGAATTTGCTTATCAGCTTATTTCTGTCTTTTATTTTCTATTCATTTAAGTTTGTTTAGCATCAATTTAGCTTAGTTAATCTAGTTCCTATAACTTTAAGGCAGTTTGTGAGTTTCTCTTTCAAAAAAAAAAAAAAAAAAATCAAACATTCCCTGTGAAGGGGTGTTTGGTATTAGTAGGGGCTTAGCATTTTAGATACTTTTGGTAATTGAATCTGTTTGATTTAGCTATAATTAAGTTAGTTAGGTAGTTCTTAAGCCTATTTAAGTATTTTTATAAGGTTTTACAACTTACCAAGTGATATCAAAAATCCTTTGGTTCCCTCTAGTTTTTATCAGCTGGATGATAGGATGCAGGAATAAGTGCTTGTTAGTGGAAGTATTTGGTTAAATTAGAATTTATTTTGGACATCTTAGTTGCACACTATCTAGTGGTTGACCTTCTAAGGTCAAAACTCTCATTTGTACCCATTTTTCACCTACTGTTGCAGTCTTTGAATTAGCTCACAACCATTTTGTTTTTAAATTTTAATTTCTTTATTACAAGCTCAATTGACCTAAAAATTGGTACATTTTGGAATTAGTTGCTCATCTTTAAGCTAGTATATTTCTTTTGTTTTTATTAATTTTCCTTAATAGCTTAATCAAAGCCTGAAGTGGTCTGCTACCTCCCCTGCACCAGGGCAGGGTGTTAACTGAGCACTGAGCCACCATTCACAAGCTCATTTTGAGCTTCTCACTTGAGCTTCTCCAGAGTTTTTGGGCTCTTGGGAGATCTTAGCTGGCTGGCTTATGGATTGCAGGATCATTTTGGATTTCAAGGCTTATCTCCATAGCTTTTCAAGCCCCCTAATTGCCCACCCTAGGACCAGTGTTCACTGAGTTGGGAACAGTGTACACTCAGTTTATTAGACTTTTGCTTTAGCTCATTATTAGATTATTGATTGTTGTTATAAGCTTGTGTACTTGTTATTATTAGATTGTTTGAGTTAGATTGGGTGTGTGTTTACCTTGGTATTAGCTTTTGTGATCAATTGCATAGCTTGTTTGTTCTAAAAAAATCTGACTTTAACATAAATAATTGGACCGGTTGGATTATTGTTAATGCTCTCAGCTTATTACTCGGCTTATGTCTTGTTCCTTTTAGCTTATTAGGATTTCCCCTAGATAACTTAGTTTAAGTTCTCGTTAGTTTAGCTTATTAGACCCCTTAGAATAGCTTTTCTTTTCACAATAGTTCCCTAGTTTCAGCTTATGCACAGGTTCGAAGTTTCCCTTTGGACTGATTGCATAAGCAGTTTGCTTGTTTATTTTTTTTTTTTTTAGCTTTTTGAGTTAACTTGTTGTTTTACATTGCTTATTATTCTATCTCATTAGCTCTTCAGTTAGTTCAAGCTCTTTGATAGTTGCTTGCTTTGTTTCCCAGCTTTTGATAAGCTCATAGATAACCAATTAGATCTTAACCTCCCCTGAACCAGTGTTGCAAACCCAACTTCTCTGGGTCCCACAAGACTTACCAGTGGGTCCCACAGGGTGGTTCTTGGCTCTTTGGATAGACCTTCTAGCTATCTATCTTGATCCAAGCTCCATTTGAGCTTGAGCTTTCTTGCCCTTGTCTTAATTTGTCCCTCAAACTAGCCTGCTAGGCCTGTATGGTATGTGGATATTTGGTGTTGCTTATTTGATGATTGCAGCTTATTGCTGAGTTTGTGTGCATGATTCAGCTTGTTCCTAGTACATTTAACTTATCTATAGTTTGTTATGTCTTTGGTTCTCACCAACTAGCTTCTTTAGTAGCTTTTTCATCTAGAAAATCCAATTTCACCTCAATAAGCTCACTGTTGAGCTTTTCAGGTTGCACAAAGCTCATTTGTGAGTTTTGGATAAGTTATTTTCACAAAAGTTGGTTAGTTATAGATGCTTAGTAGTTTTGTAAAATAAAAATCAAGAAAAAACCAAATTTAATTTTAGTGATAGCTTCTATTTAATAAAAGTTATCTTTTTCAATTTTCCTTTTGGCCTATCATTAAGCACTTGTGTATTTTCATATTTTTCTTCAGTTCCTGATAGTTTAAAGTATTTTTAGGATTTTTTCTAGATTTTTCACTTCTCATTTGCTATTTTTAATAATTAGTATTAGTTTTATTAATAATTAATTAATATTAGATAATTAAGTAGTATAAATAGTTTTTATTAAGCGCTCCTATGTTTTTATATTTTTCCTAGGTTTTAAATGTTATAAAACATTTTTAGAAAAAGTTTTAGGATTTTTACTGTTCATTTGCTATTTTTCTTTAATTTAATTAGTTTAATTAGTATTTAAATCTTAATTAATTAATAATAAATAGAGAAAAAGTAGGAAAAATATATTTTTAGTTTTAAAATTACTTTTATATTATTTTAGAATTTTTAGAATTAAATTTTCATTTTTCTAGCTTAAATTCATAATTAGTGTATTTTAAATATTATTAATTAGTTATTAAATAGTAATTAATTAATAATAAATAATTGAATAGTGTAAAAATTATTTTTCTTTTTCTTAAAATTCTCTTTTATCATTAGGATTGTAAAAATGTAATTTTCATATCCGTAGGTATTTTATTTCACAAAAACTCGCGTTTTATTTCGTACGTCTACGTAGAATTAAATCAAACGAACGCGTTTTTAGACTTAGCTCACGTTTTTAGCGTATCTGATCATCAGTAATTGTTTGTATAGTGTTTCTAAGTTATTTTACTTCCTCATATCTTAGTGTAATCAATCACTCACTCAAACCCCTTTCCTGTCCAAATTCACCCGATCACAAACCCGTTTTGATTACCATCACACCTCGTCGGGACATAACGACCCGGGGAAACCACTGTATTCCACGGAGAATTGAGCCTAA